>SJYV01021498.1:82457-107869 GCA_006410875.1 Neotragus pygmaeus | reverse complement strand
ATAAGGGCCTGGACTCCTTGGTCCTGAGAGAGGAGGCAACTGGGGGCCCAGACACAAGGCATCTGGGTCTTGGGGAAAGTGGAGCTGCCTGAACCCCTACATTTCAGGGAGGAGGACACCGGGGACCTGAACTGCTTAGAGTCCTGGGAGAAAGGGAATCTCTCGACCTCACCTCATTTTTTTTTTCGTACTAATGAAAAATACTAATCGTACTCTCATGTGATTTTCTAGAATTCAGATGTCTTATTTTGAGACACTGGGATACAGGGAGCAGAGCCCATCCAAACTCCTCCTATCTCAGAGATTTAAATCCATAGGTTTTTTAGCTTTTCCTCCCTTGGGGACCCAGGCTTTCTCTCCTTTACCCTCTGCCTTCTCCATGAATTTCAGTTCCCAGGACACTTCCTCTTTTGCTTCTTCCTTGAGGACCTGGCAGAATGTTCTCTCATACTCCTTGTTTTGAGGGTCCCTGGAGTCCAGAGCCCTAGTCACTTACCCAGACCCAGGAGGGTGCAGAGAAGCGTGGAGGCCAGCAGGAAGGTCTCAGGTTTCATGGAAGGCTTCATGATGGATGGATGAGTGACTCTGCAGGGCTGTGTCCCCAGCTGTTCTTATAGGAAGCTGAGAAGGGGCGGGTCTAGACCTACCTTACCCCTAGGCTAAGAAATGATGATGTAAGACCTGGGGGTAGATCTCTGCAGCTCTGAGTGAGGGAGACGGAACCAGAATCCAAAAGGAGCAGTGGCATCTTGTACCCACCCCCCTCCTCCGTTCAGCCCTAGGGGTCTGGGCTTCCAACCCTCTCTTCCATCAGGTCCCACAGCCCCGGCCCTCACCCCTTTTTTTTTTTCTAACATGAAGTCCAAGATCAGAATCAGGCCATTTGTTTCCTGTAGGGGAGAGCAGCTGCCAGGACTCAGGTACACTCCCCCTTCTCTTCTTCCCCAAGGAGGTGCCTAGTGTGGGTGAGGCCCTACCTGTGGGCACCCAGCAAGTCCAGGCTGGTTTTGCCGGGGCATGCTTGGCTCATACTCTTTTTTCTGTGTTTGGTCTGTCTCCATCTCTGACCCCACCCCAGGATGCACATGGGTCTCTCCGAGACTGAACAGAGGGCTGCTTGTTCAGGGCATGCGGATAGTAGGGGAGAGATGCCGAGTTCCCATTGGAAAAGGAAGGCTGGGTGTGTGTCTGGTTCGGGCACATTCTTTATCTTTTATTGAGGTCCTTTACATACTCCCTCTGCCTCAGGCCTGATCTTCAGGGATCAGAGATTTTCTCGTGTGTGTGTGTCCGTGTGTGTGTCTGTGTGTGTTGGGCGTGGGGAGAGTAGCCAGCCAGCCAGCCATGGAGGGGATCCTGTGGCGGTAGGCTCCCGGCTTCCTGAAAAAATCCACTCAAGTTTGCTGGCCTCGTGCTTTCCAGGCTTCTGTTGGGGCGCTGAGGATGGCGAATTTCTGCTGGGGACCAATCCTGCAGGCCAAGCCCCTTGCTAGCAAAGCCTGGCGTGAAAGTGACCGGGAGGAGGGGCAAGAGAGCGGTTTGGCCAGAGCCAGGCAAGAAAAGCTCGTTGCTAGGGCCCTGGGCGCCTCTGGCAGCTCTGGGTGAGACGCACTAGGCATGCGTAGTGGTGACATAACCGCGCGGTGTGAAAGGCCCAAGCCCCGTGCGCTTGCACAGTGAAGGTTGCACGGGGCGCACCCACTGTGAGCCCCCAAACTCAGACCTTCGTGCATCTTTAGCGCCGGGCGAAGTCCTCAGGACGTTGACATGCCGGAGATCCGCCTCCGCCATGTGGTGTCCTGCAGTAGCCAGGACTCGGTGAGGGACTGACGTGGGGGAGGGCGGAAGAAGTGAAGGAATTCGTCAGCGGGCTCTGGAACTTTTGGAGTCTCAGAGGTGTTGAAGGACAATCCGTATGCGGGGTGCCAAGAAAGAGCTTTATTGGGGTTCTTACGAATTGCACTTTGGGAGACACAGATTCCGGTGAACGGAGTGTTGGCCGAGGGAATCAGGGGCTTATAAGAGGACAGAGATCAGCAGGTGGTTTAAGTCGTATGGAGAGAATTCTAATTGACTGTGATACAGGGAAAGAAATATTTGGCTTTAAAGAAGCAGCTGTCCTGAGTTACTGGAGGGTAAGGGTCTGATAAGCACCTTGAGTTTCTGGCACATATTCTGGATGCCTGTGTGAATAAAATAAGTGGTCAAAAGGTCAGATTCCACTGTAGCTGCGACCCGCTTGGTCAGAATTCCTCAGTGGCCCCGGTCAATCTTCAAGAACACTTTTAGTAATACGGACTTCATTTTCGTTTTCCTTTCACAAAGGGGACTTTGTGGAATTCTAAGTAGGGTCATCCCAGGGACGGGGGTGCCTGGTGGGCTGTGGTCTATGGGGTCGCACAGAGTCGGACACGACTGAAGGGACTTAGAAGCAGCAGCATGGAGGGTCATGGGAGAATTTCTGGGAGGCCATAGGGAATTCTGGAGAGATGTGAGATAGAGGAATTTGCTGAAAGAAAAGGGGGGTGTTTTGCTTCCTGGGAAAGAGCAGAGGTGAATTTCCAGGGGAAAATGTTGGAGGGGACTCCAGGTAGAGTGTGGGGGTGTTTATTATTTTAACACTAGAAGGTTTTTGAATTGGGGTATAGCCAGAAGAGAGAAAACAATGGCAACCCACTCCAGTGTTCTTGCCTGGAGAATCCCAAGGATGGGGGAGACTGGTAGGCTGCAGTCCATGGGGTCACTGAGGGTTGGATACAACTGAGCGACTTCACNCTGCCTCCCCAGGATCTGATTCCAGCCCCTACCCTCTTACTTCTGTTGGTCTCAGTCACGACAGCGATGCAGGAGTCCTCATCCGGGGCACAAGTCTGCAGTTTCCCACTGCAACTGGGACCGTCACCGACACACACCTCACAGCTCAGCGGGTACCCTGCAGTTAGAGAGCGGGGCTCTAGTGAAAGGTGCCTTAGTCTGTGGGCCGTGACTCCCAAATCCGGACAGGGATGGGGTGGAGGAGTCTGAAGGAAGAAGGGCTGGTGTCTCCCTGCTTATTCATGGGCGGGACACTGGCCGCTGAACAGGGATCTGTCTGAAGCTCGGCAGGGATGCCATGGTGCTGGGAGCAAAGCTGCTCTCTGGGGCAGGGCAACAGCAGCTCCGATCAGGGAGCAAGTTCATCTCATCACAAGGCTGGGGACTGTGGGTGCTAGACCCCCTGATACAGCTTGAAAGATCCTGCTGAAGGTACCATGAACTTTAAAAATATTGTTTATAGTTTTAACTTTCTTTTTTCTACTGTTGGCTCTGCTGGGTTCCTGCTTCCTGTTGGTTTTTGTCTAGCTGTAGTGAGTAGACGCTACTCCCTAGTTGCGGTGTGGGGTTTCTCATTTGTGCTGGTTTCTCCGCTTGCAGAGCACAGGCTCTAGAGCATGAGCTCAGTAGTTGTGGTGAAGGGTCTTAGTTGCCCCAGTGCACGTGGAAGCTTCCTGGACCAGGGATTGAGCCCCTGTCCCCGGCTTTGGCAGGCAGATTGTGCACTGAACCACTGGGGAAGTCCTTCATGGACTTCTGTGAACCTTCAGGTGCAGCTGGTTTTGGAAGTGGGATCACCTTCCTTGTGGGTACCAGGCTAAGTCCGGTAGGCATGGGCACTCAGGCAGGGGTACCTGAGAGGAGATCTGCATCCCAGGTCAAGAAGAAAGATCGAGGACTAAGAGGATAAGGGCCTGGACTCCTTGGTCCTGAGAGAGGAGGCAACTGGGGGCCCAGACACAAGGCATCTGGGTCCTGGGAATGTGGAGCTGCGTGAACTCCTACATCTAAGGGAGGAGGACACCAGGGACCTGAACTGCTTTGAGTGCTGGGAGAAAGGAACTCTCTCACCCTCGCCTCATTTTTTTCATACTAGTGAAAAATACTAACCATACTCTCATCTGATTTTCTAGAATTTAGGTGTCTATTTTGAGACACTGCCTGGGAGTTAAGGAGCATAACCCATCCAAACCCCTCTTTTCTCAGTGATTTAAACCCACATATTTTTTTTAGCTCTTCCTCCCTTGGGGACCCAGGCTTTCTCTCCTTTACCCTCTGCCTTCTCCATGAATTTCAATTCCCCGGACTCCTCCTCTTTCCTTTTCCCTTTTCCCTTGAGGACCTGGCAGAATGTTGTCTCTGTTATGCTCCAGGTCCAGGTCCCCGAATAAACTGGAAGAACAAATCATCCACGGCAATGCAAAGGCAAGAAGGGAGTTTTATTTCTAACTTGAGTTAGGGCCCTCTGCCACGTCCAACGCAGTGGAGTTAGGCAAGAGAGCCCCGAGTCCAGGATTACAGGGGTATTTATAGACTTAGAACAAAGACAGCTATTTGGCATAAACTGATTGGTTATACAATGCGCGTGCGCGGACTTAGGGCTTCTTTGCATTTACTTATCGGCTAGTTTTTGCACACGCGGGCTCGCTTAGGGGACTTTTTGTATTATCTGGGCTAGTTCTAACCAGGCTACAGGGAATATGCTGACTGGCTGAGTATCAAGGTCGGGGGGATGATGATCTCAGCTCCTTCTGGGCAGTGACCCAGCTTTTCCCGTGATTGTTACTTTTTCCGTGATTGTAGCTTTGGCCCACTTTAGTCCTTGAAGCTTATCATGGCTTCTGTCAGTTCTCAACAGTCTCATCCTCCTTGTATTAAGGATTCCAGGTGTCCAGAGCCCTAGTCACTTACCCAGACCCAGGAGGGTGCAGAGCAGAGCAGAGGCCAGCAGGAAGGTCTCAGGTTTCATGGAACGCTTCATGATGGATCGATAGTGACCCTGCCAGCCTGGGTCCCCAGCTATTCTTATAGGAAGCTAGGAAGGGGTGGTCTGGCCCTACCTTACCCCTAGGCTAAGAAATGATGCTGTAAGACCTGCGGCAGGTCTCTGCAGCTCTGAGTGGGGGAGACAGTACAGTACCATAATCCGAAAGGAGCAGTGCATCTTGTGCCAAGCCCCCTCCTCCATGCAGCCCCAGGCGTCTGGGCGTCCAACCCTCTCTTCCATCAGGTCCCACGCCCCGGCCCTCACCTCCTTTTTTTGTAACGTGAAACCCAAGATCAGAATCAGGTCATTTGTTTCCTGTAGGGGAGAGCAGCTGCCAGGACTCAGGTACACTCCCCCTTCTCTCCTTCCCCAAGGAGGTGCCCAGTGTGGGTGAGGCCCTGCCTGTGAGCACCCAGCAAATCCAGGCTGTTTTCTCCATCTCCGACCCCACCCCAGGATGCACATGGGTCTCTCCGAGACTGAACAGAGGGGTGCTTGTTCAGGGCATGTGGTTGGTAGGGGACAGACGCCCAGTGTTCCCATTGGAAAAGGAAGGCTGGGTGTGTGTCTGGTTCAGGCACATACTTTGTTTTATTGACGTCCTTTACACATTGTCTCTGTCTCAGGCCTGATCTTCAGGGATCAGAGATTTTCTTCGGGGTGTGTGTCTGTGTGTTGGTTTGGGGAGGGTAGTCAGCCAGCCAGCCAGCCATGGAGGGGATCCTGTGGCGTTAGGCTCCCAGCTTCCTGAAAAAATCCACTCAAGTTTGCTGGCCTCTTGCTTTCCAGGCTTCTGTTGGGGCGCTGAGGATGGCGAATTTCTGCTGGGGACCAATCCTGCAGGCCAAGCCGGTTGCTAGGAGAGCCTGTTGTGAAAGTGACCGGGAGGAGGGGCAAGAGAGCGGTTTGGCCAGAGCCAGGCGCGAAAAGCTCGTTGCTAGGGAGCTCGGCGCCTCTCGCAGCTCTCCGGAGAGACATACTAGGCATGCGCAATGGTGACGTAACCGCCGGCGCGCCGCGATTTGAAAGGCCCGAGCGTCGTGCGCTTGCGCAGTGAAGGTCGCCCGGGGCGCACCCCCTGTGAGCCCCCCAAACTCGGACCTTCGTGCATCTTTTGCGTCGGGCGAAGCTCTCTCGACGTTGACATGCCGGAGATCCGCCTCCGCCATGTGGTGTCCTGCAGTAGCCAGGATTCGGTGAGGGACTGGCGTGGGGGAGGGCGGAAGAAGTGAAGGAATTCGTCAGCGGGCTCTGGAACTTTTGGAGTCTCAGAGGTGTTGAAGGACAATCCGTATGCGGGGTGCCAAGAAAGAGCTTTATTGGGGTTCTTACGAATTGCACTTTGGGAGACACAGATTCCGGTGAACGGAGTGTTGGCCGAGGGAATCAGGGGCTTATAAGAGGACAGAGATCAGCAGGTGGTTTAAGTCGTATGGAGAGAATTCTAATTGACTGTGATACAGGGAAAGAAATATTTGGCTTTAAAGAAGCAGCTGTCCTGAGTTACTGGAGGGTAAGGGTCTGATAAGCACCTTGAGTTTCTGGCACATATTCTGGATGCCTGTGTGAATAAAATAAGTGGTCAAAAGGTCAGATTCCACTGTAGCTGCGACCCGCTTGGTCAGAATTCCTCAGTGGCCCCGGTCAATCTTCAAGAACACTTTTAGTAATACGGACTTCATTTTCGTTTTCCTTTCACAAAGGGGACTTTGTGGAATTCTAAGTAGGGTCATCCCAGGGACGGGGGTGCCTGGTGGGCTGTGGTCTATGGGGTCGCACAGAGTCGGACACGACTGAAGGGACTTAGAAGCAGCAGCATGGAGGGTCATGGGAGAATTTCTGGGAGGCCATAGGGAATTCTGGAGAGATGTGAGATAGAGGAATTTGCTGAAAGAAAAGGGGGGTGTTTTGCTTCCTGGGAAAGAGCAGAGGTGAATTTCCAGGGGAAAATGTTGGAGGGGACTCCAGGTAGAGTGTGGGGGTGTTTATTATTTTAACACTAGAAGGTTTTTGAATTGGGGTATAGCCAGAAGAGAGAAAACAATGGCAACCCACTCCAGTGTTCTTGCCTGGAGAATCCCAAGGATGGGGGAGACTGGTAGGCTGCAGTCCATGGGGTCACTGAGGGTTGGATACAACTGAGCGACTTCACTTTCACTTTTCACTTCCATGAATTGGAGAAGGAAATGGCAACCCACTTCAGTGTTCTTGCCTGGAGAATCCCAGGGACGGGGGAGCTTGGTGGGCTGCCGTCTATGGGGTTGCACAGAGTCGAACACGACTGAAAGGACTTAGCAGCAGCAGCAACATAGCCAGATAACAAAGCTGGGATAGTTTCAGGTGAACAGCAAAGTCACTCAGACACATATACATGTATCCATTCTTCCCCGTACCCCAGCGTGTGGGGGGACTATAAGGAAACTTAAACCTGGATGATGTCAGAGGGCTTGAGAGAACTCTCAGACTAATCTGAGAGCTGGGGACATAGCTCTCATCTCTGAACTGTAACATTCCCTTTTCTATTTTTATCCCCAGACCTACTGTACAGAAAACCTTCTCCAGGCAGACACTCACCGTAAATGGCGGGCAGCCTCTAAGACCATCTCTGTACAGCTCCAGGTGATTCTGCCAGCCGCCCCCCTGTTTTTCTTTCTCTGCCTCTGGGTGGCATGAGGGACCTAAGTTCTCTGACCGTGAACGAACTGGAGCCCCCTGCCCTGGAAGCTCAGAGTCTTAACCACTGGGCCCCCAGAGAAGTCTCCCTCCCCCCATGCCCTTACGGGAACCTGTGGTCCGGGGCCGCACTCTGCTCCGGAGTGATGGGCTCTAAGCTGAGGCACTGTCTCTTTGGTCCTCACCACCTCACCTGGACAATGAGCAGTGTGGTCCCTGTCCCTTAGCAGAGGAGAGAGGTGACACAAGGACTAGGCCAGGAATGTATCCGTGTGTGCTCCAGGGAGGCTGCTGCTCTTTTCAGAGCCTTATCGTCCTCCGTTGGAAGAGAGTAAACCATTGCCACGCATTCTGCCTTCTGAAGGCCCTGGGCTTAGGACTGGAAGGCATCTCATATCATCTAAGCCAATCAACCTCATTTTAAGGATGGGGAAACTGAGGCCTAGGAAGGGCCAAAGTGAAGTGGCCAGTCTTCGTGACGATTGTGGAATGCAGAGTGCTGTGTACATGCTTGGTGAAGTTGGAGGGAGCAAAGGGCAAAGGGGAGTTTGACCCAGGATGGTGACAGACTTCCCAACAGGCTGTTCCCTTCAGGCACAAGGAGCTGGTGGGAGAAGAGAGCTAGTGAGTTCCCAGGGCTGCCTGGGTGTTGCCCTGTGTGATCCGGCTCTCCAGGGACTGGGATGGTGGTGGAGCTGTTATCACCCCTCATGCATGGCGGTGCTGAGAGCTGAACCCAGTGTGGCTGCTCTAGCCCCCTTTTTCTTCCTTCGTGTCCTTATGTTGCCTTCCTTTGTTTTTCATATTGATTCATATTTGGCTGTGTTGGGTATTAGTTGCTGCATGTGGGATCTAGTTAGCTGGCCAGGGTTGGGAACCTGGGCACCCTGCATTGGGAGCATGGAGTTGTAGCTCCTGGAGCTCCTGTGAAGTCTCTGTCTTTTTTTATTTTTAATTTTTGGCCACACCACATGACACTTTGCGGCATTAGTTCCTCAGCCGAGGATTGAACCTGCCCCGAGCCCTCTGCCCCGCTGGAGGCATGGATTCTTAACCACTGGATCACCAGGGAAGTCCTCTACTTCTTGATTTTGGCCACAATCATCCGTCCAATGTAAGGTTGTTTCGGGAGGGATGCTGGGGACAAGGCCTGCCGGATTGTGTTAAATTTATTATTGTCTGTCTTACCCAGTGGTTCTGAAACTGTTTTGGTTCATAGACCTTTTTGCAAATTAGAGAGAAGCTGAGAATTCTCCTTGCAGGGATTATTCACAAAGCCACAAGATTTTGTGAATGATTTTTGGACTTTACATATCTCATAGTTCCCTAAGGTAGTACAGTCAGAAGAATGAGAGCTAAGAGTTTATTCACAGTTACAACTGTTTGAGAATAGCCTGGTGGGGCATGGTTAGGATTCCACTCCATGCCACGAGGCCCAGGTTCAAAGCCCAACTTGGGAAAATGCCCCCTGCCCCTGAAAAGAAAACCCTGCCAGTTACCATTCTAAATGCCTCCTGTGGGTTAGTTCATTGAATCCTCATAAAAATCCCATCAGCTCAAATCTATTATTATCCCCTGTATGATGCAGAAACTAGGTCCAGAGAGATTATACATTTGCCTAGAGGCAGTATTTTCAACTGAGAGAGAGATGCAGGTGGCTGGCAAGTTAATCTCAGGTGGAATTCAAGTCCCCATCTCTCCCTCTTACTCCCCCTGTGACCTCAGGCAAATGGTTTCATTTCTCAGAAGCTGTTTTCTCACCTGTCCATGGAGGATAATGTGATGGGCGCCCAGGGTCACCGTGAGAATNATATGATTATTTTAGTCTGAACTTCTTTTTCCGATTTTTTAAAAAGCTTGAGGTAGAGTTGATTTACAGTGTCGTGGTACTTTCAGGTGTATAGCAGTGATTCATTTATTTATACATGTTTGTCTATATATATTGTTTTTCAGATTCTCTTCCCATACAGGTTATTACAAAATATTGCGTGTCATTCTCTATGCTACACAGCAGGTCCTTTTGGTTATCTACTTGATACTAGTGTGTCTATGTACCACTGATTTGCTTTCTGTCTCTCCAAATTTGTCTGTCCTGAATGTTTCCTATAAATAAGACCATGCAATATGCCACCTGTTGTGTCTGGCTCCTTTCACGTAGTTTTCGGGTTTCCTCCATGTTGTAACTTGCATCAGACCTTCATTCCTGTTTGTAGCAGAATACTGTTCCATTAGCTCAAATGATGAAGAATCTGCCTGCAGTGCAGGAGACTGGGTTTCGTTCCCTGGGTCAGGAAGATCCCCTGGGCAAGGGAATAGCACCCCATTCCAGTATTCTTGCCTGGAGAATCCCATGAACGGAGGAGCCTGGCGGGCTACAGTCCATGGGGCTCACAAAGCGTGGGACCTGAGTGAGTGAATAATAGTTGCCTTTTCAGTGTTCCATTGTAGGGAATCATGCACTATATGTCCATTCATATGGACATTTAGGTTGTTTCCATATTTTTATTCAGAAATTTTTGTTTGTCATAAGAAAGACAGACAAGGGAGCATCTGTGTGTGTTAAAAGTAGAGGTAGTCGTATGTGAAATCAGAATTAGTCATTAAAATAGAAAGGTATATGTTCTACTGGATGGAGGGTCCCATGCTTTTAATTTGGGCCAGGCAGAAGTGTTGAGTCTTGATTTTTTTTTGGACGTGCCATGTGGCAGTGCGATGTTAGTTCCCTGACCAGGGAATGAACCCAGGCCTCCTGCAGTGGAAGCTGGGAGTCCTAACCCCTGGACCGCCAGGGATGTGCCAAGATGTAGAGGTTTTACCACAAGGATTGAAATTGTGACATTGGAGAGCACTGTTGGCGTGTAGTCCGGAAGTTGGTCTGAATTTCTCTGCCAATCATTACCTGTGTGTGACATGCGAGCTGTTGATTTTCCTGTCTATATCTCAGTTTCCCATCTGTAAAGCATATCCTACATAGGGTGATTATCCCCAATTTACAGACAAAGAAACTGAGGCTCCAAAAGCTGAGCCGACAAGGTGCTATAGCTAGTGTACAGCAGAGCTGGGCCCAAGCTCAGGAATCAGTAGTAAACAAAACCAAACCAGGCCCCGACCCTCAGGGAGCGTCCACAGAGTCCTATGTGATTGCAGGCAGGGGTGACAGGCAATATGTCATAGCGCCGTCAAGGAGAGCTTGTGGTGCCAGGTTGGAAGCCTGTCTAGCAGAGTCTGGTGGAGCCGGGAGCACTGGGTCTAACATATTGTGTGTACGTTAGCAGTCTGTTCCACCTTGTTGCTGAGAAGCTTTACTGGAAGCGGAGATCTCAACGTGTTCCTCCGTTCTCTTGTTGACGGGCCTCTGGACTGTTGCCACGTTTTGGTGGCTGTTTCTGTCCACATCTCGTGGCTTTCAGGATCTTAGTTCTCCAGGCAGGGACTGAACCCAGACCCCAGCAGTGAAAGGGAAAAGCCCTCACCACTAGTCCGGGGAACTGCCCAGCACTTTTTGACTACTGGGAACACAGCTGCTGTGAACCTTCTTGTAAAGGCTTTGTACAGAGATATCCTTGGGGGTAACCATCTAAAAAAAGTGCAGGGTCTTCAGTCCTTAGGCCTAGGACTTACTTGCCTGTTGGCTCAGTGGTAAAGAATCTGCCTGCAATCCAGGAGACGCAGGAGAGGCGGGTTCGATCCCTGGGTTGGGAAGCTGCCCTGGAGGAGGGCATGGCAACCCCCTCCAGTATTCTTGCCTAGAGAGCCCCATGGACAGAGGAGCCTGGTGGGCTACAGTCCATAGGGTCACAAAGAGTCGGAGACGACTGAACTGACTTAGCATGCAGGCAGATTTGCTTTCCTATTCGAAATGGACTGGTTTCCAAAGTGGTGGTTCCACGTCACGTTTCTTTCAGCAGTCTGTGAGCGTCACGCCCTCACTGATCCTTGGTATAACCAGGCCTCATGTGTTGATTTCGCTGGGCCAGGCCTTAGTCGCAGCTGCACATGGCAGCAGGGTCTAGTTCACTGACCAGGGATCGGGCCCAGGCCCTGCTTTGGAAGTGCGGAGTTCTGGCCACTGGACCCTCATGGAAGACCCACGAGTCTTTTAACTGACCTGCATTGAATTTTAACCAGCACTTTTTCCACCTTACAAAGTACATTCTAACCAATGAGGTTTTCCTTGAACACACATTCTTATTCTAAAGGTCTTAGGGAATTCCCCGGTGGTGCAGTGGTTAGGACGCCACTCTCTCATTGCCAGGGGCCCAAATTCAATCAGTCCCTGATTGGGGAACTAAAATCCCACAACCTGTGCAGTGTGACCAAAAACATTGATAATAATAAAAAAAGGTCCTATCAGCTGTAAAAGGTAAACTGCGGCATGTTATAGTTTGAAGAGTTCATTTAGGCAGACAATTCAAACCAGACAGCCAAAACTGAAAAATGTTTAGAGGTGCTTTGTAGGTAGGCCAGGAAAAAAGATTTCAGAGAGAAAACATGGAAGTGGAGCAATTACTTAATTGGCTTGAGCGTGAACTTTTTAAATTAATCAATTTGGAGGGATATAGTTCCTTTACAGTGTTGTGTTGGTCTCCACTGGGCAGCGAGCTGAATCAGCTGCAGGTGCACACATATCCCCTCACTCCTGCATTTCCTCCCCATTTAGGTCAGCAGAGAGCCCTGAGTGCAGCGCCCCCTGCTGTACAGCAGGTTCTCATCAGCTGTCTCTGCCCGACAGGTATCAGAAGTATAAGGATGTCAGTCCCAGTGTCCCAGTCCATCCCACCTCCCTGGACCTGAAATGATTTTCTTACTTGGGAAAATCGAGGGACTTGGCTGTTCATGATTAGTTCATTTTCTTAGATTGGAGTTCATCAACTCTGGCTTAAATTTTGATTGGTTTACTAAAGCTACCTAAGGCTTTAGACTCACCCAGTCTAATGGCCTCCTTGATTAAAATTTTGCATAAAATCAACCAACTTGGGGCAATTAAAAAGAAAAAAACTTCTTGGCAAACAGATTCAGATCAAAATTCCACCTTTAATTATGAGAAGAGTCAATGCATTTTTGGGTAAAACTATATCTAATCTGGTATGTGGATCTTTTATTATTCACCTCTTATCTACCTAGAAATGTGGAATGGTCAGCTCAGGACTTTATGTTTGCAGAGGCTGGAAAAGTGATGTCTCTGCTTTTGAATATGATGTGTAGGTTTGTCATCGCTTTTCTTCCAAGGAGCAAGTCTTATAATTCTTATAATTTCATGGCTGCAGTCACTGTGCCAGCAATTTTGGAGCCCAAGAAAATACAGTCTGTCACTCTTTCCAGTTTTCCACAATCAATATATGCAATCTTTGTGTGTCTGAGGCTGCATTTTGTGGTTTCTACCGACCCTTAATCATGGCAGCCTATTTCCTGATGCCTAATGGTGTGTGTGTGTGTGTGTGTGTGTGTGTGTGTGTGTGAATTCCACTTAGGGTAATATATTGGTGGAAATTCTTTGAGGGGCTGGTTTGAAGTACATTCCCCCAAAGACGATCTGCCCTGGCACCAGGTGATACTACATATATGGCACCACTTAGAGTTTTCAAATTGGGTCTTTCCACACTGACAACTACTTAGTATTTTTGCTCCAAATCGTTGACAGTAGAGATCATGGATGAGAATACTGCAGTGGGTTGCCATTCCCTTCTCCAGGGGGTCTTCTGGACCTAGGGATCCAAGCCAGGTCTCCTGCATTGCAGGCAGATTCTTTACCATCAGAGCTCCGAGGGAAGCCAATATTGGCTTTGAGTCTGCAGAGAGGCAGAGAGAAGTTTTCATGTTTTGTCTCCTGTCCCCGCAGAGCTAAGGCCTCCCACGGACTCCCCCCACAAGGCACATTTCTCCTTCATTTACCCGCAGCAGGAGAGCTCCGCTCTGTGCTCCGAGAGTCCAGGGACGGCTCCTGAGAGGCCTGTCTTCCTGAGAGGGCGCTCATGCTCTGTCATGCTCTGTTTCCCTTCCCGTCCTGCTCCCACCACATGTTCAGTCGCTAAGTCCTGTCCGCCTCCTTGAGACCCCATGGACCATAGCACACCAGGCTTCCCTCTTCTTTACTATATCCCAGAGTTTGCTCAAATTCGTGTCTGTTGAGTCGGTGATTCCATCCAAGCATCTCATCCTCTGTCTCCCCCTTCTCCTCCTGCCACAACCTTTCCCAGCATCAGGGACTTCCCCAGTGAGTCAGATCTTCACATCCTATGGCCAAAGTATTCCCGCCACCTAGAGCCCTTTGAAAAGCAAGCTCTGTGGCACCTGCAATCACTGACAAGGCAGACACCAACATCAGTGCCCCCCATTGTATCAGTCAGTGTCCCACCAGGAGGCGGAAATCCCGGCAGTTAGTTTACCAGAGAATTAATATGTAGAATTAGTATGGAGGTGGCTCATTTGCAGGGGACACAAGTTGGATTCCTGGTGTGGGAAGATCTCCTTGAGGGGGAAAAGGCAGCCCAGTCCAGTATTCTTATTCTTGCGTGGAGAATTCCATGGACTGAGGAGCCTGGCAGGCTACATTCCGTGGGGTCGCAAAGAGTCAGACGCGACTTGGTGACTAAAGCACCACCATTTATTAAAGAGGACAGAAGACGCAGGTAGAACACAGAAGCAAGTGCTGGGAGCAGCCACCACCCTTAGGGTTGGAGGAAGAGAAGGAAGAGGTTGCAGTTACAGAAATGAGGGTGTTTTGAAGCTTGGAGGTGAACCCTTGGGGCTGAAACTCAGATCCTGAGGAGGGGGTGATCCCCAACTGATTCTGGTCTTAGCCTGAGAACGTGCGGTGGGGCTAGTTCTGCAGGTCCTGGGACACTGCACACTGGATCCACCTGCGCGACTCCCCACACACACCAAAGTGGCCTCAAAGCACGCCTGGGGTGCTGAACACGTGACCTGCATGATCCTGTCTCCCTTCACCAGCCTTGCAACAGCCCTGGCTCGCTCGCTCGCTCTCTCTTTCTCTTTCTCTCTCTCTCTCTCTCTCTCTCTCTCTCTCTCTCTCTCTCTCTGGCTCCCCCTGCTGGCGGAGCCTGTCGAGGAGCAGCTGGAGATTACAGTTGTGCCAGCATCCCACCGGAGAAGGCAATGGCACCCCACTACAGTACTCTTGCTGGAGCATTGGAGAAGGAAATGGCAACCTACTCCAGCGTTCTTGCCTGGAGACTCCTAGGGACGGAAGAGCCTGGTGGGCTGCCGTCTATGGGGTCGCGCAGAGTCAGACACGACTGAAGCGACTTAGCAGCAGCAGCATCCCGCAGCATCCACGGCGCGCGGCGCTGGCGTCCTGCTGCAGGCGCTGGTCCAGATGCGCGCGGTCGCCGAGGCAGTGCTGGCGCCGCTGGTGCCGGTGCAGTGAGAGCTGGGCCGAGGGCCGGGGCTTCCGCGTGTGCTTGGAGCCCTAGCGGCCTGGCTTCTGCGAGGGGCTGAGGACTCAAGACCCGGTGAGAGGGAGAGGGCACGGGGTCCAGACTCTTAACATGGGACATCTGGGCCTGAGAGATCTTGAGTGAAGGTTCGGCCGTCAGAATCCTGGGTGCTTGAAGGGAATGAGGGCTCTGACTAGGGGATGGGATGGGTGACATATGGTCTCCAGGATTCGGGGTCCTGAAGGGAAATAGAGTTTTAGGGACAGAATTCCTTATTTCTCTTGGGACCATTAGACTATGGAACTCCTCAAGGGAGTTGAGGGTTTGAACTCCTGGAATTGGGCTATCTTGGTCTCTAAGAGTAGAAAGTAGATCTAGTAGGTGTCTAGTCACCCTTCAGAGGAGGAAGTGGACATCCTGATTGCTGATGAAGGTGGTCTTCTTCACACTGCAGATTCTGACATGAAGGAGGGGGCTCTCCGTTCCCCCAGGGAGCTGGAATCCTTGGGGTTCTGAGCCACAAAGGGTAGGTTTCTGGGGTTGGGGATAGCCCTGCATCCAAAGAGGGCTTTAAATCTTCTTTGGGGGAAGGACATTTCTTGCAGTCTCAGAACTCCTGGCTCCCAGAGGGCTGTGGTCCTTGCTTTGTAATTCATGGCTGGTGAAAAGTCTCCATGGAGAGGAGGGAATTGGGGCCTGTGTGAGAGAACTGAAGACCCTCTGGTCCCTCTTGGGGAATAGGAATTCCATCTGCAAGTTGGTAGCAAGGCATCTGTCTCTGGGAGCATCCAAACAGAAAAGACTGAAGACTCCCTTGTGGAGGGATCGCTAGCTGACCTCAGGTTGAGTCTACGCGGCACCTGCAGGTTGGCAGGCACCTGAAGACAGAAATTCAAGGAAAGAAATTCAGTGTTGCCACTGGTAGAAGCAGAGGAGTTCCAAACGCCTCATGAGCTTAGCTGAATTTCCTCCTTGTCTGGATAATGATACATGTGTGTCTCTTGAGGTAGGGAACCATGAAGCCGGAATCAAGGGGCGGTTTGCCTGTGGTGTTTTTTGCAGGAATAAAAAGGTAGAAATTCTGTTGTGGGTCTGTCTTTGGGGTTTCAGAGGGGTGGAAGATGCTTGGGACTCTGAGCTGGAAGCCGAGACTGCTGGGTCTGAGGGGGTGAGGATTCCAGGGTCCCTGGAGAGGAGGAATGCTGGGGTTGTGTGCAGGATGGAACTCCTGCTCACCCCCAAACCTCCGCAGGGACCTTTGGTGCACTTGGGTTCTGGGCCTCTGTCATCTGTCATGAGAAGGACCGTTAACCAGGAAGTCACAATCCCAGAAGGCTCTGGAACCCCACGGAGGAGAACTAGAGACCCCTCCCAAACTGCAGCCAAGCCCACCAGCGCACAGCCAGAAACAGAGCCGCCCCAGATACATACAAACCCTTAGGAAGAAGAATGTTTCTTTTTACAAGTTTCAATTTGGGCATGGTTTGTTACACAACATTACTACAGCATCAACAGACTAATACAACTTTGTTGTTTTAAACCGCTGAGTTTAGGGACTTGCTTGTTACTGTAGCATAATCTGGAAAATCCTGAGAGATGCCAAAGTCTGGCAGCTGCCACCGGAGAAGGCAATGGCACCCCACTCCAGTCCTCTTGCCTGGAAAATCCCATGGATGGAGGAGCCTGGTGGGCTGCAGTCCGTGGGGTCGCTAAGAGTCGGACACGACTGAGCAACTTCACTTTCATGCATTGGTGAAGGAAATGGCAACCCACTCCAGTGTTCTTGCCTGGAGAATTCCAGGGTCGGGGGAGCCTGGTGGGCTGCCGTCTGTGGGGTCGCACAGAGTCGGACACGACTGAAGCAACTTAGCAGCAGCAGCAGCAGCAGCATCTGCCACACATGGCTAGTGAGTAAGTAGGAGGCTTAGGGTGGTAACTGTTTAGCCAGACACGTCGTTTCCAGAACCCACACTGTCTTCAAGGCACTGGTGCAGTGTGCTCAGCCCCTGAGTAGGCTCTGACTCTTTGTGACCCCGTGGACTGCAGTCTGTCAGACTCCTCTGTCCAGGGGATGCTCCAGGCAAAAATAATGGAGTGGGTTGCCAGGTCCTTCTCCAGAGGGTCCTACACACACAGGCATCGTACCTGCATCTCCCACTTTGGCAGGCAGATTCCTGTCTGAGCCAGCAGGGAAGCCCCTGAAAGGTGCTAGACACTGCACTAAGTCCTTTTTTCGTTTTCTTTCATTTGACTCTTTAGACAGCCCTTTAGAGTTATAGCTCTTATATCCACATTGACGAACATGAACTCTGGGGCAAAAATAGGTTAACTAGGAGAGGTGATCATGGACTCTGGAGTCTGACCCTCCCAGCGGTTTGACCAAGGGCAAGTGACACCACAATCCGTGCCTCAGTGTGTTCCTCTGTAAAATGGGGGCAATACTTTCAGCGTCACAGAGTTGTGATTATGAAATGGGGTACCACATGGAAAGCACTTAGCATGGGGACCAGGCAGGAAGTAATCCTTTAAGAAAAGGTAGCATCTTCTCTTTCTTTCTTCCAAAGAGAGGGTTCGCAAGCGTTCAGACCTCTGCTTCTTGCATCCCATCTCCCCGAAATACAGCGCATCACAGACTCAGGATTATTCTGTTAAATTGTTTAATTTATAGACACACGGGAACTGTAGGAATTTCTAGAACCGTAGCTGAGAAGGAATGGACATCAAACACCAATGGGCCTCAGTTCTTCACTCAGCCTTGCCACAAGCCTGGGTTCAAAGACAGCTGGTCTTCTTGATGGTGAACAAACGAGAGCCTGAGGGCACCAGGGTCCCAGGGTTGGTGTGGCAGGTGGTCTCCATACCACAGCCCCGGGCAGCAAATTTGACACCTGCTGGAAGAGATTTTAGACTACAGTCAGGATCCCCAGCCTCCCTCCTCCCAGTCCAGGGTCATACGCCCCAGCCACCTTCTCCCCCAGATCTTTGGAGCCATTCTCTCCCTTAGAATCTGGAAGCATGAGGCTCCAGTTCTGGGCCTGTCTGGACCCATGTCCCTCCTCCCGAATTCCAGGTGCCCCTTACCAGGCTGCACGAGGCCAGACAGGGNCCCAGCCACCTTCTCCCCCAGATCTTTGGAGCCATTCTCTCCCTTAGAATCTGGAAGCATGAGGCTCCAGTTCTGGGCCTGTCTGGACCCATGTCCCTCCTCCCGAATTCCAGGTGCCCCTTACCAGGCTGCACGAGGCCAGACAGGGTGACACAGCGGGTTTCCTTGCCAACGCAGAGCGCAGAGCGCTTCCTCACTCGCAGTGCACGTTTCCGTAAAGGCAGCGATGCAGGAAGGACAGCGAAGGCCATTCTCTTTAAGGTTTCTCAAGAACGCTGAAGGGGAGGGTGGAGGGTAAAGTAACTGGAGACGCGAGTCCCTTTGCCAACCTCCCAACCACTCAGCAGACAGCTGTCGGTAACAGACACTGTATTTTCAGAAAACAATGTTTGTTTGGCTGGGTTGGATCTTAATTGCGGCCTGTGGAATCGAGTTCCCTGACCAGGGATCCAACCTCTGCATAGGGAGCATGGAGGCTTAGTCAGTGGACCAGCAGGGACATCCCTGGACACTGCAGTTTACAGGAGAAGAAACCAAGGCTCAGCGGCAGGAAGANATATATATTATATTATTTATTCCTCCATTATTTTCAAAGATGGGTCTGAACTGAGAAACAGTCAAAAAATTTTAATTAATTAATTAATTAATTCGGCTGTGCCAGGACTTAGTCGTGACACACTAAGGTCTTCAATCTTCGTTACAGTATGTGGGGTCCAGTTCCCTGACCAGCGATTGAACCCAGGCCCCCTGCACTGGGAATGCAGTCTTAGCCTCTGGGCCGCCAGGGAAGTCCAGAGACAGTCAGTTGATAGCGGGTGTGTCTCCCCCATCTCTGGCTTCTGGGCTGTTCCTTTGGGCCCTAACACTCCCCTTCTGCTCTCTCAGTCGTGCATTTCTGGAAAGCAGTTGTAAATCTCCTCTGCTGGGAGCCCACCGATCTGGGAGGGTTCCCAAGGCTGTGCAGCCCTCTGCATGTCCAGATATGGAAGACTCTGGAAGAACTTAGAGAAGGGTGGTTCAGATCTGGGAGTAGAAGGATCCCTCTGGGGCCTGTGTCAGGGAAGGACTAACAGGACACCCAGGAAGAAGAGAAGCGTCTAGACGCCTTGAGGAGCGCTGAGGAAGAGCTGGATCTGGAGACCCCCTAGGCTCTGCTCAGGCCCCTGCGCTCTTCCAGTCCCTAGGAGGCGTCATTGCCACCAGCCAGGCCTGGACCTTAGCCACTCTGCCTTTCCCCAGGTCCTTCTGGTCACCTCGTCTTTCATGTCCCCTGCCGAGAGTCGCAGTGGCTCGAACTCCAACCGCGTTCGTATCTTTGGGCCTGACAAGCTGGTCCGGGCAGCAGCAGAGAAGCGCTGGGACCGAGTCAAAATTGTCTGCAGCCAGCCCTACAGCAAGGTACCCAGGGTGGGGGCGGGGTCCTTGGTCCCCTTGGAGAGGCGAGAGGCTGATACTGAGTCCCTGAGGGCTGGGAGGGCCAGATAGTCCGCCTCCCCGGGGAATTACAAGGAGGCTAGGCCCCTGCGTTCTCTGAAATTGGTTTTCCGTCCTCCCCATATAGGAATCCTGGTTTCCTGTAGGGAGATTGGGAAGGGTGACCTGCAAGATCTCACGGGAATTGGGAGGAGGATCTGCTGACTTGTGGGAGACGTGTGGCTTCTTAGAGCGGGGCCTCAGAGTTAGCATCATGCGATCTGGAATCAGAACACTGGTTTAAAACCTGGCTGCTGCACTCCTTAGCTCTGTGATCTCGGGCTAGGGACTTCACCTTTCTGGCCAACCTGGGACCCAGATTCCTTCCATCTCATGGTTCTGCATCCACCCGGCAGAGGAAGGAAGAGCCGGGAGCATTTCTGAGTCATGGAAGTGGCACACGGCCCTCCTTCGCATTCCACGGGCAGAAAATTGGCAGGCAGAGTGGATTTGCCTAGACCTCGCAGCCTTTGCCGGTTGCTCTGAGGCTCAAGGGCTGAGCACATCAAGGGCTTTGTGCCGAGCCTGACCCCAAGTTAGGGCTCAGTGACAGCTTGTGGTTATTATTCTTGTCGTGATGAACTGGGCAGCTCCCCAGATGTGTGTATCCATTGGAGGGAAAGAGTCAGGAAGGGATTTCTCTAAACAAAAGGGATGGGGCCGAACCTTGGTCCTTGGCCAGACTCCCTGACTCCCCCCGCTCCTCTCCCAGGATGCCCCCTATGGCCTGAGTTTTGTACGGTTTCACAGCCCCCCAGACAAAGACGAGGCCGAGGCCTCATCCCAGGTAAGCTCTGCCTGCCCCTGCCCCTGCCCAGAGCCTTCTCCCCACCTCTTCACCCTCACCTGCCCACAGCCCTCCCACTGTACTGACCTTGTGGGACCTTAGAAGGTGACCAAGCTCGGCCAGTTCCGTGTGAAGGAGGAGGATGAGAGTGCCAGCTCCCTGAGACCCGGGGCTCTCTTCTTCAGTCGTATCAAGACACCTCCAGGTGAGGACAGAAAGCCTGGGTCCTGAGCAAGTAAAGGCTAGGGGCCTGGATCCTGGGCCTCAGGGAGTGGGGCCTGGGGCCTGGACCCCTGGGTCACTGCTGGGTTTTGGGAACAACACTTTGTGACCCATGGATAGAAAGGAGCCAGAAGGCCTGAGGGTCCAGCCCCCTCATCCTGGATCCACTCTCCCCCTCTGCAGTGGCAGCCAGTGACCCAGCAGGACCCAGCTATGCAGCGGCTACACTGCAGGCCTCCAGCGCCGCCTCCCCGGCCTCCAAGGCAGCAGGCAGCCCCTTCAAGGTGAGATCACCAGACCCTGGGGTGGCGGAAAAGGAGGAGGGGAGCCGGAGGCCTCACACAACCCACCCCGCAGCCTCAGGAGGCCCCCAGAAGCAAGAGGAAGCCGGATTTGAACCAAGAGGAAAGGAAGACCCCCAGCAAACCATCAGCTCAGCCCTCAGTACCTGCCCTCAAAAGACCCAAATGTGAGCAAACTGGATTCCTTGTTCCCACACAGGGTCCAAGGGTGGAGGGGCAGGGATCCTGGGTCTGAGGGAAGAGGGCCTGGGGGTCTTAACTCCTGGGTCTGAGGCAGGAGAGGTGGGGGTGTAGCCCTACATTTCCTAACTGAATCCACTGTCTGGCTTCCTCAGTGCCAGCTCCCCGCCGTACCCCAGCCACTCCCCCGACCCCTGCCCCAGCACGAGGGGCGGCACCAGAGAAGCTCCGAGGAGAAGGCGCTGAGCCCAAGGCCCCCCGCGCAGGCCCGCAGGAGCTGGGGAAGATCCTCCAGGGTGTGGTGGTGGTGCTGAGTGGCTTCCAGAACCCCTTCCGCTCGGAGCTCCGGGACAAGGCCCTTGAGCTGGGGGCCAAGTATCGACCAGACTGGACTCCAGACAGCACGCACCTCATGTAGGCTGGCGTCCCCTCCCTTCACTCCCCGCTGCCCCTTCTCCGACTTCTTCCATCTGCTCCGTCTTGCTCTCTCTCTGTCACCTCGCCTCTCTGTGTCCTCTGCCTCTCGTTCTCTTTCTTTTCTTCCCTCCGCCCCTCTGTTTCTCTCCCATGCCCCTTGTCTCTTTGCCTTTGCTGCTCAGACCGCCCTCCCTTCTGCTCCCCACCAGCTGTGCCTTTGCCAACACCCCCAAGTACAGCCAGGTCCTTGGCCTCGGAGGCCGAATCGTGCGCAAAGAGTGGGTGCTGGACTGTCACCGCATGCGGCGGCGGCTGCCCTCGCGGAGGTGAGGCCTCTTTGCACACGTGTGCTTTACACATGCACATGCACACCCCGACCCTGCCCCTCATCCCCGTGCCGGGCAGCGCCAGGGATCTGGGGAGAAATCAGGCTGTGGCCTGCCAGCCTGGAGTCAGCCGACTTCCCAGAGGAGAAGGGACAGGGCTGGGAGATGGGGAGGAGAGGGAGGGCATCCCCAGGGGTCCCAGGAGGGCTCTGGGAAGTCTGCTTAGCAAAGGAAAAGGCTGCAGGCTGGAGAAACAGCATTCACAAAGGCTCAGGGCGAAGAATGAAGTGTTGGGACCTGTTGACATTCATTCATCTGAAACCCCTGTGCGGTGTCAGGCTGGGCTTCCCACCGCTGGACCCCAGCCATCTGTCCCTCGTTTTGAGAGCCTCTGACTTTGAAGAGGGGCCAGACTTACTGTGAAATACTTTGGAGGAGGGCCCACAGGGAGAACTGCAGTGAGCCAGGGTTCTTCAAGGAGAAGAGGTTCGCCAGGCTGAGCAGAGGCAGAGGAGCCGAGGCTGGCTCAGCCTGGGATCTGGCAGGAGGCGGGGCTCCTTTAGCAGTCTGAGCCCCTGGACCACCAGGGAAGGCCCCCAGCACTGTAAGCCTTCTGAGTTTTCCCACGAGCCCTGGTTCTACAGTGAGGGTGACTTACCCGAAAAGGGCGTCACCAGGTTGGAAGCAACCATATCACGTGCGGAAGGGTCTTAATGTGGGGCCAGGGCAGCATCCCTAGCAGGTTCACTCGCTTCTGCTGCGTATGCACTCTGCCCTGTGATTTGGGGCCACTTGATTCATCTCTCTGGGCCTCCATTTCCTCATCTGTAAAACGGGGCTGAAAATAGCACCAGCCTCAGGATTCAGCGACTCTGAACCTGTCAAGTGTTCACAACAGTGCCTGGCACATAGGAAATTTGCTTTTGAGATTTTCCCTTTAATCAGTAGGCATTCTCCTAATGAGAAACTGACTTTGATGCTTGCAGGAGAGAATTATTTCTGATTGTTTTTGTTTGTTTGTTTCTGAAATGAGACATTTCTTCCCTTGGAGGGGAAGCCAGGGATTGCTGTGGTCTATGGTGTGGGTGGCTGAAGGTCCACGGGGCCCTTCTGGAGCTGGGAGAAGGGGCAGACCAGGAGGGAGACCACGTCTGCACCCTGAGGATTTATTTATTGATAGTAAATGCAAGCGCCTGCTGCCTCTTAAGCCCCCTCCCCACCTCCTCTGGAGGATGCGTCTGCTGTTGGTCTGAGGCCCAATCCCTCCTCCAGGTACCTCATGGCTGGGTCAGGCTCGAGCAGCGAGGACGAGGGGGGCTCTCACAGCGGCGGCAGTGGGAATGAAGCCCCCAAGGCTCCCCGAAAGGTCCATGCCCCCTGCCCGGCACGGGGGGCGGGGTGGAGTCGGGGGGACACAGTACCCCAAACTCTCTACTCCTGTCTCCTGTGGGCACACACTCATATCCTCATTGCCCCTTCCCTCCTCCCTGACTCACCCTCCCTCAGCGCCCCCAGACCAAAGCCAAGCCCCCTCAGGCAGCAGGAGCTAGCTCACCCCAGAGACCCCCAACCCCAGAAGAGACCAAACCAGCCTCACCAGGGGCCCAGGAAGATAATGACGACACTGAGGCGGAGCAGTCAGGTCAGAGTCTGAGGGAAGAGTGGCTGAAGACCCAGACTCCCTCATCTAAAAGGGGAAGGAGTTCCAAGTCTGAGCTCCTGGGTCCAGCGAGATGGAGCTGGATCCTGGACAGTGGACCTGGGGGGTGGGGGGAGGCTGCCCCCTCACCCCCAACTGGATCTGGGGAGCGATTGGGTTGGGGGTTGAGACACCCCACCTGTGCTCAGGTGTGCGGCTGGGAGGTAGGGGCCTCGAGCTGACTAAGCGTCTGCTCACAGAAGGACAGGACAACGGGGCGGAAGACTCTGGGGACACCGAGGACGAGCTGAGAAGGTAGGGAGGGGCTGGGTGGCCAGGACGGCCCCGGCCTTGGGTGGAGGGGAAGCCGGTCTACACACTCCTTCCCCACCCTGCTTGGCCTCCCCAGGGTGGCCGAGCAGAAGGAAGAAAGGCAGCCCCCTGGTCAGGAAGAGAATGGCGAGGACCCGTACGCAGGATCCACAGATGAGAACACGGACCACGAGGGCCCCCCGGGGTCTCCCGACCTGCCAGTTCCCGAGCTCCCAGGTGGGAACCCCTCCCTCCCCGTGTGGGGTTTGCTCGTCACTTGTCTCAGGTGACTTGCCCCAGGCCCCCCGGGATGGCTGCGACCCACTCTGACTTGTCTCCCAGGCTCCTCACCCTCCTCCCTGACCTTTGCCACCTCCGTATCCTCTCAGGCCTGTTCCCTTCCTGTCAGCATCCTTGCCTGTCTGTCCCGTCCTGACTTCGGCTGTGACCACCTCCCTCACAGCCCAGCCCCCTGCCCCCTTTAGCTTCTCACCCCCTGACGACAGGGGGCTCCCACTACCTCGGCTTCAAGACCCATCTGGGGGCTTTAAGAATCTGCAGGTACCCCAGCTACACCCCTGGGTTCAGCTTTGTCGGCGGGGGTAGGGTTCAGGGAATACAGATGTGCTGATCTCTGTTGGGACCCGCCTTGCTATTCATCACCCCAGACATGGGGGCAGGCGTCGGAGCCTCTTCTGGTCAAGAATGAAAGGAGAGGGACTCCCCGGGTGGTCCAGTGGCTAAGACTCCAGGCTCCCTGTGCAGGGGGCTCAGGTTTGATCCCTGGTCAAGGAGCTAAGATCCTGCGTGTGGTGTAGTGCAGCCAAAAGAGAATGACAGGAGAGCCGGACAGTCTGAGGCTCTGAGTGGAGGCGAGGGTCTGTGGCCTCCGGAAAAAGCTATTTCCACCTGGTTCCTCACAAGTGATGGGCAGGAACATACTCTGATCCTCCTACAAAGCCCCAAACGTGACCTTGACAACTTAAGAGAAAATCATGTTAAACTGGAAGGAAGAGCCACACTGAAGGTCCGCGCCAGAGGAGGCACTGGTGGAAAGGAGTGGGCTGGCCAGTGGAGGAAGCGGAAGGATGTACAGTTTCCAGCCCAGACCAAGGGAAGGAACTGGCTGACCAGGTGTAAGAAGCACATCGCCACTAATAGTAATTGTATCTATTACCATTAATATAAAACAAAACCCCATTAGGCCTGCCTAGAATCACTGCTTGTCAGGGATGGCTTCTGAGTCGGTGTCCACGGACATTCTACACCCCATCCAGCCGCTGCGCCTGCCTTCTTGTCCAGTCTGCGAGTGTCCTGTGGCTCCTGGCTGGCACCCCGGGACTCCAGGGGTTCACGTTGGCTCTCCCTGCCCCATCTCTCCCCTGCAGACTTCTTCCAGGGTAAACGCTTCTTCCTTTACGGGGAGTTCCCAGGGGACGAGCGGCGGACACTCAGCCGCTATGTCACAGCCTTCAACGGGTCAGTCTCCAGGGGCAGGAGGTGGGGCTGGAAGGTCATGGGGAGGATGGAGAAGGGATGTACCCTGAGGGTCGACACGGGCTGTGGAGCTCTGTGCCAGCCCTGCTGCTGTGCTAGGGCCCTGGATGCATAGCTTCCCACACCACACCCCCAAACTCCCCATCCCTGACCCCTTCACCCCCACTTCCTCTTCTCTCAAATGGGGCTCCTCACCACCCTTCTGAAAGGATTGGTGCTGGCAGGAGCTGGCGGTTTCATGGATACGCTGAGCCTGGCATGTGGGAGTGGGGGACCCCCG
>SJYV01021498.1:60796-82065 GCA_006410875.1 Neotragus pygmaeus | reverse complement strand
GACCCACGGGTGGCCCACAGGGGGCGTGGGTGGGGGTGGAGAAAGGACTGCCTCTGAGGGTGGGTGGGGAGGAGGGCGTCAGAGAGGGGGCACCCAATCTCCATCTCTTCGCATCCCCCACCAGGGAGCTTGAGGACTACATGAGTGAGCGGGTGCAGTTTGTGATCACCGCGCAGGAGTGGGACCCCAGCTTTGAGGAGGTGAGTCCTGGAGGGGCAGGGAGAGGGAGGCCCAGCCTGCCCCAGCACATCCTCCCAGTGCCTCCTGGCTCACGTTGCTGGCTGTACCCTTCCCACTGCCCCCCGCCCCTTGCAGGCCCTGACGGACAACCCCTCCCTGGTGTTCGTCCGCCCCCGCTGGATCTACAGTTGCAACGAGAAGCAGAAGTTACTTCCCCACCAGCTCTACGGGGTGGTGCCCCAGGCGTGAAATGTGTGTGCACACACACACATGTGCACGCATACACACAGCCACACGAGTTTAATAAAGGAGACTTGGCTTGGAGCAGCTGCCCCTCCCGCTCACGTCTCTGAGAACCCCCAGCAGGCTCCCTGTCTTCTGTCTCAGGTTTGGGTCCGCTCGCTCTGAAGGCCGGGTCTTTGGGCCACCTGATGACTCCTGTCCTGGGGTCTGCAGAAGAACGACCGGCTCTCTGTCCGGGGCCTGGTTGGGAAGGAGCTCCTTGTTACTCTCCCTGGTGCCTCCCCACTTTGGCAGCAGGTGGCAGGGGATTGGGAATCTGACACTCAGCACCACCCCTCAGCTGGTTCGGATCCTTGGAGCCCATTCCCGTATCTCAGTTGTCCCTCTGGGGGTCCTGGGCTGCGGGCTGGGATGCTCATGGGGTGGCCTCCCTCGAAGTCTCAGCTTCCCTGGGCCAAGGACATCTCCCTTTCTCCAGGGCTCTCAGAAATAGCTGTGAAACCATCCCCAGCCTGGTGTGACATCACCTCATTTGGGAGGGAGAGCTAGGGAAGGGGCATTTAAATCACCCTCCACAAATCCCCGACCCCCTTTAAGGCTCCACCATATTTAAGGTGGGACCTGACCTGCGTGTTACAGAATCAGGGTAGAAGGTGGGGGTGGGATGGGGGACTTATCTGGGCGTCCAGTGGTTAAGATTCCGTGCTCCCAGTGCAGAGGCATGGGTTCAGTCCCTGGTGAGGGGAGATCCAGCATGCCATGTAGCACAGCCAAAAAAGTACTAAACAAAATAAACAACCACCTTTAGGACTTCCCTGGTGGTCCAGCGGTTAGGACTATGCAATTCCGCTGCAGGGAAGATGGGTTCAGTCCCTCGTCAGGGAACTAAGATCCTGCATGCCATTCGGTGTGGCAAAAAACAAAACCAAAACTTAGCAACAGTGAAATGAACAATTCACTTCCTCAGCCACAGTGGCCGTACTTCCAGTGCCCACTGGCTGCTGGTCTGGACAGTGCCGATGGAGAGCCTTCCCTCACTGTAGAAAGCAGGACAGGGCAGCCCTGCACTGCAGTGGATGGCAGCCTAGAAGCTCGAGCTTCATCCGCGGGAGGGCAAAGGGCAGGATCAGAGCTGGGGAGCAAGTGACCACAAGCTTAGTGTCTTAAAAGAAAGGTTATAACCTAGATTTGGGGTCCAAAATGGGTCTCGCCAGGCTAACCATCAAGGCGCAGGCAGGGCTCTGCTCCTCCTGGGGCTCTGGGAGAGAATCTGTGTCCTTATCTTTCCCAGCTTCAGCCCACGACCCATGCCTCTTCCGTCTTCAAAGCCAGCAACGGCCGGTAGAGTCTTTCTACGCTGCATCACTCTGACACTGACTTCTTGGGGTTATGCTGAGCCCACCTGGATAACCTGGGATAATCTCCCGGTTTTAAAGTCAGCCCGTTAGCAACCTTCCTTTCTTATGCTGTCTTTAAATTTTTTAATTTATTTCTGACTGTGCTAGGTCTTCGTTGCTGTGTGGGCTTTTCTCTTGTTGCACCAAGCAGGGACTGCTCTCTAGTTGAGTTGCCCGGCCTTATTGCAGTGGCTTCTGTCATGGCTGAGCACAGGCAGGCTTCAATAGTTGGGGCACATGGGCTCAATAGTTGGGGTGCCCAGGCTTAGTTGTTCTGAGGCCTGTGGGATCTTCCCAGGTCAGGGGTCGAACCTATGTTTCCTGCATTGGCAGGTGGATTCTTTACTACTGAGCCATCAGGGAAGCCCCTTCATGCTCTGTTAACTCATGTTTGCCATGTAACATATCCACAGGTTCCAGGGGTTAGGCTGTGGGTGTCTTTGGGGGGTCATTACTGTGCCAACCACACCCACCACGGGTAAGACACTGGGGCTCTGGTGTGCCAAAAGAGACATGAGTCCCTGCTCTCATGGGGCTGACATTCTGCTGGGGGTCAGAGATGGCGAGTGTCTTGCAGCGAGGCGATAAACCCTGTGTGAGCAGAAAAAACTGGGTGGGGTTATCCAGCGACGAGAGCGACAGGGTCATGGGGAAGGCATCTCAGAGCACTCACCCATCGGCAGGGACTCGGGAGAAGCAAGAAAGGGTCTGGGGGAACCATCCCAGGCAGAGGAAAAGCAAGGCAGGAACACATGCACGGAGCAGCAGGGCGTCGAAAAGGCCCACCCAGACTCAGCACCGTCCCCTTTGTGTGCACGCACAGTCCTGCCTGAGAGTGAGGCCTTGAGGAGCTACTGTTTGAGCTCAGATCTGAAAGGTGGGGAGGATGGAATGCCAGGTGGTTTGTGGAATCGCCAGCATCAGGGGCATGAGCCCTGTCCGACTCTCTGATGCCATGGACTGTAGCCCGCCAGGCTCCTCTTCCATGGGATTTTCTAGGCGAGAATACTGGAGTGGGTTGCCATGCCCTCCTCCAGGGGATCTTCCCGACCCAGGGGTCAAACCCGCTTATCCTGTGTCTCCTGAACTGGCAGGCCGGGTTCTTCACCACTAGCACTACCTGGGAAGCCTGGGTACGGCCAAATCCCATCTCTCCAGGAGTCAGCTTTCTGGTCCAGACAAGCTAAGGTTGGACCAGATGGGCACATCCCCAATGAGCTTGTGTCCTTGAGACTCAGATAGCGGTGTGGTTGCTTCCGGGGAGATCTGCCCAGACAGGCTCCATGGTAAACATGGGCACAGGCCATACTACCGCCTTCAGAGGAGAGAGCCTGCCCCTTGGCTGTCCCTCCCCCAGGGCCTTGCTGAGCAGCCTGCCATCCTGCGGCCTCTGGCTTTCATTTGTCTGGAGCCTGATGCTGGAGATCCACAAACCACCTCACATTCCATCCTCCCCATCTTTCAGATCCGAGCTCAAGTAATAGCTTCTCAAGAAGACCTTTCCTAACTCTCTGTATCTAACAGCATATGCCAGGTATACACTCATAATGAGCTTCCTTGATAGCTCAGCTGCTAAAAGAATCCGCCTGCAATGCAGGAGACATAGAGAGGCGGGTTTGATCCTGGGAAGATCCCTTGGAGGAGGGCGTGGCAACCCACTCCAGTATTCTTGCCTGGAGAATCCTACAGACAGTGGAGCCAGGCACGGAACAGTCCATAGGGTTGCAAAGAGTCAGACACGACTGAAGCAACTTAGCATGCATACACTCATAATTCTGTATCTTTGGACTTCCCTCCTGGTCCAGCAGTTAGGACTGCATCCCCAAAGCATAGGGAATGGGTTTGATCCCTGGACAGGGAACTAAAATCCCACATGCCATATGGTAGGGCCAAAAAGAAGAAGAAAAAAAAACAAACCCAACCCTTATGTGTCTTTATCATAGCTGTAACTTAATTTGCTTATGATCAGATTCACCAGTCTTTTCCTCTACAGTTCAGTTCAGTCGCTCAGTCGTGTCTGACTCTTTGCGACCCCATGAATTGCAGCACGCCAGGCCTCCCTGTTTATCATCATCTCTCGGAGTTCACTCAGACTCATGTCCATCGAATCCGTGATGCCATCCAGCCATCTCATCCTCTGTCGTCCCCTTCTCCTCCTGCCCCCAATCCCTCCCAGCATCAGAGTCTTTTCCAAGGAGTCAACTCTTCGCATCAGGTGGCCAAAGTACTGGAGTTTCAGCTTTAGCATCATTCCTTCCAAAGAAATCCCAGGGTTGATTTCCTTCAGAATGGACTGGTTGGATCTCCTTGCAATCCAAGGGACTCTCAAGAGTCTTCTCCAACACCACAGTTCAAAAGCATCTTTTTGTGTCAGTTTCTCTGTCCCTGAGGTTACTAAGATATTTTATTCCCATCTAAATGCTCCAGTCTTGTGTCTCAAACTTAGATCTTAAATCACTAGCAACTTAATTTTTGTGTGTATTGTAAGGTGGAGAGCTGTATTCATTTCTACACTGCTGTAACAAACTACCAAGATCACGGGATTTAAACAATACCACTTTATTTTCTTACAGTTCTGGAGGTCGGTAAACCAAAATCAGTCTAAGTTGGGGTAAAAACTTGGTGATATCTGGGCTGTGTTCCTTCTTTTAAAATTTATTTTTAATTTTATTTATGTATTTAAAATTCTATTTTGCTGGGTTTCTTCCGGAAGTTCTAGGGGAGAACCCATTCCCTTGCCTTTTCTGCCTTGAGAAGCGGCCTGCATCCCTGAACTCGTGGCCCGGCATCACTCCAGCCTTCTGCCTCCATTGTCACATCTCTGGCTCCTCTGCCTCCCTCTTCCCATGGAAGGGCCCTTGCGATTACACTGGGCCCACTGGAATAATCAGGATAATCTCCCATCTCAAGATGAGATCCTTGTCATGTATGCAAAGTCCCCTCTGCCGTGCGGAAGCCAACACAAACTCAGGTTCCAGGGATTAGCACGTGGACGTCTTTGGGGAACCATTATTCTGCCGACCACAGGGTCTCATTTAATTTTCTTCTCTTCTCTCTCAGCTCATTTGCCGATTAGCTATCCTGCCCTGGCTTGTCTATGGTTGGGACTGGCAAACTACAGTCCACGGCTGTTTGTAAATAACGTTTTATCAGAATACGGCCACGCTCATCCTTATATCCTAATGTGTTTGTCTGTCTTTGCAGCACAGCAGCAGAGCTGGGTAGTGGTGGCAGACCCTGTGTGGCCTGCAAAAACTAGTAAGGTCTACTGCCCGGCCCTTTACAGAAGAAACTTGCCAGCCTCTGAGTATATAGTGGGGAGCATTTCCTGACAGTACCTTGCAAGCACAGGTCTGTTTCTGAGTTCCCAGTGCCCTCCCTCCAGCCTGTTCCTGAGCCAACATCACCAGCCTCATGACAGCTGTGTAATAATTCTTCGAATGGGGGGAGGTGAGGCTCCCCTACTTGTTCAAAGTGGGCTTGGCTTCTTTTTTTTTTTTTAACCTATATGTTGTACAGAACTATTTCTAGACCATATTTATTTGGCTACACCAGAAGATAGTGGAGGACAGGGAAGCCTAGCGTGCTGCACTCCACGGGGTCACAAAGAGTAGGATGCAACTAAGCCGCTAAAGGACAACCAGGTCTTAGCTGCAGTACATGGGCTCTTAGATCTTCATTGCAGCTGGTGGGATCTAGTTTTCTGACCAGGGATCAAACCTGGGCACTCTGCATTGGACACATGGAGTCTTAGCCACTGGACCACCAGAGAAGTTCCTTGGCTTCTTTCTCTTGTTTTTGCAATTCTGGCTGGTGTCCACCCCCTCACTAGACCAGGTCTGTCTTGTCCACTGCCCTGTTCCTAGCACCCCGTGCAGGGCCCAGCTCAGAGTACCTGCCTAATACATGTCTGTAGAATGAAGAGCAGTCCACTGTTAGCTCAGTCATCCTTGTTTTATAGCAGGAGAAACGGGCTCCAAAAGGGGAACGACCTTTGCCCAAAAAGGTGCTTGTAAAGGCATTATAATACTCCCATTTGGAAATTCTCTGGCAGTCCAGTGGTTAGGACTCAGCACTTTCACTCCAACAGCCTGCGTTCAGTCCCTGGTTGGGTAACTAAGATTGCGGAAGTTGTGCAGTGTGGTCAAAATTAAAAAAAAAAAAAAATTCCCATTTTATAGATAAGGCATTTGAGTCCAGAGAAATCACAAAAACTTGTCTGAGCCCCTGAGGCTCTTAAGTAGTGGGTCAAAGATGGCTCCAAAGCTTGGGCTTTAAAAAATTTTATACTACTGGTAGTACACCCTTTGTGCCTTGGGAATTCTACATGTCAGTACATGTAGAGCTGACTTTCCCCCCTGCAGCTACATCTTCCATTCTGTGGCTGTACTGCAATTCCTTAGTTGGTCCCCTATCAATGAGCACTCAGGTTATTTCTCATCTTTGGCACTGCCATTGTACTGCAGTGAACATCCTTAATCTTATATCCCTCCCCCCCGCCAAGTGCTAGGATAAATTCTTAGACGTGGAATAGCTGACATGAACATAGACACATTTGAAGTTCTTTATACCTATAGTCGGGGGTTCCCTGGTGGCTCAGAGGGTAAAGAATCTGCCCACAGTGAAGGAGACCTGGCTTCAATCTCTGTGTCAAGAAGATCCCCTAGAGAAAGGAATGGCTACCCACTCCTGTATTCTTGCCTGGAGAATTCCATAGACAGAGGAGTTTGGGGGGCTACAGGGATTCATGGGGTCAAAAAGTCGGACACGATTAACACACATACACAGTCAATGGCCAAAGCGGAGGCACTAATTTAAACTCACAAGAAGGAGAGCTTGTCTCCACACTGCTCAGCAGCACATAATGCTAGCAGCAGTTTACCCTTTGTCGTATGAATAGGTGGCGGGGAAACCAGAGCCAAGACCTTTCTAACCACACCTCCAGGTCCATGGTTTGGGACTCAGTGCAAACTCATGGATGACACTTTCCTTTCCCCAAAACAAAGGATTCCTCCGCCTCTAAGTTTGAGCCCAATGCGGGGGCAACTTCCCTTCTGTCTACCTGGAAGAGGCAAGTCCATACAGCCTGGCTTAGAGATGCCACCTCTTTATTGACTGGGGCTGGCAGCAGCTGGAGCCAGGGAGCGCTCACTCCCGCTCTCCGGGGCTCTCCGCCTGGTGGCTGCGCTGGTGAACGAGCAGGAGGCGTCTCTGGCCGAACGCCTGACTGCAGCTGGAGCAGCGGTGCCTCGCGGGGGCCTGGCTGCCCGGCGCGGTTGGGGGGTCGTGGCACAGGCGATGGGCAGCCAGTTTGGAGGGGAATGAAAAAGCCTTGGGGCAGTGTGGGCAAGGATAGGGGCGGGCGTCGGTGGCATGGTGCGTGTGGCGGTGGGCCGCCAGCTTGGAGGGGTAGCAGAAGGACTTGGGGCAGTCAGGGCATGGGTAGGGGCGGGGGGGCGCGTGGGGCCAGAGGGNGCCAGGCTCCTCTGTCCATGGGATTCTCCAGGCAAGAACACTGGAGTGGGTTGCCATGCCCTCCTCCGGGACCTTCGAACCTACACCTCTTACATCTCCAGCATTGGCAGGCAGGTTCTTTACCACTAGCACCACCTGGAAGCCCCCCTAGCCCAAACCCCATAGGTCAGTGGTTTACAACCAAGGGTAATTTTGGCTCCCTACCATGACCCCTCAGCAGAGGACCTCGGGTAGTGTCTGGGGAGCATTGTTGGTTGTCATAACTGTGGGCGGAGAGGGAGGCTGCTAAGCTTCCTACAATGCACAGAACAGCCCCCACAATGTAGGACTGTCCCGCTCAGAGGAGCAGGAGGGCTGGGGCTGAGAAACCCTGCCAGTGGTCACTGAGGCAGATGAGAAACTGGGAAGAGCACTGGTCAAAGTGAACAAGGTCCAGACTTGGCCCTGGCTGCTGACTCACTCACTTCATCCTTTCTGTGGGCACCAGGGTCCCAATAAGCACATACAGGGCATGGCAAAGGTGGACAGCAGGGGAGGGGCAAGTCTGCATAGACCAGAGAGTGAGGGTGGGGTGGGAAGGTCCTGCTGGAAGAAGCTGGATAAGCCTGGGCTGCGCCTTTAGACTGGGCAGTGGGTGAGGAGGAATGTTTTCCCCTACTTTTTTTGTCCCTTCGGGTTTGCTGAGAAGGTCATCTCTCTTTCTTTGGAATCCTCTCACTTTAAGCTCTGGATCACAGGGACAGCCTAGAATCCCTGGCTTTCCTGGGCCTCTCCTGCCCTGGCTGGGCACTCACACCCTAAGCCCAATGAGGGATCCAGGGGGAGCCCTGGCTGAGTTCTCCTGGCTCACCTGGGTGTGAGGTGCTGGGACACTGAGGCTCATGCCCAGAGCTTGCTTTTGCAGGAGGACCCTGAGCAGATGATGACTCAGCTGTGGTGTCTGGTCCCTCAGGGAGGTGTGGGGAGCTGTCCCCAGTAGGGATGGGCTGAGGGGCTCCAGGCTCTTCTTGCCCATGAAGTGACCTAGAAAGGAAGTACCAAGGCACAGGGAAGTCAGGGAGCAAGGATGCTATCCCAGTGGGCAAGTCCCCATCTCTCCCGCTTCTCAGTTCTCCTTGCAGGAAGATACACACACAGCCTTTCTCCTCCTGGTCACCAGAAACCACAAAGAACCCCCAGTGGTGGCAAAACCTGCACCTCAGCTTTCCCGGAGCAGATAGAGGTGGGTGGAGGGGATGGCACAGCTGGAAGGGGCGGTGGGAGGCCCCACGGGCCAGGAAGAAACTGCCAGTTGTGCTGTCTGCTTAGAAGAGGGACGGGAAACAGCAGAGAAAGAAGTGAGGACAAGAGGTGCCTGTAAGGTGAAGGTGCAGAGAGAAGACACACTAGAGGTCGGAAGATTCAGTGCAGTCTTGTCTAAGGGAAGAGGAACAGGCTGGCAGGTAGCTCGAAGGTCCAACCTCAGCCCTGCTTTAAACAGGCTGAGTGAAAGATTTAAACCAAGTCACTGGGTCTGGGTCTCAAGTTCCCCCATCTTACTAGATGAGTTCCAGGGTCCCCACTAGCCTGGACACTAGTGTCCACGTTGAGGAGAGGCCAGAGAAGGAAGATGGGAGGGGCGGGGAGCGCTCGCCGGAACCCCGAAGACTCACCGGTAGCCCAGAGGTTGCCCCGCGGGTGCACTCGGATCTTGCTGGTCCGGCTGCGGGGCTCTGGGAGATCCCAGCCTGTCTCTTATACACATCTGGAGCATTGTTGGNGGCAGGCTCTGGAACAGACTGGCTGGGCTTCTGCGGCGGGCCCTGGTCGGGAGCTAGGGGACAGGAGGGTTGGTGGGCTCCAGAAAGCAGCCAACGCCCTGAATCTAGACCAGACTCCCCCTAGACCTTGACATTCTAGTATATCTGTACACCTCCAGGGTCATATTGAGGTTCCCCAAATGGCTTGATCCTGCTCCTCACCTACTGCCATGCATCCTCCTAAGGCAGACTCCAAAGAGTTACGTCTCTGGAACCCCAGACCTAAGCTTTCCCAAAGGCACTAAAGTGTCCGTTTCCAGTATCCTAAGTGATAACCCTGAAATCCCTACAGAGGATCACTGAAGGTCCCCCAAAGACAACCTGGAGGATTCCCCAGAATGTTGCATTTGGGGGATCCGAAATGGTTATCACCCTGGGCCCTCAAACTGCCACCCTAAGGTTCCCACCATACGTGACTCTCTTGGCCCCAATTCCTGGAGAACGCCCCCTACCCCGGGTGGAGATGTCCTCACCTTCTCCTTTGGTCACAGGCTCCTTGTCAGTGGGACTAGGCTCGGCGCTCCCGGCCGCAGACTCCGCCTCTCGCTCCAGCATCCTGCTGGCCCAGAAACCTAGAGGGAGGACCTAGCCGGCAGAGGGGGCGACGCCGGGGGTTATCAGGCTGTTGGGGATAGGACTGAGAGCCCATATTCAGGGCTTAGTTTGTTCAGGTGTAGGGGCTATCACGTCGGGTCCTAGAAGGCGAGGGTGGGTGGAGCCTAAGGGTGCAGTGGGCGGGGTTACGCAAACCCGACCCAGAAGCAGTCTGTTTGGAACCTAGTCCCTGAGATTTAGCCTTCCAGCGAAATGGGCGGGGCCTCTACAACTTTAACTCCCAGCTGCCCCGGGAGCGGAGCAGGCGGGGCNAGCCTAAGGGTGCAGTGGGCGGGGTTACGCAAACCCGACCCAGAAGCAGTCTGTTTGGAACCTAGTCCCTGAGATTTAGCCTTCCAGCGAAATGGGCGGGGCCTCTACAACTTTAACTCCCAGCTGCCCCGGGAGCGGAGCAGGCGGGGCCTAAGCCCAGGGTGGGCGGGGCCGGCCGCGGATGGGTGGAGCTATACAATTAGGACCCGAAGTCGGTTGCTCAGCAACTGTGTCCCAGGGGAGGGGCCTACGCGCTCAGTGTGCTGGAATTCACACCCAATAGGTAGCTTTACCCGGCTCTGGCTCAGTCTTAGTCCATTGACGCCGCGTGCACTGCCTTTTAACCCCGGAGTGGTGCTGGAGACGTGGAGAGGAGAGGGGAGACCTGCAGGAAGACACAGAAAGAGCGTGGCTCTTGTGTTGCGATCTAGAGACCCATAATGGACTTCTCCCTCGAGGTCCAAGCGTCCGAGCCTTCACGCTCCCCTTGGGATCATGGCATTCCGGCATCAATGCACCCTCCCAAGGCTCAGGCGCCAATGCAGCCCCTCCGGAACCTATGCATCAGGACCCCAATGGGTCCTTCTCCGGGAACTGTGGCGTCCAGGCCCCACTCCACTTCCCGAAGACCTAGGTGTCTGGGTCCGAACCCCTGCCCCCTCACCTGCGGACGGCCCCTCCCTGGGGGCGGGGCTCCGGGCCCCTCCCTCGGCGGCCGTGACCACTGCAGCGCTGCCTTCGGATGCTGGGGAGCTGCACCACCCGGCGCGCGCCCAGCGACGGGAGGGAAAAGGAGGGAGCGCGCGCGAGCTGCTGGGCCCAGCCTTATTTCCATTCCCCTCCTCCCACGCCCAGCCGGTAGGGGCGTCAGTTCGCATGCGCAGTCGTGGCTCGCGGGGGCTGCTGCGGAGATGGAAAGGAAGGAGTGGGTGGGTGCGCCAGGCCAGCGAGTTGGCGAGCAGGCGCAGAGCTAACAGGCCGAAGGACTGGAGGAAAGTGTCCTGCGGCTTGCGGCGCCTACGGTGGCTGACTGGGGTCAAGCACGTGCAGGAGTTAACGCGGGGAAACCTAACTCGGAGATCACTGAGACAGCCTTCTCTTGATATGTTCTGCTGCTTTTCGAGAATTCCGCTGGGAGCTTGAGTTCCGGCTCGCGCGAATCAGTTTCAAGAACCCACCTCCTATTCTCCCCTTCAAGGCATTGGCAAGGAAAGGGTAGCCATTTCCTAGAGAGAGGACGGAAGCGGGACTCAGGGCTCAGAGGGAGCTGATGCCCAGTGAAAGTCACGTTATTTTACAGCGCCCGGCACTTTTCGCCGTTGGGTGATTCAGGATTCTCAGCCCCTCGAACCCCAATGCTAAGGCCAGGGGCAGGGAGGGCGGCAGTGTCCACGTTTCCCGGGCCCCCGCGTTCCTGGCTGGAGCTCCTGATGCCTAGGCCCAGCGTGGCTTGCTTGGCACCATTACGTGACGGTGCACCTTCCCGCCCCGCATAGGAATGATCGTGAAGTGCCCATAAACTACCCCCGCATGGGTGGGTCTGCGGTTTGATAATCCACAGATCTGGCAGTCATGGGAGTTATAAAGAATGATTATAACTTGGGCTCATTTCCCCACCCACTCCTCCCAGGTGATTTTTGAAGCTATATACCAGGCCTCCTAGTCCATAAAAATATTTTTATTATGCTTGGTTTGTTTGAATCAGTAGTTAAACAAGATCCACACGTTGGATTTGTTTGCTGTGAGTCTTCAGTCTCTTCTTTAACATTTTTAAAGGTTCATTTAAAAGGTTACTGCATGGAAAATGAATCATCGGGAGGCAGAATGGAAGACAAGTCAGTGAGGCGGCTGTTATATATTAATTATATTACTATTAATATAGTTTTGTAATAATTATCATTACAGCATCTGATCTTTTATATCAGAAATTGTCCTGAGTGCTTTATAGATGTTCATTCATTTAATCCTGACAGCAATTTTCTCGAGAGGAGGCGCTACTATGATAAAAATGATGCACAGTGGGACTTCCTTGGTCTAGTGGTCTAGTGATTAAAAATCTGCCTGCCAATCCAGAGGGCATGGTGTCCATCCCTGGTCCAGGAAGAGCTCACATCTTTCTTCGTTGCGGTGAGACAGCTAAGGCCATGTGCTGCAACTAGTAAGCAGGCCCGCTTGAGCCTGTGCACTGGCAACTAGAGAGTAGCCTCCACTGGCTCTAACTACAGAAAGCCCGTGCATAGGAACGAGGACCTCATGCACCCCAAGGAAGATACAGCACAGCCAAAAATAAATTATTTTTAAAAATGAGGCACTGGGACTTCCCTGGTGATCCCGTGGCTTAAACACCATGCTCCCAATGCAGGAGGCTCAGGATCAAACCCTGGTCAGGGAACTAGATCCCACATGCTACAACGAAGAGTCTGCATGCCACAACTGAAGATACTGTACACTGCAACTAAGACCCAGAACAGCCAAAAGAAAAAAAAAGAGGCAGTAAGATTTATTCAAGCAGAAAGAAGCAGGGCCAGGATTTGAACCCTTGCAGGCTAACCCTGGATGGAATTCATGTCATTTACGTTCTTGCTTTGCTGCCTCTGTGACTGGGGCAGAGGGCATGATAATGGAAAAGTGATCTGATTGGAGAGGTTAATTCAACAGGGCTTAGTAATGAATGTAGAGGTAGTAGTAAAAGGAGGAAGGAGTCAAGGATGATGAAATAAGGAGAGCCACCTCCGTGGGAGGAAAACACCTAGAAATTGTTCTGAGCCAGGTGATCTGCCAAACTTTTTGCAAGCATGCACTCATTTGATTTTTTTCTAAATGGAATTATAGTTGCTGACAATAGTATATAAATCACAAGTGTATAGTCTAGTGATTCAGTTTATTGAATATAAAGGTTGTATTCCATTTATAGTTATTATGAAATATTGGCTATATTCCCCATTTGCATTGTATATCCTTGTAGCCTCTTTTACATCTAATAGTTTATACGTCTTAAACCTCTACCCATGTAATGCCCCTCCCCACTGGTAACCACTAGTTTGTACTTATCTGTGAGTCTGCTGCTTCTTTTTTTTTCCTGTTACATTCAGTAAGCTTGTTGTATTTTTTAGATTCCACATATAAGTGATATAATTGCAGTGTTTGCCTTTTTCTGTCTGATTTATTTCACTTGGCAGAATGCCCTTCAAGTCAACCCATGTTGCTGCAAACAGCAAAATTTTGTTCTTTTTTAATGGCTGAATAGTATTCCATTGTATATATACATCACATCTTCCTTAGCCATTCCTCTGTGGCTGTTCACTTAGGTGGCTTCCATATCTTGGCAATTGTAAATAATGCTGCTATGAACATTGGGATGCTTGTTATCTTTTCTTAGATCTTCACAGTGAGGGAGGAACTATTTTCAGCCACAATTTACAAATGAGAAAACAGAAGCCCAGAAGAGGTTAAGTTTTGAGCCTGAGGTCGCACAGTTGGGAAGAGTGATGGTAGTTTCTAACTCTTAGGATGCCTCACAGCTGACTCTACAAAACCCCCAGAGGGTGTGCATGCCTTCAAGGGACAGGTAACATTCTAGAGATCCTGCCAGAACAGTTAGGAACGAACCCTAGGGCCGAGGAGGTTTTATTTGGGGGATCCTCACAGTCAAGTAGCTGAGGGTCCCCGCTTTCCTGGCCTCTCTCTCCCCTGAGCCCCTGGCCATCCCTGTACCTCTCCTTGTTTTAGGACTGATGTCTGCTCCTCTTTCCCCACCAACCAGACCGAGGACTCACCTCTGCATCTCCAACTTCACCCAGCTTGAGCCAAACATTCAGGACACCTCAGTGTGAGGATAACTGAACCAAGTTCTCTCCTTGAGTCTGAGCCTGTCTTTCTGCCTGTTTCTCCCTTCTCTGGGTGTTTCCCTGTTCTGACAGGCTCTCCTTCCTGTACATTTCTCCCTGCTCTAGTGTTCCCTGCTCCCCACATCGCTTCCCATCTCCACAATCTTCTAGCATCTCCAAGTATATCTTTTTTTGTTTTGTTTTGGCTGTGCCATGTTGCATTCATGATCTTATTCCCTGAGAGAAAGTGAAAGCTGCTCAGTTGTGTCTGACTCTTTGCAACCTCATGGACTATACATTCCATGGAATTCTCCAGGCCAGAATACTGGAGTGGGTAGCCTTTTCCTTCTCCAGGGGATCTTCCCAAGCCAGGAGTCAAACCCAGGTCTTCTGCATTGCATGTGGATTCTTTAACAGCCGAGACACAAGGGGAGCCCAGGAATACTGGAGTGGGTAGCCTATCCCTTCTCCAGGGGATCGTCCCAACCCAGGAATCGAACTGGGGTCTCCTGCATTGCAGGCAGATTCTTTACCAACTGAGCCTGACCAGGGATCAAACCTGTGCCCTGTGCAGTGGAAGCACAGAGTCTTAACCCCTGGACAGCCAGTAAAGTCCCTCCAGGTATATCTTTGTGACCATATTCCTTTTGGCCCACACCCCTTTTCAACTCTATGCCTCTCCATGTATCTCTGAAACTTTCCAGATCTCTCTCTCTCTCAATATCACTGAGTCTCTGCATCTTCCTTGTCTCTGAGTCTCTCCCCTCATAAAGTCCATCAGAAACACACTAGGATTCTGGCAAAGTTGGCTAAGGGGAGAGGACCAAAGATGGAGCACTGGCTGTCTCCCCAAACATAGGGAGGATTACAGTCATCCCTCAGCATCCACAGGCTTCCCCAGTGGCTCAGCAGTAAAGAACCTGCCTGCAATCCTGGAAACACAGAAGATGCTGGTTCGATCCCTGGGTCGGGACGTTCCCCTGGAGGAGGGCATGGGAACCCACTCCAGTATTCTTGCCTGGAGAATCCTGTTGATAGAGGAACCTGGTGGGCTACAGTCCACGGGCTCATGAAGCGTAGGACAGGAGTGAAACTACTGAGCATGAACATGAGTTCAGTATCCATGGGATGGGGTGGGAGTGGTTAGTTCCAGGACCCCTCTTGGCTACAGAATGGGGAATGCTAATGTATCTCCTATAAAATGATGTGATACAGTTTACCTCTGAATCTGTGACCGAGTGATTTAGACCCTCTAGGTGAGGGTGGGGTGCCCTATTCTCGCTATTTATATGATTCCAAAGAGTAAACTTTCAGGCTGCCCATGACTAGACGTGTTTCAACTCTAGGTGCTTGGTGTAAATTAACAAAAGCCATTTTTAGAGGTTCACATTCCAAAAGAAGCCAAATGATTCCAAACCCGAACTTGCAAGGCATCATGGGAAATTATTTACTTACTTGGGGCTTTCCAGGTGGCACTAATGGTAAAGAACCTGCCTGCCAGTGCAGGAGACTAAGAGGTGAGGGTCGATCCCTGGGTGGGGAAGATCCCCTGGAGAAGGAAATGGCAACCCACTCCAGTATTCTTGCCTGGAGAATCCCATGGACAGGGGAGCCAGTCCACAGGGTTGCAAAGAGTCAGACAAGACTGAAGAAACTTAGCAAGCATTTATTTATTTATNTAAGACTCTTGAGAGAGATGTGTATAAGAGACGTGTATATATGCCACAGCTTGCTTATCCATTCATCTGTTGATGGACATCTAGGTTGTTTCCATGTCCTGGCTATTATAAACAGTGCTGCGATGAACATTGGGGTACATGTGTCTCTTTCAATTCTGGTTTCCTTGGTGTGTATGCCCAGCAGTGGGATTGCTGGATCATAAGGCAGTTCTATTTGCAATTTTTTAAGGAATCTCCACACTGTTTTCCACAGTGGCTGTACTAGTTTACATTTCCACCAACAGTGTAAGAGGGTTCCCCTTTCTCCACACCCCCTCCAGCATTTATTGCTTGCAGACTTTTGGATGACCCTGTATGTGAGACAACAAAAGGACACAGACATAGAGAATGGACTTTTGGCCTCAGAGGGAGTAGGAGAGGGCGGGATGATCTGGGAGAATGGCATTGAAGCATATATACTATTATGTAAGAAACGAATCACCAGTCTATGTTTGATACAGGATGCAGGATGCTTGGGGCTGGTGTACGGGGATGATCCAGAGAGACGTTGTGGGGTGGCAGGTGGGAGGGGGATTCGGGATTGGGAGCTTGTGTACACCTGTGGTGGATTCATGTCGATGTATGGCAAACCCAATAGAGTATTGTAAAGTCAAGTTAAAAAAAAAAAATTGGTTTATTGAGATAGTGGTACAGATAGATACATAGAGACAGATGTAAACATAGAATAGAGATTTAGATTCAATGTAATCTCAATAAAATTTACATATATAAATATAATTTGAAAAGCTGATTCTTTTCAAAAAGAGTGAAAGTGAAAGTCGCACAGTCGTGTCTAACTCTTTGTGAAACCATGGCTATACAGCCCAAGGAATTCACCAGGCCAGAATACTGGAGTGGGTAGCCTTTCCCTTCTCCAGGGGGTCTTCAAAACCGAGGGATTAAACCCAGGCTCCCACATTACAGGTAGATTCATTACCAGCTGAGCCACACAGTAAGTGGCCAAAAAAAGCAGCCAAGACAATGTTCAGTTCAGTGAGTTCAGTTGCTCAGTCGTGTCTGACTCTTTGCGACCCCATGGACTGCAGCATGCCAGGCCTCCCTGCCTATCACCAACTCTCAGAGTTTAATCAAGCTCATGTCCATTGAGTCAGTGATGCCATCCAACCATCTCATCCTCTGTTGTCCCCTTATCCTCCTACCGTCAATCTTTCCCAGCATCAGGATCTTTACAAATAAGTCAGTTCTTTGCATCAGGTGGCCAAAGAATTGGAGTTTCAGCTTTAGCATCAGTACTTCCAATTAATATTCAGGACTAATTTGCTTTAGGATGGACTGGTTGGATCTCCTTGCGGTTCAAGGGACTCACAAGTCTTCTACAACACCACAGATTAAAAGCATCAAGTCTTTGGTGTTCAGCTTCCTTTATAGCCCAACTCTCACATCCATCTGTGACTACTGGAAAAACCATTACTTTGACTAGATGGACCTTTGTTGGCAAAGTAATGTCTCTGTATTTTAATATACTGTCTAGGTTGGTGATACATTTTCTTCCAGAGAGCAAGTGTCTTTTAATTTCATGACTACAGTCATAATATGTAGTGATTTGGAGCCCCCCAAAATAAAGTCAGCCACTGTTTCCCCATCTGTTTGCCATGAAGTAATGGGACCAGATCCCATGATCTTAGTTTTCTGAATGTTGAGCTTTAAGTCAACGTTTTCACTCTCCCCTTTCATTTTCATCAAGAGGCTTTTTAGTTCTTCTTCACTTTCTGCCATAAGGGTGGTGTCATCTGCATATCTGAGGTGATTGATATTTTTTCCGGCATTCTTGATTCCAGCTTGTGCTTCATCCAGCTCCATGTTTTTCATGAAGTATTCTGCATAGAAGTTAAATAAGCCGGGTGACAATATACAGCCTTGACGTACTCCTTTCCCTATTCGGAACCAGTCTGTTGTTCTATGTCCAGTTCTGACAGTTGCTTCCTGACCTGCATACAGGTTTCTCAAGAGGCAGGCCAGGTGGTCTGGCATTCCCATCTCTCTCAGAATTTTCCACAGTTTACTGTGATCCACACAGTCAAAGGGTTTGGCATAGTCAATAAAGCAGAAGTAGATGTTTTTCTGGAACGCTTTTTTGATGATTCCACAGATGTTGGCAATTTGATCTCTGGTTCCTCTGCCTTTTCTAAATTTAGCTTGAACATCTGGAAGTTCACAGTTCATGTATTGTGAAGCCTGGCTAGGAGAATTTTAAGCATTACTTTACGACCTTTGAGATGAGTGTAATTGTGCAGTACTTTGAGCATTCTTTGACATTACCTTTCTTTGGGATTGGAATGAAAACTGACCTTTTCCAGTTCTGTGGCCACTGCTAAGTTTCCCAAATTTGCTGGTATATTGAGTGCATCACTTGGACAGCATCATCTTTTAGGATTTGAAATAGCTTAATTGGAATTTCATCACCTCCACTACCTTTGTTCATAGTGATGCTTCCTAAGGCCTACTTGACTGTTATTCTAGGTATTTCTTGACATCCTACTCTTGCATTCAGGTCCCCTATAGTGAAAAGGACATCTTTTTTGGACGTTAGTTCTAGAAGGTCTTGTATGTCTTCGTAGAACCATTCAACTTCAGATTCTTCAGCATTACTGGTCAGGGTCTAGCTTGGATTACTGTGATATGGAAAGGTTTGACTTGGAAGTGAACAGAAATCATTCCATCATCTTTGAGATTGCATCCAAGCACTGCATTTCAGACTCTTTTGTTGATTATAATCGCTACTCCATTTTTTCTAAGGGATTCTTGCCCACAGAGTAGATATAATGGTCACCTGAGTTAAGTTCACCCATTCCAGTCCATTTTAGTTCGTTGATTCCTAAAATGTTGACATTCACTCTTGCCATCTCCTGTTTGACCACTTCTAATTTGCCTTGATTCATGGACCTAGCTATTTGTAAGGCCTCCTCAGACAGCCATTTTGCTTTTTTTGCATTTCTTTTTCTTGGGGGTGGTCTNCTCCGGTCCTTACTTCCCGGCTGCCAGTCTGTCATCTCCCGCCTTAGCGGGGCCCAGGCTGACTGGCACATTGAGGATGGAGACTCCATCCAGTTCGGGCGCTTCGTGAGTTGGATGCTGGGTCTAAGAGGGTGGTGGCCTGGACTTCTTGTGCTAAAGGGAAGGGGGGGTGGAGGCCTGGGCTTCTGAGACCGGGGGCAGGAGGGGCGGCCAGGCCTGAGTTCCTGATCTGTCTCTGGGAGGAGTTTCTGTCTCTGGGAGGAGGGCACCATAAACCCAGGTGGAAAAGTGGGCCAAGAGTCTCTGGCAGGTGTGTCTCTGACCGAACCCCTTAAGTCAACAACAAGTTTTCTGTAACCTTGTGGCAATTCCTTTGGCCATGGAGTCTTGTAATATTTGACTGGGAGCTGGAATTCCAAGGTCACCGCTGAGGGAGAGACCCAGCCCAGGCTCCCTAGAATCACTGATGGAAGAAGGTGCATCCAGTAGCCCCAGAGCAAGGGCTAATTAGGGGTGAGGCAAGAGAGGTGCCTCGGGCGCAACACTTAAGGAGGCGCTCATTCTCACGTCTGTGAAACGACAGGGCTGGCACCTTCGAGTGGGTGCCTCCTTAAATGTTGCGCCCCTTTAGGAGCCTGCTTGCCTCACCCTAACTCCAGACCCGCTATTGCCTCACACAGCAATGGTCTGAAGATTCCTACCCCCCCCCCACTTTTTTTTTTTTTTTTTTTTGCAACCAGCGATATCAGCAGGGTTCCGGCCAGAATTTTAACCCAGGGCAATATGATGGGTGAGGAGGGTGCTAGGGGGAGTTGCCCTCAGGGGTAAGGGGAAACAGCTGGCAGAACTCATTTNTTTTTTTTTTTTTTTTTTTGCAACCAGCGATATCAGCAGGGTTCCGGCCAGAATTTTAACCCAGGGCAATATGATGGGTGAGGAGGGTGCTAGGGGGAGTTGCCCTCAGGGGTAAGGGGAAACAGCTGGCAGAACTCATTTCTAATCAGAGTTGTGAAAGACTGAAGAGAGTTTGGCTGGCTTTGTAGACAGAATGTTAGATGACAGGGTGAGGACTTTGCCTCTAGGTTTTGCTAAACGAGGTCAGTTTATCTGAGTCAGAGGATTTTGCAGAAATGAGGTCTGTGTGTGGGATCGGAAGGTTTATCATTACTTTTTAAATTTAACTTTTATTTTATATTGGAGTTTAGTTGATTTGCAATGTTGTGTTAGTTTCAGGTGTACAGCAAAGTGATTCAGTGACCCATTCTTTTCCAGATTCTTTTCCCATATCGAATTATGGCAAAATCTTGAGTAGGGTTCCCTGTGCTATGCAGCAGGTCTTTGTTGGTTGTCTATTTTCTGTATCCTGGTGTGTATATGTTAATCCCAGACTCCTAATCTGGGATCAGAGGGTTTAGCTCCACTGGTCACAGCTTCTTTATTTCAAGTCTTTTCCTGGAAGGAAGTAAAAAGAAAATGCACTGGACATTTATGTACACTGTGTTTAATAGACAGGTTCTAACAAGCATTAGAGGTATTAGAGACAGTTGGAGTTATGTGTCAAGGTGAGCCCTTTGTTATATTGGATGAGTGATATTTTCAGTTAATCGGTGTGGAAGGCTTTAGCTGCAGAAGATTGTTTCAGTGCTTTTCTTTTTTTGGTTGTGTGGAGCAGCTTGCAGGATCTTAGTTCCCTGATCAGGGATTAAACGGAGGCCACAGCACTGGGCCTGCCTTGTGGCTCAGCTGGTAAAGAACCCACCAGCAATGTGGGAGACCTGGGTTCCATCCCTGGGTTGGGAAGATTCCCTGGAGAAGGGAAAGGCTACCCACCCGCTCCAGTATTCTGACCTGGAGAATTCCATGGACTGTATAATACCATGGGGTCACAGAGAACCGGACATGACTGAATCGTTTTCACTTTCACTTTTCGGAGCAGTGGAAGCATGGAGTCCAGACCACTGGGCCACCAGGGAACGCTCAGTGCTTGGTTTTTTTGAACAGCTTTATTGATATAGTTCACACACCATCCAGTTCACCCATTTAAAACACATATTCAGTGAGTTAGTATATTCGGAGTTGCACATCCTTCACCACAATTCATTTTAGAATATTTTCCTCACTCCAGAAAGAAGATTCTACACCCCTTAGCTGTCATCCCAGTGTGCCCTTCTTTCACTCCCACGGCTGTAGGCAACCACTAATCTGCTTTCAGTCGCTATAGATTTGCTTATTCTGGATATTCCATAGAAATGGTATCATCTAATATGTGGTCTTTGTGACTGTAACACTTACCATAATTTGTCAGGGTTCATCCATGTTGTAACATGTATCCAGTGTTTCATTTCTTTTTATTACTGAATAATATTCCATTGTATGGATATATCACATTTTATTGATTCATCAGTCGATGGGCAGTTAAATTGTTTCCACTTTGAGGGTATTATGAATAATGCTGCTATGAATATTCATGTAAAAGTCTTGTGTGGGTGTGGGTTTTCATCTCTCTTGGGTGTATACATGGGATGGAATTGCTGGATCATACGCTAACTTTGTTTAACAGTTTGAGAAATTCTTATCAGAAACTGTTACCCAGGGCTTCCCTGGTGGTCCACTGGCTAAGCCTCTGCATTACCAACGCAGAGGGCACAGGTTCAATCTCTAGTCAGGGACCTAAATCCCACATGCCATAACTAAGAGTTCACATGCCTCAACCAAGATCCAGTGCAGCCAAAAAACAAAAAGAAAAGAGGCTGTTACCCAAAGTGTCTACACAATTTTTTTTTTTTT
>SJYV01021498.1:23512-45976 GCA_006410875.1 Neotragus pygmaeus | reverse complement strand
AAGAAGTTGAGACAAAAGCCACTGGAGAGCCTTCTCTGGTCCACTAAGAGCTAGTGTTACCAAAGGAAGAAACCTGCTGTACTTCCAATCTGAGTAACTTTTAGCCTGAAAGGTGATCTTGGAGCTAGAGCTCCACCTAGCTTCCAAACGTGCTCCCGTTGTAAATCTCAACTAGGCTAAGGCACTTCCTGCAGAGAAGGCAAAGGCACCCCACTCCTGTACTCTTGCCTGGAAATCCCATGGACTGAGGAGCATGGAAGGCTGCAGTCCATGGGGTCGCTAAGAGTCAGACACGATTGAGAGTTCACTTTCACTTTTCACTTTCATGCATTGGAGAAGGCAATGGCAACCCACTCCAGTGTTCTTGCCTGGAGGATCCCAGGGACGGGGGAGCCTGATGGGGTGCCATCTATGGGGTCGCACAGAGCCGGACACGACTGAAGCGACTTAGCAGCAGCAGCAGCAGCAGCAGGAGCTTCCTGACTACCAATCGAAGCTTGGGATGTAAGTCAAAGTGCATAGTAACAGCATAGATCACAAGTCCCTTGAAAGTTTATGATTCAGCAGATTAGGTTAGTAGTTTCAGTTTCCAAGGTAGTTATGAAATGGTCAGAGAGACCAGGAAATGTTGGCTGAGAAAGGAAAATTCAGTCCACATGCTTTGCCCATTTCTGGCCGCTCCCCTCACGGGGATGTTGGATGCCTCTTGGCATCAGCAGGTTGGTATAAACCCCCAACAAGGCTCCCCTTGTGGGGCTGCCTTCAGTCATTACGAGGCATCACAGAACCACAAAGCAAGACTCGACGGTCGCTTCGTGGTCAATTCCACGTCTCTTTGATGCCACATTCACAGACAGGCACACCGCAGAGTTAGTAAAGTACAGCAGAAAATGTGTATAATAGGAGAACAAAGAACTAGAGCTCCGCGCATCCTTACCTGTCTTAAAGATCCCAGGTGAGCTCCCAGTATGAAAGGCTGTGGCTGCGAGCTGTGAGCTATGCCAGGATTTGTGATATCCGGAGACGAGGATTTCCATCTGGGGCCAGAGTTGAGGCTTGACTACTCAAAGCTTTTGTGTAATAAAGTTTTACTAAAGTATAAAAGGGATAAGAGGAAGCTTCTGACATGGATATCAGAAGGGGACAGAAAGAGTGCCCCCTTCGCTAGTTTTTAGCAAGGAGTTATATATCTGTTAGCAAGTTTCTAATCAGATAAAGTGAAAGTGAAAGGCGCTCAGTTGTGTCCGACTCTTTTCGACTCCCTGAATTATACAGTCCATGGAATTCTCCAAGCCAGAATACTGGAGTGGGTAGCCTTTCCCTTCCCCAGGGGATCTTCTCAACTCAGGGATAAAATCTAGATCTCCCGCATTGCAGGCAGATTCTTTACCAGCTGAGCCGTAAGGGAAGCCCAAGAATATTGGAGTGGGTAGACTATCCCTTCTCCAGGGGATCTTCCCAACCCAGGAATCGAACCGAGGTCTCCTGCATGGCAGGAGAATCACCTGCAATGATAAAGAATCACCTCAAAACTGAGAGAGTTGCATCAGGCCCCTCTTCCACAACATTCACTTTGAGATAGCATTGGCACAAGATGAGTCATCCCCAGCCATAAAACAATTGACGTGAATCTTAAAGAAAGGCAAATTTCCAAGCAAATGCATAGTTTTATTAACATAGCTTAAGAGAACATTTCTATGAGGGAAAATGCATTGGTTAGCTCAAGGTTTGAGAAAAATTAAGTTCAGGCAGAAGCAGGTGTTGTCATGACAACACAGAATTTAAAAGAAGCCTCCTTTTAATTTTGTATTAAAAAGTAAAAAAAAAAAATGTCTGCCATTTGCAATTCATTTCCTCTGCTTGGAGACCCCTAGCCTTCCTATCTGTTGCCCTCTCACAACCTTCCACCCGATCAGATGCACACAGCTATTTCACAGCTCTAACTGTAGGTAACTAATAGCCACGCGGAGTTCTTAATCTATAATTAAGCAGATTCTGCCCTTTAAGGGAGAGGTTCAAATGTCTTGCCTCCCACCTGTGGAAAACCTGATTTACCTCCTTTTTCCATTCATTTCAGCATTCCTTTCCTTTCCTCCATATGAATCTGTGTTTTTTGGAACCATATAACATCTGCTTAGTTCACTCATGAGTTCAATAAAATCTTCAACATATGTTCATTTTTATATCTGAATTGAGTCATGGTTTTACTTTTTTCACTTTTTATGCCAATAATAAAAGATGGTAGCAGCACCTCCAGGCATTGTTTGTGGTCCAGGGGAAAAGAAAAGGGAAGGGCTAAGAATGAAAAGTATGTCAACTAACTCTGTCCATTTTTATCTGGAAAACCATAGCTTATCCAGAAGCCCCACCCCTTAGCTTCCTCTCACTTTTGACTGATTAGGAAAAAAAAAAAAATCTCTTAGTCATTCCTAGGAGACTGTGGTGTTGGAGAATTGAGAGTCCCTTGGACAGCAAGGAAATCAAACCATCAACCCTGAATATTCATTGGAAGGACTGATGCTGAAGAGATCTCTAGTCTTTCCCATTCTGTTCTTTTCCTCTATTTCTTTGCATTGATCGCTGAAGAAGNCCATCATGATTATCTGGGTCATGAAGATCTTTTTTGTACAGTTCTTCTGTGTGTTCTTGCCACCTCTGCTTAATATCTTCTGCTTCTGTTAGGTCCATACCATTTCTGTCCTTTATTGTGCCCATGTTTGCATGAAATATTCCCTTGGTTTCTCTAATTTTCTTGAAGAGATCTCTAGTCTTTCCCACTCTGTTCTTTTCCTCTATTTCTTTGCATTGATTGCTGAAGAAGGCTTTCTTATCTCTTCTTGCTATTCTTTGGAACTCTGCATTCAGATGCTTGTATCTTTCTTTTTCTCCTTTGCTTTTCACCTCTCTTCTTTTCACAGCTATTTGTAAGGCCTCCCCAGACAGCCATTTTGCTTTTTTGCATTTCTTTTCCATGGGGATGGTCTTGATCCCTGTCTCCTATACAATGTCACGAACCTCATTCCATAGTTCATCAGGCACTCTATCTATCAGATCTAGTCCCTTAAATCTTTTTCTCACTTCCACTGTATAATCATAAGGGATGTGATTTAGGTCATACCTGAATGGTCTTGCGGTTTTCTCTGCTTTCTTCAATTTAAGTCTGAATTTGGTAATAAGGAGTTCATGATCTGAGTCACAGTCAGCTCCTGGTCTTGTTTTTGTTGACTGTATAGAGCTTCTCCATCTTTGGCTGCATAGAATATAATCAGTCTGGTTTTGGTGTTGACCATATGGTGATGTCCATGTTGCACTTGGTTGTCATGTTTGTTTTATTATTTTAAAAAAGAATATTCCTCTTGTTCTGAGTTCAAAGGGAGAACATTCAGAGAAAAGATCTTTCTTGCCTCTGTTTCCATCCACTCAATTCACCTCCCAGGGGTAGCCAGGGTTACCAGTGTCTCCTGTCTTCCCAGAGATGTACTGTATTTTTTTTTTAAGTATTTATTTTTATTTATTTGGGCTTCTCTGACAAAGAATCTGCCTGCAATGCGGGAGACCTGGGTTCGATCCCTGGGTTGGGAAGATACCCTGGAGAAGGGAAAGGCTACCCACTCCAGTATTCTGGCCTGGAGAATTCCATGGACTGTATAGTCAATGGGGTTGCAAAGAGTCGAACACGACTGAACAACTTTCATTGTACATTGGATATTTACTTATTTGGCTATGCTGGTCTTAGTTGCCACATTTGGGATCAAGTTCCCTGACCAGGGATGGAACCTGGGTCCCCTCCATTGGGAGGTCAGAGTCTTAGCCACTGGACCACCAGGGAAGTCCCAGTACTCTGCACTGAAACAGTCAGGCATGTATACACTCTCCCCCTCTTTTTATGGGTAGGTGGTATCCTCTTTGCACTCTCTGTACTTACACCTTAAACATTATTTTCTAGCTGATATAAACAACATCCTTTGCCTTTTATCTGCTTTGGGATTTTCCTCCACGTGGGTGATCTCAGGTTTATCAAGCCTGTCTCCTTTTGATGGCACTTAGGTGGTCTCCTAGGTGGTCTCTTCCTTACTTAGGTAGGGAATCTGCCTGCAGTGCAGCAGATGCAAGAGACTCAGGTTTGACTTCTGGCTTGGGAAGATCCCCTGGAGAAGGGAATGGCTACCCACTCCAGGATTCTTGCCTGGGAAATCCTGTGGACAGAGGAGCCTGGTGGGCTCCAGTCCATGGGGTTGCAAAGAGTTGGACACAACTGAGCGACTAACACTAACTAACTAACTAGGTGGTCTCCAGGCATCTGTGGGAATTAACCTTGAGCTCAGGTCATTTTGCACATGTCTGAGTGTACCCACAAGATACAGTCCTCGAAATGGATTTGGGGCTCAAAAGGCTTATACATTTGTCAGTTTGATTTTATTTCCTTTCTTTTTAAAAATTCATTTTATTTTTCTTTTTTCCCATTTTTCTTTTTTAAAAAGAGCCAAACGGACTTCCATAACTTTTTTCCAATAAAACAGCCCTCAGCCTTGGGGGCGGAGAAGGCAATGGCACTCCACTCCAGTGTTCTTGCCTGGAAAATCCCATGGACTGGGCTGCAGTCCATGGGGTCGCACAGAGTCGGACACGACTGAAGCGGCTTAGCAGCAGCAGCAGCCTTGTGGGAGAACGTCTGGGTTTCCCACATCTCCACCAATACAGTGGGCTTTAAAAAAAAACAGTTTTATGTAGATCTATAATTCACCTACTCTACAATTCACCCATTAAGTGTTTTTCAATGGTTTTCAGTGTAGTCATAGAGTTGTGCCAACATTACCATCAGCAATTTTAGAGAATATTCAGGAGGGAATGATCACCCACTCCAGTGTTCTCGCCTGGAGAATCCCCATGGACAGAGGAGCCTGGCAGGCAGCAGTCCATGAGTTTGCAAGGAGTCAGACACGACTGAAGTGACTTAGCACGCATGCACAAAGAAACCCTGTACCCTTGAGCCATCACCCCTCAATTCCCCTCTCCTCCCAGCCCCTGGCAACCACTGTCTCTCTGGATTTGACCATTCTGATCAGTACACTGTGTGGTCCTTTGTGAGTACTGCATTCACTCAGCATTGTGTTTACAGTGGCTTTCTTATCTGTGCCAATGAGATGGTGGTTTCTTTTTTTGAAAAAGATATTTGTTTATTTGGCTGCGCTGGGTCACTCAGGGATCTTCAGTCTTCACTGGGGCATGCAGGATCTTTAGTTGCCACCTGCAAACTCTTAGTTGCGGCATGTGGGATCTAGTTCCCTGACCAGGGATCGAACCCTGGCCCCTTGCATGGGGAGCTCGAAGTCTTCACCCTTGGACCACCTGGGAAGTCTCAAGATGGTGGTTTTCCTTGGCGGTTCTCCGATCTAATGGTGGAGACTGAGTATCTTTTCCTGTGTGCCTGGGCTGTGTGTGTTTTCAGGGCTCCATTGGCCTCCAGAGGACTGGAAGCCTGTCCCGGAAGAGGGGAGAGAGAGCCAGTCAGAGAGGATGTCCCCGGCCTCTGTCGCTCCATTGTACTGGTGAGTACCAACTTCACACCACATACCCTCTTCTCCCATCACCACTCTCCCTGTACACAGGATGTAGAAACCTGGATGCCCCCGTTGGGGCAGAGAGGGAAAGGCTTAGACCAGGAAGCATCCCAGCCCATTGCCCCGGCCCTTCTCCCCTCAGGATCCCTGGAGGCCTCGGCCCTCCCGCCTGAAGCTAGAGACTCCGGGAGGCACCCTCTCTATCAGCTGCTAAACTGCAGCCTTGGGAATAGGTGAGATGTCAGGGAGAAGGTGGGAAGATGGGGGGGTGGAGACTGGGCTCCTCTCACCGGCCCTGTCTCTCTTCTCTGCTCCCAGCTGCAGGGCCCTCTACCCAGACATCGCCCGAATGGAGCAGCTCCTGCAGCAGGCCGTGGCGGAGAGGGAGCGGCTGCTGCAGGCCAGGGTGAGACCCAGCCCCTCCTCCCTCGGACCCAGGAGTCCAAGCCCCCAGCCCCCCCCCCCCCAGACCCAGGANGAATGGAGCAGCTCCTGCAGCAGGCCGTGGCGGAGAGGGAGCGGCTGCTGCAGGCCAGGGTGAGACCCAGCCCCTCCTCCCTCGGACCCAGGAGTCCAAGCCCCCAGCCCCTCCTCCCCCAGACCCAGGAATGCAGTACATTCCCCCCACTTCTTATTGGTTTGCAGTCTCATTGACACTTTCTTTCTGCACCCACAGGAAGGGACAAGAAGAAGCAAGGAAGGCCCCTCAGGCCCCCCTGTACCTGCCATCATGGTGAGTCTCGCCCCTGCCTTCACTTCCCCTGGCCTCTGCCCTTTGACATCTCACTTTCTCCTGTCCTCCAAAAAGTGTCCTGGTCTTGGCAAGGGAAGGGGAACTCTGAAGACCTAGTTTCTGTTCCCATCAGGGTCATCTGAATCCATGGTATGTGACACGCTCAGTTCTCTGTGCCTCGGTTTCCTCTTCTGTAAGTGGGTGCCGGTGTCAGCAGTTACTGCAGTATGAGGGTAACCACAAGCTGGGGCTTTTAAATAGTATTTAAAATTTTATTTGTTTGAGTCTTAAAAGAAAATAAAAACAACCTTTTTATTTAAGAAATATTCAAACATATTGTTCAAAGGTTAACTAGATTAATAACCTCCCGTGTGCCCACCATGCAGCTCATGACCGTTGTTTCATTGGTCAGTCGTGTCCTGCTCTTTCGTGACCCCATGGACTGTAGCCTGCCAGGCTCCTCTGTCCATGGGATTCTCCAGGCGAGAATCCTTGAGTGGGTTGCCATTTCCTTCTCCAGGGGATCTTCCTGACACAGGGATTGAACTCGCGACTCCTGCCTTCGCAGGCAGGTTCCTTACCACTGAGCCACCAGGGAAGCCCTCCATGTTGCTCCACTGGTTATCCATGTTGAATCTTATTCTACTCACTGACTTTGTTGTTCTGGACCCGCACCTACTTCCCATTCTGCAGCAGAATATTTTAAAGCCAATTCCACATTGTTTATCATTCCCTCCATAATCACTATGTACCTACTATATATCTCTCTATATATATTAACATAAGTTCCACTGTCATAGCTTATGAAATTATTACTAATTCTGTAGCATTCTAATACATGGTCCATATTAACATTTGGTGAGCACTTCCTCTCTAGAAGCCTGTTTCCTCCTCTGTGAAATGGGGACAATAATGGGCTGTTTTGGAGAGGCAAGGAAGTGATCACTTGGCACAGTGCTGGCTGCAGAGCGGACCTTCAGTACATGGTGATCACTTAGTGTTACTGTGTGGAGTTGGCAGGATGACCCAATGGGTGCCCTTTTAACCACCTCTTCCCCTCCTGTGCATTCCCCAGCTCCTCCCCTCACCCCCTCCTCATTCTCCCTTGTCTCCATGCAATTCGTCTCACCTCTGTTCTCATCCTTTCTTGCTTTGGCCTTACTTCAATGTTTTCAGCCCTCAGTACTCACAGTGTGGTCCATGGACCAGCAGCATTGGATCCTTGAACTTCATTCCCCTCCAGACCCCCACCCTGGAATGACTGAATCCCAGTCTGCATTTTAACAAAATCCCTAATTGTCTCCAAAATAGATTTTGATAGTTATTCAAATCTGGATCCAAACAAAGCACACACAGTGCTTTTAGTAAAAATGTCTTAAATCTCTGAGATTGAGTCCTCCCTGCCTGCTTAAAAAAAAAAAAAAGCCATTTATTGGGTGGAAAAGTCATTTATCTTGTAGAATTTCTCCCACTCTGAGTTTAGCGGACAGCTCCTCCTTAAGCTTTTATTCCTACCTATACTACGAATGTGAATATTTTTTTGTTACAACATACACCTTATTTATTTATCTTTGTGGCCTCCCCTTGTGGCTTGTGGGATTTTAGTTCCCCAGCCAGGTATCGAACCCACGCCCCCTGCAGAGGGAGTGCAGAGTGCCGCCACTGGACCACTAGGGAAGCCCCGACAGCAAACACTTAAGAATTTGGGAAAGTGACGTTCTCCCAACCTGGAGGCGCAAGTGTTTTCTGTCCTGGAGACTTTAAATCTGCGTTTATACTTTTCCACATTCACCGATCACACTGCATTTGGTGAATTTGTGTTCCTCACAAACAAGTACATGGTTCCCAACCCGTTTCTGGTTCTCTCAAACATTAGGCCTTTCCTTATTCATTTCAACCCAGTATTTATGGAGTGTCTATTTATGGTGGCCTTCTTAAGTGTCTCAGTGATAAAGAATCAGCCTGTCAATGCAGAGGATGCAGGAGATTCGGGCTCCATCACTGGGTGGGGAAGATCCCCTGGAGGAGGGCATGGTGACCCACTGTAGCATTCTTGCCTGGAGAATCCCACAGACAGAGAAGCCTGGCGGGCTACAGTCCATGGGGTCGCAAAGAGTCGGACGTGACTGAATGACCGAGCACGCACTGTGTGGTAGACCCTGGGTGACAGCAGAGTGACAATCCCTGCCCTTTGGAAGCTGGCATTTAGCAGGGGAGAGAGATAGAAAGCAGCGTCAATAAGTAACATAAGTAGCATGTCGGGTGCTGATAAGAGCCGGGAATAAACTAAAGCAGGAAGGCTGGTGGAGCCTTCCGGGTTCTCAGGCATAAGCTCTGCCTCATTAAAAATGAAACACTCCTGCTGTGTAGCACCATCATTTATTAACTAGTCCCCTGCTGACTGCATTGTCCCCCATCCCCACCCCCTCACACCTCGAGCTGCCTTCTCGCTCGCGCATCCACGAGCAAGCCTGTCCCTGGGGTTTGCGCCTGGGGGTGGACTCACCAGGTGACAACAGTGAGCTCATCCAGGAAACAGCCCCATGAGGAGGGTACTGGGATGAGGAAAACCAAGACTTGGAGAGGGGCAGGTGTTACCTGGAGGTGACACGGGTGAGCAGTGGGGGAGTTGCCAGTCCCAAGCCCATCCCTGCTCTCCTTGACTGGAGCCCGGTTCCACCCATGTCCTACCTGGACGACCTTGGTGAGTCACTTCCTCTTTAAGAGCCTCAGTTTCCTCCTCTGTGAAATGGGGACAGTAATGGGTTGTTTTGGAGAAGCAGGGAGGTGATCACTTGGCACAGTGCTGGCTGCAGAGCAGACCTCCAGTACATGGTGATCACTTAGTGTTACTGTGTGGAGTTGGCAGGATGACCCAGTGGGTGCCCTTTTAACCACCGCTTCCCCTCCTATGCGTTCCCCAGCTCCTCCCCCCATGCCTTCCTCACTCTCCCTTGTCTCCATGCAATTCTCACCTCTGTTCTCATCCTTTCTTTGCTTTCAGCCCTCAGTACTGATAGAGTGGTCCATGGACCAGCAGCATCAGCATCCCTGAACTGAATCCTAGTCTGCATTTTAACAAAATCCCTTGGGGTTCTGCTTGCATGCTGGAGTCTGAGGCCTCAGTGTGACCTTGGGGATCATATACCATTCTTTGCAGGAAGCATTCGGGAAGAATAGGTTTGATCAGGCTAGACCTTATAACAGTACACACTTTGATTGCCTTCATTGTGCTCCACTTTATGGCCACCTGAGATGACCACTCTGCCTGGGGAGTTCTGGCTCATCAGCTCTGGCTGTGTGACTTGGGCCTGTGACTTACCCTCTCTGAATCTTGGTTTCCACATCTGTAAAATGGGGACAGTGACGTACCTACCTCCTGAGAAGGGGGGCAAAGAGATTATAAAGTGTGTGTGTGTGTGTGTGTGTGTGTGTGTGTGTGTGTTTTAGCACAGGTAATGATCACCAATTTCATCACAGCAAGAATGCTATATACAACAATAATAATAATGGAATCAGCGCTCTCATTATAACCACTCACTATCTGGTTCCTGTTCTACAGATACAGTAGATGAGGGCTTACTGGGGTTTATCACTTTTCTAACACATCTCTGGTATTTCAGGGTGAGCGCTAAGGTCAGGAAGACCTAGCTTCACATCCCTGCTCTGTCACTTAGAAGCTCTGTGTGACCCCAGGTGGATTATTTCTCTTTGCACCTCAGTGTGCTCATCTGAAAAACAGGACTTATAGTAGCCTTGACCCAAGAGTGGCCACTGAGGGGAGCTGAGGAATGGATGCTGGTAAAGCCCTGGGCAATGTGTCAGTCAATCGGAGTAGCTGTCAGAAATACCACCTTAATCGTCACTGCCAAAGTTAAAGGCTGTGCTGGTCCTTACACTTGAGCTACTGCGCCCGGCTCCCCTTGCGGGTCCAGGCTATAGAGTTCCCTCCCAGCTCTTGATGCTATGATGTCACAGCCCCCTTCTCTTCCCTCCCCAGGCCCCGCCCATGCCGCCATCCAGCCCTGCTGGCCCTCGGGTCTTGGATCTNCCCGGCTCCCCTTGCGGGTCCAGGCTATAGAGTTCCCTCCCAGCTCTTGATGCTATGATGTCACAGCCCCCTTCTCTTCCCTCCCCAGGCCCCGCCCATGCCGCCATCCAGCCCTGCTGGCCCTCGGGTCTTGGATCTCCGGCAGCACCTGGAGCGCTGGGGCCACAATCCGGAAAACTGCCCGCACTTACAGGTTTCCGGAGGCTGCTGCCGCGGACCCCTGGTGAAGATGGGTGGCCGTATCAAGACCTGGAGGAAGCGATGGTTCTGCTTTGACCGCCAGGCCCGCCGCCTGGCCTACTACGCAGGTAAGCCCAGCCCCTCTGCCTGAGGTGCCTGGGCCCCCAAGTCTGTGAAAGAGACCACTCCAGAGCTTCACCCCAGAGACCTAGCAGCCCCACCCCCAGGTCTCTCCTCTCTTAGGCCCATGTATGTGCCTGGACACCCAGTCGCTTCCTCCTTCAGCGACCCAGCCCTCACTGGGTATCACTTGTGTGCCCAGACCCCAGTTTCCCCATACCCAGGAGGAGCATTATCAGTGCCTAGCCCCCAGATCTAGGGGTCCAAGCCTCTCCTCCTTCCTCTCTAGGGTAATTGATGATTCTGAACCTCTCCTTGAGTCTCTGCCCTTCTCAGGGGCCAAGGGACTTGGGGACCTAGGATTCCAGCTCCCCAGACCCCACCTCCCAGCCTTATCCATTCACTACACCAGTCTCCCATCGACATTTACTCACCTTCTAACCACAGCGCTTTAGGGACCTTCAGATTCTTTCACCATGCTCCTCACCCCAACCCCAGTCTCCGGACTTGGGCTCAGAGACTCCTCTCCGCCTTGGTACCCTCCCCTCCAACCCCAACCCACCTCTCACTGACTCTGTTTCTCCCTCACCTTCTCCATCAGACAAAGAAGAGACCAAGCTCAAAGGTGTCATCTACTTCCAGGCTATCGAGGAAGTCTACTACGACCACTTACGCTGTGCCTTCAAGGTGAAGCCCCTGTTGGGTGCTGCCCTGCCCTCATGGTTGGAGCCCCGCCAGTCAAATCTTAGCTTATCCCCTGGGGAAGGGCCACCCACAGCCCCTATTGTCAGGGTACTCCATCCAGCACAGGAAACCCAAACAGGTCATTTCACTGCAGGGGCCAGAAATTAAGAGCTCAGTCTCTGGCTCTCAGCCACAGTTATTTTTCTTGGAACAAAAGTTTGAGAGCAGAAATTTGGGAAACTCAGATGCCAAGTTAAGAATGAATGACTGAATTGGGTATGGTGGGGACTGAGGCCGCCTGGGAGCATCGAAAGGAGAGGATCATTTCTTAGCATCTTCTCACAATTGCCAAATGGGAGGGTCCTGTGGTGTCATATCAGATTTATTTTTCCCCAGAGAATTCTGGAATTAGAACATTTATAAAAGTGCAGTGCCAGAAACTGATACAATGTTTAGAAAGCGCTGGAGAGTAACTGTGTCTTTAGAGCTTAGGTTGGAATCCCAGGTGTGGGACATCAGAAAAGTGACTTCCATTCTCCAGCCTCAGTGTTTTCACCTGCAGAATGGGCACTCTTAAACCTATGTCTCCAGAGTTGAGGTTAAAGACAGAAAATGGACATAAAGGCTTTANAAAGTGCAGTGCCAGAAACTGATACAATGTTTAGAAAGCGCTGGAGAGTAACTGTGTCTTTAGAGCTTAGGTTGGAATCCCAGGTGTGGGACATCAGAAAAGTGACTTCCATTCTCCAGCCTCAGTGTTTTCACCTGCAGAATGGGCACTCTTAAACCTATGTCTCCAGAGTTGAGGTTAAAGACAGAAAATGGACATAAAGGCTTTACTTAATTTGGGGTTGGCAAGTAGGTACTCAATAAATAGGTTGTAGACTAAATTTTTCCCAGTTACAAACCTGGGAGACCTAGATTTGGAAGAGGAGAAATTTGAATGCTTGTATTTCTAATGTATGGACTTCCTAGGGGGACTCAGTAGGGCTTCCCTGGTGGCTCAGGTGGTAAAGAATCTGCCTGCAATGCAGGAGACCTAGGTTTGATCCCTGGGTTTGATCCCCCAGAGGAGAGCATGGCCACTCACTTCAGTATTCTTGCCTGGAGAATCCCCATGAACAGGGAGCCTGGCAGGCTACAGTCAATGGCAGGCAAACAGATGGACATGACTTAGCAACTAAGCATAGCACCCGGCGCTCAGTGGTAAAGGATCCGCCTGCAGTGCAGGAGACGCAGGAGACACAGGAGACACAGGTTCAGATTCCTGGGTCGGGAAGACCCCCTGGAGGAGGAAATGGCAACCCACTCCAATATTCTTGCCTGGGAAATCCCTGGACAAGGAGCCGAGCCTGGCAGGCTACAGTCCTTGGGATCACAAAAGAGTTGGACTCGACTTAGCGACTGAACAACAGCAATAATTTCTAATATAGGAGAAGGTAGAGCTGGAGGATTGGGACATGGGTCCTTCCTATAAATTCCTCTTGCTCCCATAATTCTCAGCGCCTTCCTGTGTTAATTCATTTAACCGTCATAACCCATGGAAGTAGGTAGCATCATTTAGGACAGATCCGCATACATTCAGGAAGTTTAAATTACTTGCCCAACCCTACACATCCTGTAAATAGCAAGGCTGGAATTTGAACTACGGTGGAGTCGTATCTGTTCTCTTAACCACCTCCACTCCGCTACTTATTCCAGAGCCCGAACCCTCGCCTAACGTTCTGTGTCAAAACCTACGAACGCCTTTTCTACATGGTGGCTCCCAGCCCAGAGGCGGTGCGTATTTGGATGGACGTCATCGTTACAGCGGCTGATGAAAACCACGCCCCCTGATTGACCACACTCTCTGGGGGGACGTCTCAGTGAAGCTCCGCCCCTGCGGTGTCTCGAAGCCACGCCCACTGCCGGGAAGCTGGCCCCGCCCCTTTGTAACTCTCCAGGGAGTTTTGTGGGTTTGATGGCTCGGCTGGTCTGAGCCGCGACTTTTCCGGGCTGCAGGTGCCTTCTCCGGATGGGAAGCCAGCCCCTCGGGCTCTGCCTCCGGCTGGAGGAAGATTGCGGGGCGGGAAGGAACTATTTATTGTTGCTCCTGTGATACCGAATTAAACATGGAAGAAAACAGTTTACTGAGGTTCCCAGCACAGACGTACGGGACCCCTCGACCCCTAGGCAAGGCATCTGAGTTACGGGTACCCAAGACAATCAACCATCCCTCAGTTGGTTCTTCCCTTAAGGAATGGAGGTCTTCAACCCCATGGTCTTGGATGGGAGCAGGGGGTGGGTGTAGAGAGGCATGTGGCAATTTTGTTTTTTCACTTTGTGCTTCCACCCTTTTGGACCTGACTGGGCAATTTCTAGACAATTGGCAATTTCTAGGAACTCCTAGGCTCCTGCCTTCCAGGCTTTGGCACATGTTATTCCCTCTGCCCTTCCCTTAACCAGCTAGCTCCTTGTTCTTAGCTTCTTAATTGAATTGTCGCCTTCTACAGGCAACCCTTCCTGACTCCCCCACCTGGATCAAACACACCCTTTCCTTTGAGCTCCCCTGGGCTACAGTCCATTGGGTCACAAAGAGTTGGACACGACTGAAGCAACTTAGCAGTCACGCACGCACGGTCCATTCCTGAACATACTGGGTCATCACTGGTGATGGATCTATGTCCCGGCAGACTGGGAGCTCCAAGAAGGCAGAGCCAGGGCTGTCCTGGTCGTAGCTGTATTTCCAGCACTACAGGGCACATTACATTCCATGAAAGGGAAAAAGAAAAGTTATCCTTTCATCTCTCAGTCTTGGTAAATAATATACCCAATGTTCCCTTTGCTAAGTTACCTTTCCCCACTCCACCCTACTCATCATTTAGGTCAAAACTCAGATGGTTCCTTCCCTAGGAAGCCTTCCCTGATTCTTCTGAGTCAGATGTTTGCTCTGGGCTTCCTGTCCCAGCCCTGATCATTCTGCCTGAACCTTCCCCACTGGAGCCTTGACTACTCTGGCTCATCCGTGCTGATGAGTGTTTCATGTGCTGGGCGGAGGCTCCAGGAGGCAGAGGTTGGACTGTTTCCATCACTACTGAGTCCTTGGCACACAACAAAGGGCCTGTATGCAAACTAGGTGTTGAGGCAATGTCTGATGGTTGAATAAATTGATGAGAGAGATGCTGAGGATGGGGTGGTGGTGAACAGGACAGACAGAACTTTTTACCCTTTAGGTCTCACCCAAGGTGTCCCCTTGGAAAAGACCCGGATGCTGGGAAAGATTGAGGGCTGGAGGAGGAGGGAGCAACAGACGATGAAATGGTTGGATGTCATCACTGAGTCAATAGACATGAGTCTGAGCAAACTCCAGGAGATAGTGAAGGACAGGGAAGCCTGGTGTGCTGCAGTTCATGGTATGAAAAGAGTCGGACACAACTGAGTGACTAAAAAACTACAACAACAGCAACAAGGTGTCCTCTCCAGGAAGCTCTCTTTGATCCCTGGTGGGCTTCCACAGTCCCTTGAGCTTCCCAGATAAAACCTTGACCCCTTTAGGCTGTCCCTGTGTGGAATAGGCCTCTTCTTCCCTTAAACTGCTCTGGAACTAGGCATTCAATTCCTCTGGTTCCTATTGCCTCCAGTGCTGGGTGTCCTGTCCCAGGATTCCTTAAGGATCTAGTCGTCCTCCTGAAGCCCCAGAATGCAAAGAACCCAAAGCCCAGGCCTTTGGGGTCCCCAGCTGTTCCTTGGCCTCTACCTCCAGGCATGAGATATCTGGATCTTTGGATTATTTCATCCCTCAGCTCCTCTGCAAACTGGGTCTCCTTACAGGGACCAGCTTCCCTGCATGTGACTCATGGGGTTGACAGGTCCCTGCGTTCAGAAGAGCCCTCTTGGATTTAATCATCTGCAATTGCCATCTGGAAATTCTTAATTTGCATTTGGGAAGTGAAGTCTGAAGGGACATGGAGCTTGATCTGGGGGGACTGGGGCCTCGGCTCAAACAAAGTCCCACACCTGTCATCTCCCACCTAGCCGGGATAGGTTCTATCTGCCTTCCCCTCCTCGCTCCTGCCTTGTGACCTCTGCCATCCACAAGCCCCAGCAGGGGCCTGGGAGCCCATAGGAGAGTCAGACACTTGTGCCTCCTAGCATCTCAGGCGGGCACAGCAGCGGGCAACTGGTGGAAGGGGAACCCAGCAACCAGAATGGTTTAGTTGTGGGGCAGGGTCTCTAAACATCTGTGAGGGTCCGTGCTTGTCCCATGAGTGTCCCTGTGCACAAGGGAACATGACATTAGACATTAGACCAAGGGAACATGACATGTGGGGTTGGGAGAGACGGAAGAAGAAAGGAAAGTAGCATTTATTAATTTTTTTTTCTTTGGCCATGCGATGCCACATGTGGGATCTTAGTTCCCAGATTAAGGATGGAACCCACGACACCCCCTGCAGTAGAAGCTCAGGGTCTGGACTGGGACTGCCAGGGAAGTCCCCAGCATTTCTACTTTAATACCTTTCATTACACCCTTCCTGCCCTTTGAACCAGGTCCCCATGTTTTCATTTTGCACTGGGCCCGGCAAATTATGTAGCTGGCCCTGGCTCTGACCCCTCCCTTTCTCTGACACATCCCAGAGGGAGTGGGTCTGAGGGAGGCTGGAAACATCACCAGGCCCAGAGCCTACCCTTCCCCAGGGGACAGGAAATCCATAGTGCAGATGGCCCCAGGCTTGTCTGACGCCCTGGCTTGACCTCCAGGGCTGGGGACCTGGTGCCTCCACACTGACCCCTCTGTTCCTCCCTCTGGGGAACAGATTCGAAACCTGTTTGCATTGACCCCTGTGCAGGAGAGCTGGGGAGAGTCAGAGTAGTTACAAGCGTAGACCCTNAAAGTACTGGAGTTTCAGCTTTAGCATCAGTCCTTCCAATGAACACCCAGGACTGATCTCCTCTAGAATGGACTGGTTGGATCTCCTTGCAGTCCAAGGAACTCTCAAGAGTCTTCTCCAGCACCATAGTTCAAAAGCATCAATTCTTTGGCACTCAGCTTTCATCACAGTCCAACTCTCACATCCATACATGACCACTGGAAAAACCATAGCCTTGACTAGACGCACCTTTGTTGGCAAAGTAATATCTCTCCTTTTGAATATCCTATCTAGGTTGGTCATAACTTTCTTTCCAAGGAGTAAGTGTCTTTTAATTTCATTGTTGCAATCACCATCTGCAGTGATTTTGGAGCCCCCCAAAATAAAGTCTGACACTGTTTCCACTGTTTCCCTATCTATATGCCATGAAGTAATGGGATCAGATGCTATGATCTTCATTTTCTGAATGTTGAGCTTTAAGCCAACTTTTTCACTCTTCTCTTTCACTTTCATCACTTTCATTGTTTAACATATTCATATTTAATACTTGCCATGGGTAAGGCATCATGCTGAGTGGTGCGGATATAGCTTTGAACAAGAAGTCATGGTTTATCTGAAAAAGAATATAGATATAAATATGTATGTATCTGAATCACATCGCTGCACACTTGAAACTATCACAACATTGTAAATCGACTATGCTTCAGCTAAAAAAAAGAATGCCAGAATAAATCCAAGCACGTATACTTAACATCTATGTGTGTGTATGTGCTCGGTTGCTCAGTCCTATCTGACTCTCTGAAACCCCATGGACTATAGCCCACCAAGCTCCTCTGTCCATGGGAGTTTTTTCTCTAGCAAGAATACTGGAGCAAGTTGCCATTTCTTCCTTCAGGGGATCTTCCGACCCAGGGATCAAACCCGCATCTGCTGCATTGGCAGGCGGATTCTTTACCCACTTTGTGTATATGTTAAGGGGAATTCCCTGGCTGTCCAGTGGTTAGGGCACCACATTCTCACTGCTGGCATCCAGGGTTCCATCCCTGGTCAGGGAACTAGCTACCAAGAAAAAGTCACGATTCCTGCCCCTGTGAGGTGGAATATGGTTGAGTGGTTAAGAGCTTGGGTTCTGGAACCACACTGTTTGCGTTCAAATCTTGGTCCTGCCAACTAACATCAGGACCACTTGGGCAAGTTATTCAACTTCCCTGTGCCTCAGTTTTTCCATCTTTAAAAGAAAAGCGATCTAGAAGTAAGGAAATACTCAAAGAATGATGTCGGGATGTCAGAAGGAAGGAAGGAATGACGCAGGAAGACATCTTAAAGAGGCTTCTTATGACCAAATCTGGAACAAATTGAACGTCAGATTAAATAAAGATAGTAAAGGATTATCGGGCTTCCCTGGTGGCGGGGTGGTAAAGAATCCACCTGCCAATGCAGGAGACTTGAGGTTGATCCCTGGGTTGGGAAGTTTCCCCTGGAGAAGGAAATGACAACCCACTCCAGTATTCTTGGCTGGGAAATCCCATGGACAGAGGAGCCTGGCAAGTTCCAGTCCACGGGGTCAAAAAAGAGTTGGACACAATTTAGCCACTAAACAACAGCAACAAAAAAAGGATTCTAATCCACTAAATGAACAAGAATTCATGACTACAGACTGATTTAAAATAAAAAGGAGCAAAAGCACATTCTTAGAGTTGCAAATTAAAGAATGACGTAGAAGGAATAATTAGCATTGTAGCGGTCACCATTTGACAACCTTTATAACGACAAATCAAGCAAGGGTCAACCATAGATACTGTGATATTGTGATTTATAATAAGAAACCTATATTCGTCTTCATCCTGGTTTCTGACACAGAGGTCCTAAAACACTTGGAAATTCCCAAGTGGTAAGAGTGGTAAAAGAGTCTTGATATTTATAATAAACCCCTTTCAACCACACCTGAGTTTATGCTTACGAGGTGACTTTTGGAAAGCACCTAAGGATGGGGGCTGGTTACCTGGGGAATCAACCATATAATCAGAGAGGTTGGAATTTTCAGGCCCTCCCAACCCCCACCTCCCAGGAAGAGAGAGGGGCTGGAGGTCGAAATCAGTCACCAGTGGCCAAAGATTTAATAAATCATGTCTAGGTAATGAAGCCTCTACCCAAAAGCCTCCACCAAAACCCCCAAAAAGATGGGGTTCAGAAAGCTTCCGGGTCAATGAACTGCAGAGGTGCTAGGAGGATGGAGTGTCTGGAACTCCCCCGCCCCCTCCTGGTGTCTTGCCTTGTGCATCTCCTCCTTCTGGCTGTTTCCGAGTTACGTCTTTTTGTAATGAACCAATAACCCAGTAAGTAAAATGTCTTTCTGAAAAAAATTTTTTTAAGTTGATTATGTTGTATTTTCATTTTATTCAGTTCAAGACATTATCTCCCCCTCCCCCTTCTTCTATTTTGGCAACACAGCATGCAGGATTTTTGTTCCCCAACCAGGGATCAAACCCAGGCTCCCTGCGTTGGGAGAGAGGAGTCTTAACCACTGGACCACCAGGGAAGTCCCTCTCTGAGCTCCTTGAGTTGCTTGAGCAAATTAACCAACAGCAAGGAGAGGGTTGTGGGAACCTCTGAGCTGTAGCCCATCAGTCAGAAGCACAGGCACTTGTGATTGACATCTGTAGTGGCGGCGGGAGGCCTGGACTGAGCTTTTAACCTGTGGAATCCGATGCTATCTCTCAGTAGACAGTGTCAGAATCGAGTTGCTTGCTTGTAGTGGTGGGAAAAAACCTTCAGGTTTAAACTAGTGGATTTAACCCTCCTACACTGTTGGTGGGACTCTAAATTGGTACTGCCACCATGGAGGTTCCTTAAAGAACTAAAAATAGAACCATCATATAACCCAGCAATCTCACTCCTGGGCATATATCCGGAAAAAATCATAATTCAAAAAGATACATGCACCCCAATATTCACTGGGGCTATTTACAATAGCCAGACTATGATATCATATGATATTTGTCTTTCTCTGATTACTTCACTTTAATATAATAATTTCTAGCTCAATCCATACTGCTGCAAATGGCATTATTTCATTCTTTTTATGGCTGAGTAATACTCCATTACATATATGTATGTACATTTATATATATATATGTACATTTATATATATATATATGTTACAGATGCAAACACTGAGGTATAGACAAGATTAAGTGCTTCCTCAAAGTTTCCCAGAACATAGACTTGGACCCAGGGAGTCTGACCTCAGATGGTGCCCCCCGTTAGGTTTTGGGGGACGCGAATGGGAAAGCCCTGCCCTAACTTCTACATCTTGCCATTTAGTGCTGTGCTGTTCAATACGGTAGCCACCAGCCACATGTGCTACATATATCTAACTTTTTTTGGTTTCCACTTCCTGTTCTTTTCAAACTTTATTTTGGCTGTGCTAGGTCTTCATTGCGGCCAGTAGGCTTTCTCTAGCTGCGGTTGAGCGGGAGTTACTCTCTAGCCTCTGTGCTCCAGCTTCTGATTGCGGCAGCTTCTCCTGTTGCAGAGCACGCCGTCAGTCGGCGTCAGTAGTTGTGGCGCTTAGGCTTAGTTGCAGTGAAGCATGTGGGATCTTCCTGGACCAGGGATCGAACCCGTGACCCACATATTGGCAGGCAGGTTCAGGGAAGTCCTGTCCCTACATTTAACTTTAAATCATTAAAATTAAATTAAAAATGTAAATTTAATTTCTCGGTGTTCTTTGAGTGCTCAGATAACCACCTGAGGCCGTTATATGAACAGTTTCAGACATAAAACTTCCCATTATTACAGCTGTCAATGGACATAAGCAATAAACAAACTGTTAATAGGAATAGAAATTTTTGAATTTTTGTTTGAGCCAAACAGAGCAATAGCCCAGGAGACACAGATTCAAGAAGCACTTAAATTGTGTTCCGCTAGACTACAAAAAGAGGGAGGCTTGTAAAAACAAAAACCACAAAATTACATAAATTGTTTGTCAAGAGTCAGGACTGGAGCTGGCGAGAAGTAAGGGTGCTGTTTAAGCAAGGGTTGGTTGGGATCCAAAGTGGGTTGCTTAGTTACAACGGGAGTTCTTGAGACCATAAGGTTGCAGCTGGCAGCTGCAAGCAGATATTGTTTTGAAAATGGCTGGTGGTATCCTCAAATCTGCTACAGTTCAGAAAATGCAAGTTCTCAAGTGATGCAGGAATGTGTCTGAAACCACATCCGCAGTGGCCACTCAGCTCCATTTTGAATGACTGAACCACAGTTACCCCATTTGAATTTTTAAATGCATTTTCTTTCGTGGTTAAAGCAGATGAACTTCTTCTGTTCTGATATGCCACAAAACTTGCTGTTCTAATTAGCATAAAATTTAAGTTAGCTTGGGAATTCCCTGGTGGTCCAGTGGTTAGGACCCTGCGCTTTCACTGCTGAAGGTCTGGGTTCGATACCTGGTGGGGGAACTAAGATCCCACATGTCAGGGAGCGAGGCCAAAAAAAGAGAAAGTTTGTTAGCTCATATATAAGCCAGAATGAATTCCTGGAATCTCAACATGTGAAAATTTCTTCCATCACAGCACTGGACCCTAGTGGATAAGATGGAAAAGGTGTATGATTTCAATCCCCACGGCAGAGGTGATGTTGATGAGCACTGGGTCCCGGTTAGATGGTGTGTCAGCAATAGACCAGGGAAAAATTTAGCCAGCTGGACATTTCCTCTCCTCACTCTTAGCTTTAATCTTTATTGTTATTTTTTTGGCAGGCTTTTCATCTGCCCCCATATGCCTGTTATTTTTTCCTACTCTCCACCCTCCCTCTGACATGTCTATCATCAGCATAAATTCAGTGATTAGTCTATTGTAATCCTAATTGCTTTGATCCATATCATGATGAATTTCCAGTGGGCTGAATCAGAATTATTTTTGTGCTAGAATCGTGTCTCTCCTTGGTTTGCTTTAGGTTGCGTGCATGCTAAGTCGCTTCATTTGTGTCCGTCTCTGTGTGACCTTAGCATCCTCTGTTCATGGAATTCTCCAGGCAAGAATACTGGAGTGGGTTGCCATGCCCCTTCCAGGGGATCTTCCTGACCCAGGGATCAAACTCAGGTGTCCTGCATTGGCAGGTCGGTTCTTTACCACTAGCTCAAGCTGGGAAACCTTTCTTTAGATTAGGTAAAGGGAGAAGATGAATGTGGAGTCTGAGGTGGAGAGATCTAGTTTGTATTCTATATTTATTACCTATGTGGATTTGGGCAGCTGACTTTACCTCTGTGAGCCACCGTGCCTCATTTTGTAAAATGAAGATCATCACATGTACTTCCTAGGGGTTAAAGTGAAAGTCGCTTAGTCATGTCTGGCTCTTTACAGTCCATGGAATTCTCCAGGCCAGAATACTGGAGTGGGTAGCCTTTCCCTTCTCCAGGGAAACTTCCCAACCCAGGGATCAAACCCAGGTCTCCCTCACTGCAGGTAGATTCTTTACCAGTTGAGCCACAGGGGAAGCCCAAGAATACTGGAGTGGGTAGCCTATCCCTTCTCCAGTGGATCTTTTTGACCCAGGAATCAAACCAGGGTCTTCTGCATTGCAGGCAAATTCTTCACCAACTGAGCTATCAGGGAAGCCGTCTTAGGGTTAGCATGAAAATAGTGACGGTTAGGCCTGTAACAGCCTTAGGTGGGTGGAACATTTAATGACTGGTAGCTGCTGTCATTTGCAGACACTTCGCTTTCTGGGTTCTGCACTTGTAACTCTTCAGGGCAATAATTATATCATGTGGCACAGAATGCCACATTCAGAAGCAAGATCTGGGGTTTCAAGCCACTGGATTAGAAATCTACAAGGTGGGACTTCCTTGGTGGTGGTTAAGACTTGGAGCTTCCACTGCAAGGGGTGGAGGTTCGATCCCTGATTGGGGAAGTTCCACATGCCAGAAAGAAACAAACAAAAACAAAAAAGAAATTTATAAGGTGGGAGTTTGCAAAGGCCATCAGCAATCATGGCCATGGATTGAAACCCGAGTTGGAGCTGGAGTTTTGGGGCTTTATTTACATACTACCTTGTTAGTTTATATAAAAAATTTGACAATGTCATGTCAATGAATGAAAAAAAGTGAAAGTGAAATATGCTCAGTCATGTCTTAGTGAGCCCATGGACTGTAGCCTGCCAGGCTTCTCTGTCCCTGGGATTTCCCAGGCAAGAATGCTGGAGTGGGTTGCCATTTCCTTCTCCAAGGGATCTTCCTGACCTAGGGATCCAACCCAGGTCTCTTGCATTATAGGCAGATTTTTTTTTTTT
>SJYV01021498.1:0-13354 GCA_006410875.1 Neotragus pygmaeus | reverse complement strand
TGATGGCTTTTGAACTGTGGTGTTGGAGAAGACCCTTGAGAGTCCCTTAGACTGCAAGGAGATCCAACCAGTCTATCCTAAAGGAAATCAGCCCTGAATATTCATTGGAAGGACTGATGCTGAAGCTGAAGCTCCAATACTTTGGCCGCCTGATCGAAGAAATGACTCATTGGAAAAGACCCTGATGCTGAGAAAAATTGAAGGCGGCAAGAGAAGGGGACAACAGAAGATGAAATGTTTGGATGGCATCACTGACTCAATGGACATGAGTTTGAGCAAACTTTGGGAGTTGGTGATGGATGGGGAAGCATGGTGTGCTACAGTCCATGGGGTCACAAAGAGTCAGATACGATTGAGCAATTGAACCGAACTGAACTGATGCTGTATGCTAGATTCCCAGAAATTAATCATCTTATAAAAACAAGTTCATCCCATTTGACCAATATGTATCCATTTTACCTGATGGTAATTTTTTATTGGTTTTTGTTGGTTGGTTGATTTTTTCATCTTTTAAACATTTATTGAATGTGAGCTGGGAAACAAGCAGATACCGATCTCAGTACTCAGGAGCTTTGTGGGTTGTTTTTTGTTTTTAATGCATTATTATTTATTTATGGCTATGCTGGGTCTTCCTTGTTGCTCGGGCTTTTCTCTAGTTGCAGAGTACAGGGGCTACTCTCTAGCTATGGTGGGCGTGCTTCTCATGGTGTGGCTTCTCTTGTTGTGGAGCACAAGTTTTAGGGCGCCCAGGCTTCAGAAGTTTGGCTCAGGGGCTTAGTTGCTGTGTGGCGTGTGGGATCTTCCCTGATCAGGGATGGAACCTGTGTCCCTTGCATTGGCATGCAGATTCTTTACCGCTGAGGCACCAGGGAAGCCTGGTTGGTTAGTTTTTAGATTATGGAATTAGGACAGATGGCCAGCATTTACAAAATTCTGTGTGATTCTTGAATATCTCTCAGATCTACTCATTTCTTCCCTTTCTACTGCTTGAGTCCGGGATACCTCTTCTCTTGCCCACTCCCGCTGTTCTCCAAGATTCTATGCTCAGGTCTGCTTGCGGTCACCAATCCTGGTCCCAATAGTCCTTCCTTCCTTCTGGGTATTTGGGAGGATCACCCTTTCCTGCCTTAAAGAAACATGTGGCCACGTGACTTGTTGTGGCCAATGAAATAAGAGCAGAAGTGATGCGGGATGCTTCGGCATGGAAGCCTTTAAACTTACATGCGTCTCTATTTTCTGTGTCCTTGTTGCTATGAACACCAACCTTCCAAATGGAAGATCTTTTGTCAGCCAGGGTCATAGTGTGAGGACGACGTGGAACAGAGTGAGGAATGATGCTCACAAGGTCTTACGCTCACTTCCTNGGCATGGAAGCCTTTAAACTTACATGCGTCTCTATTTTCTGTGTCCTTGTTGCTATGAACACCAACCTTCCAAATGGAAGATCTTTTGTCAGCCAGGGTCATAGTGTGAGGACGACGTGGAACAGAGTGGGGAATGATGCTCACAAGGTCTTACGCTCACTTCCTGGTTTTTCTGTGTGCCGTTCCTTCTACCCAGAATGCTTTTCCCGGGTCCTGCCCTCTCTCTCTCTCTCTCTTTCTACCGGGTTGACACCTACTCCTCTTTTAAGACTCACCTCAGATATCCTCTCCAACAGGAAGCCCTGTCTGACCTCCAGTCTGGCTCAGAGTCTTCCTTTGGAACTCCCACAGTCCCTGGGCTTCCTCCATAACTGTTCTGATCACTCTAGACCATCTCGAGGAATAAGTCTGTCTCTACCACTGGAGTCCCTTGAGGGCAGGGCTGGGTGAAGAGGAGGGTTTCAAGAAATGTTTGTTGAATGAATAATAAATAAATTCAGATGTTAAACAGAGCTCTCTGTCACAGGGTTTCTGAAGTAGGGCGATATCTCTTCTGCTATTTTCATTTCTCTGTGGGAGCCTTTCTTCTGATCCAGCACTTAACAGCTGGCATAATTCATTCCTGAATACTGCAGGGAAGTGGCTGTGGTTTCTGTGGAAAGTCCCAGAGAAATTCTTGTTTTCTTGGATCCTCTAACCAATTCTATTGAAATGTCTTTGCTGAAGCCACCCTCATCAGCTTTTATTTTTACATCTTCCCTAACCTTTTTAATGAAAATGTTCGAACATAGAGAAAATCTGAAATAATTTCGTAGTGAACACTCATCACCTGCTGCTAAGTCGCTTCAGTAGTGTCTGAATCTGTGTGACCCCATAGACAGCAGCCCACCAGGCTTTCCCTTCCCTAGGATTCTCCAGACAAGAACACTGGAGTGGGTTGCCATTTCCTTCTCCAATGCATGAAAGTGAAAAGTGAAAGTGAAGTGGCTCAGTCATGTCCGACTCTTAGCGACCCCATGAACTGCAGCCCACCAGGCTCCTCCATCCATGGGATTTTCCAGGCAAGAGTACTGGAGTGGGGTGCCATTGCCTTCTCCGACTCATCACCTGGATTCAACTATTACCATTTGACCAAACTTGCTTTATCACATGTCCACTCGCCTTCCCATCTCCCTATCTGTTTTACTCCCTCTGATTTTTCTTTTGCCTTTCAAAGTACACTTCTCTCTCAATGCTATCCCATGTGTAAAAATAATGAGTGTTCAATATTTATTTTCTGTTTTATTTTACTTATTTAGATTTTACTTTTCATATAGAGTTTAAATACACCAAAATACACAATCTTAAGCACTCTTAGACTTATGACAAGCATGCGGATCCGTGCTAACTAGATTCCTATCATGAATCAGAACCTTACCATCTTCCAGAGTGTGCCCTTGCACACTTTTTGGGTCAATTTCTGGGTTTCAGAGAGGAGTAGGGGAGGTGGGGGTAATGTAGTGGAAAGTGGGAGGCCAGACTTTGAAGACCCTCTTAGACCATGATGAGTATGTCGACTAAAAAAAGATGTACAACTTGAGAGTTGTGAGTTAAGTTTTATTGGGGGCAAAATGAGGACTGCAGCCCAGGAGGCAGCATCTCAGATAGCTCTGAGAGACTGCTCCAAAGTGGNTTCAGCTTTAGCATCATTCCTTCCAAAGAAATCCCAGGGTTGATGTCCTTCAGAATGGACTGGTTGGATCTCCTTGCAGTCCAAGGGACTCTCAAGAGTCTTCTCCAACACCACAGTTCAAAAGCATCAATTCTTCAGCGCTTAGCCTTCTTCACAGTCCAACTCTCACGTTTATACATGACCATAGGAAAAACCATAGCCTTGACTAGACGGACCTTAGTCGGCAGAGTAATGTCCCTGCTCTAGGGCTCATCATTTAGGTGCAAACCTGTGGACTGCAGTGTTAAGACCCTGCCTCTCTTCCCTTAGGATAATTTTTTTTTTTAAATCAAGACTTTCTTTCCTAAGTGTCCCATCTGGATTTAGCACATAAATTTGAGCCCTGGAGGAATCAAGGCCCCATAGTGTCCTGCTTGGTTATAGAAGCAATGCTGTTTCCCATCTGAAGCATCCTGTCTGGTTATATAATTCTCATACATGTTTGAAGGCTCAGTTCTAGACTTAACTCAAAAGAGCCTTCCATGACCTCTGTAGGATCCCTCCCTCCATCCTGCTGCATAATCAGATGGGTAATCCATGCTCAAAAAGATTAGACTTATTTTTTAAAAGGGTCTCTCTGGCTGCTGTGTTGAAAATAGAATGGAATTGGGGAAGGGGTAAGGTTGCAACATAGAGATCACTACAATAATCAAGGAGCGAAAGGGTGGTGAATTGGACCAAGGAAGTAGCAGCGAAGGTCATGAGAAGTGGTCAGATTCTAGAGGAAATCTGATAGTTAGATATGCTAATCGACTGGGTATAGGTTAAGAGAGGAAGAGAGGAAGGCCAAGCATAGCTCCAGCGATGTGGTCTGAGCGCATTTAGAAAAGCTTTTATTTTGGATGATTTCAAACATATACGTAAGTAGACAAAAATAGTACAGGAAACTCCCCAACCCGGACCCAGGCAGTGAATGCCCTGAGGCTTTCACTTCAACAATTGTCACCTTATGGTTAATTTTATTTCTTCTGTGCCTCTACCCGTCTCTATCCCATATTATATTGAAGCAAATGTCAGACTTCATTTCATCAAATTTGTAAGTCCTTTATTATATTTATTTCTTCAAAAATAAAAGCTCCTTGCCTTTTTTGTTCTTTTTAAATTGAAGTATGGCTCATTTATAACATTGTGTTAATTTCTGCTGTGGAGCAAAATGATTCAGTTATACATATACACAGTTCTTCATATTCTTTTCTATTATGGTTTATCACAGGATATTGAATATAGTTCCCCGTGCTATACAGTAGGACCTTGCTGGCTATCCCTTCTATATATGATCACTCGCATCTTCCAAGCCCAAACTGCTACTCCAGCCCACCCTGCTTTCCCCTTGGCAATCGCGAGTCTCTTCTCTGTGGGTCTGTTTCTGTTTTCCAGCTGTGTTAATTTGTGTCATATTTTAGATTCCGCATGTAAGTGATATCCTATGATACTTGTATTTCTCTTTCTGACTTGCTTCCTTGGTATGATAATCTCTCGGTCCATCCATGTTGTTGAAAATGGCATTATCTCATTCTTTTTTTATGATTGAGTAATATTCCCTTGTCCCTGGAGTAGGAAATGGTAACCCACTCCAGTATTCTTGCCTGGGAAATCCCATGGACTGAGGAAACTGATGGGCTATAGGAGCCTGATGGGGTCATAAAGAGTCGGACCCAACTTTTCCACTGAACAGCAACAACAAACGGACAAAGTAGGTGATTAAATCGTGACTCCCACTTGGGGATTGTAAGTAGAAAAAATATGGGCGACCCCTGTAAGTTAATGATTGCTCAAGAAAGCAGGTTTGTCCAGATATATTACGCTCCCCTCCCTTTAAAAATAAACATGCCACACAAAATTATTAAATACTTGTTATAATATAAAATATTATTATCTTATCAATATTATTATACATAATGTTGACTATACAGTAGCAACAGTTGGTTCTCACAAAGACCACCAGAGTCTCAGTAGTGCCACAAAAGAGAAAATTAAGTAAGGCTATTTGGGATGGGTTTTTCTAAGCAAGGAAGTAGCTAAGATTAAGCCAAGATTATGGCACAATCATTTAGGGTTGGTGAACACAAGGAAACGACAACCTTGCAACAAGCCTTGATAAGCAAACTTTTGTGTAATAAGTGAACTCGTTGCCTTCATGAGCGATCTGTTATCCTGAAAAAGACCTGTTTGCCCAGGTGAATAAACTGCTCACTTAGATAAACTGGTTTGCATGAATTTCCTGGGGGTAAATAATGAGTTATGTATATTTTACAGACATCCTTCCAGGTAAGATTTTCTTGGAACAAGCCATTAAGTCATATTGAAATGCATAGTTCCAAATGCATAGTCTAAGAGAATTTAAAATACATATAGGTTAAATAGCCAATCAAGGAATGGATTTCCTTACCTGTCTCATAAAAGTATTTTTCCTGGGTTTTCAAGTCAGGAGCCTAGTGAGTTTTACATACTGCACTTGATTTTGTGTGTTTAAGTCTCTTTTGGAGCTATAGCTTCCTTCCTCTCTCTCCTTTTATCCCATTAAAATCATTTTTAAAAATTTATTAATATTTATTGCTGCGGCTGTGCTGGGTCTTAGCTGCAACACGCAGGATCTTTAGTTGTGACACATAAACTCTTAGTTGTGGCATGTGGTTCTAGCTCCCTGACCAGGGATTGAACCTTGGCCCCCTGCATTGGGAGCTTGGAGTCTTAACCACTGGACCACCAAGGAAGTCCCAAACTAAATTAATTTTTGACAAAGCCAGGTCACTATCTTTCGGAGTTTCTGCAGTCTGGGTTTTGCCGATCATCTCCTGTGCTGTTGTTTAACATGACCCTTTGCCCCGTGAATTCCCTTTTACTTGACAGTTAGAACTGCTGATCTAAGCCACTTCAATAACTCTGGCAGACAGTGGGAACGCGACAGAGTGAGAAGCACCAGGAATCTGTCTCTCCAACCTGACAACAACGGCCCCCACATAATCTGTCTGATATAACTATCTTGGAACTCTGGCTTCCCAGCTGGCTCAGTGGTAAAGAATCCACTGGCCAATGCAGGAGACACGGCTTCAGTCCCTGGGTCGGGAAGATCCCCTGGAGGAGGAAATGGCAACCCACTCCAGTATTCTCTCCTGGGGGATCCCATGGACGGAGGAGCCTGGCAGGCTACAGTCCACGGGGTCACTAAGAGGTGGACACGACTGCGCATGCTCTCACCACACCAGCGTCTGTAGACAGGCTTAACAACTTCCAGGGGAAGGCTTGATGTAAATCGTAGTTCATTTCAGTCAATTTAAAATACAGTGATGTAAATTGTGGTTCATTTCAGTCAATTGCACAGTAGCAGCTACTCATCCACCACCCCCACTCATGAGACAGGCTGCCTGTGTTCCTGGAGCAATTTGCCTGCTCGCCCTCCAGATAGGGGAGATCTGTGTTCTGATCGCTGATCGCTGCTTCCCCCGCCACCCCACCCCACCACCTATTTCAAAAGACTCTTTAATATTTTCTTTTTCCATTTGAGCCTATTTTTTCTAACTGCAATAAAAACCATTTTAAGATCCACCTGTGGGTTGTGACCCACAGTTTGAAAGCCACTGTTCTAAGCTTTCATGATCACTTGCTTGACCTACTGCAGTTTCTTCCCAGCTTGCCTCCTTGTCTCCTGTCCAGCTTCCAGGCAGCTATCTTTCTAAAAGGGACAAACCTAAGGCTTTCTTTTTTGATCTGCCTGCAATGTGGGAGACCTGGGTTCGATCCCTGGGTCGGGAAGATGCCCTGGAGAAGGGAATGGCTACCTGCTTCATTGCCAGGGAAATTCCATGGACAGAGGAGCCTGGCAGACTGCAGTCCATGGGGTGACAAAGAGTTGGACACGACTAACACTTTCAAATACACAACACTCAACACTGCACAGATGAGACTGATGGCAGTGTATGAGCCACATATGTTCACAGTCTGGGGAGGAGGGCATTGCACATCACGTGGAGCCACCCAGGGTTTGCACTTCGGTGCAGAGCGAATAAGCAGGGGCTGCAGGAGGCAGGCTTTGTAGTAATAAGAGGTGGAGGTGTCCCCTGGTTCTTTTGGTTTGATGGAAAAATCCAGCCTTGAAAATTCATGAAGTTGATACAAGGGGGTAATATGCATATAGATGAATCCCTGGGAGGTGTCTGGGACTTTCTGATTAGTATCAAGAACATTCAATCTGTAAAAGGGAAGAACTCATCGTCCACCTCTCCTGCTGACTGGATAATAGGCCAGACTATGGGACCCAGTACAAGCACCCAAGGAACTTACCCTAATACCCTCCAAGTCCAACCATGTTGTCGCAAACAACAACATTTCATAAAAATGTCTGAGTAGTATTCTATTGTATATACATCCCACATCTTTTTAATCCATTCATCTGATGGACATTTAAGTCGCTTCTGTATCTTGGCAACTGTAAATAATGCTGCTGTGAACACTGGGCTGCAAGTATCCATTTTTGGCCTTCCGGTTAGAATGAAGAGGTATATCATTGAGATTTTCTTTATATCTAATGATACTGAACATTTTTTCACGTGCCTGTTGGCCATTTGAACATATTCTTTGGTGAAGTATCTAGTCAATCTCTTAGAAAAGAAAGAGTTAAGTCACCCAGTCGTGTCCTACTCTTTGGGATCCCATGGCCTGTCGCCCACAAGGCTCCTGTGTCCATGGGATTCTCCAGACAAGAACGCTGAAGTGGGTTGCCATGCCCTTCTCCAGGGGATCTTCCCAACCCAGGGGTCGAACCCAGGTCTCCTGCATCGCAGGTGGGTTCTTTACCATCTGAGCCACCAGGGGAGCATCAGTCTCTTAGCTTAATTTTAAATTGGGTTATTTTTCACTTTATTATTGAGGTGTAAGTGTTCTCTACATGTTCTAGTTGCTGCTGCTGCTAAGTCGCTTCAGTCGTGTCCGACTCTGTGCGACCCCATAGACAGCAGCCCACCAGGCTCTCCCATCCCTGGGATTCTCCAGGCAAGAACACTGGAGTGGGTTGCCATTTCCTTCTCCAATGCATGAAAGTGAAAAGTGAAAGTACCTGTTCTAGTACAACTTCCTTATCTGACACCTGACCTGCAAATACTTTTCTCCTATTCTGGCAGTTTTCTTTTCATTTTTATGAAAACTAAAGCATAAACAATTTAATTTTATAAAGTCCAATTTACAAACATTTTCTTTTGTCATTCGTCCTTTTAGTGTTGTATATAAGAACTCATTTCTTAACCAAAGGTCTTAAAGATTTACTCTTACATTTTCTAAGAATTTTATAGTTTCACCTTTAAAAATGAAGTCTATGGCTCATTTTGGCTTAACTTTTGGGCATGGTATGAAGAAAGTATCCAGCTTACTTATTTTGCATACAACTATGCTTATCTCAGCACCACTTGTTGCAAAGATTATTATATTATTCCTGCCACGTTGAACTACCTTTTTTTTTCTTGGCTGTGCCTGGCAACATGTGGGATCTTAGTTCCTTGATCAGGGTTTGAACTCCCACCCCCTGCATTAGAAGTGTGGAGTCTTAACCACTGGAACGCCAGGGAAGTCCCACATTGAACTATCTTGATAGGTTATTGAAGATCAGTTGCAAATGTGGAGGATTAATTCTGGACTTTCAATAGATAGAGTTCCTTGATCTAAAAAATAAAGACTAATAATAAAGTTCATTTTTTTCTATAACTTATTCTCTACTTTTCCTTGTCATAGCTGGTGATACCTAATATATCAGACATGTCTGAGATGTGCTGAATTTTTGGTTTGTTTTTGATAGAAGCATCAAGATGGGTTTTAGTTTAATTTTTAAAATTTATGTCTTGGCTGCACCACATAGCATGTAACATCTTAGTTTCCCCACCAGCGATCGAACCTGGCCCTGGCAGTGAAAGCCCCTAGTCCTAACCGCTGGATTGGCAAGGGATTCCCTTAGAGATTGGTGTTAAATCTTTTTTTCTGCCAGTGCTGTAGACTTTTCGTTACTCCTCAGCTAGGAATGCATGTTTGTGTATATGCTATGTGTGTGTATGATTGGGCCCCTTTTCACTTGTGTGAATTCAGTGCCGTGAACAAGTGTGTGAAGGGTATGAGAATGGACGTTCCCTAAGGGCAATATTTCCTTAAAATCTACTTGGAGGGTCAAAAAAGGAGGCTTCTGTGCCGTTTCTCTGGGACCAGAAGGGAAGATCTTCTGATTCCCAGTAACTGCATTGCTCTTACGATGACCCTGTCTCCTTTTCTAGATTTTTAATATTTATTGGTTGATTCTGGCTACGCTGGGTCTTTGTTGCTGTGTCGACTTTCCTCTAGTTGTGGCGAGCAGGAGCTACTCCAGCTGCGGTGCCCAGGCTTCCTTCTCGTTGCTGTGGTTTCTCTTGCTGCACAGCACGGGCTCCAGGGCCCACGGGCTGCAGCAGTTGCAGCTCTGGGGCCCCTGAACTCAGGCTCAGCATTTGTGACACACGGGCTTAGCTGCTCTGTAGGGTATGGGATCTTCCTACACCAGAGATGGAACCAGTGTCTCCTGTACTGGAGCCACCAGGGAAGCCCCTGGTTTCCTTTTATTTGTTTTTAATCGAAGTCTTTTTAATGAAAATACTTTTAAGTTTAAAATGATTTATTTTATGTCCTGGTTTCAAGTGAGGCTCTGCATCTCTGGCCTTAAAACACAGAGGACAAATATTCTGTCAACACAGCCTTCCTGCATGGTGATTAAACATCTGTGTACCTCTTCCCTGGATGGTGAACGGAAGTCCATCACAGGTCTCGTGGACTCGTTAGATAGGCACTGGGTGTTTTTGACCAGGCTAAAATTTAGGGATCAGGACCTTTCAGGCCCTTCATTATTTCTAACACGTGTAAATTTAACCTTCTTTCAATCAGGCCCAGTTAGTGACCGAAAAGTTTGTCTAAAATTCCTGTTTGTTTTAAAAAGGAGAGTGGTCCTGTTGATAAATACCAAGGATGTGTCAGATTCTGTACTAGTATTGAGGTCAGGGAAAACACAGTCCATCCTGACCCTTCTCCAAAGTACAGCCCCACCGTGGAAGATGGGCAGTTTAATTTTAAGGAAAGGATGACCTGGAAAGACGGGATCCAGACTGCTTATCCTATGGAATCAGAGAACAGGTCCAGGAAGGAAGAACATTTCAGCTAAGTTGGGAAAAGACAAATCTTTTATGACAAGGAGCAGTCCTCCATACCTTCTGGGACCCTCCTCCCCCCACCTCAGATCTTACCCCCAGGTCTTCACCTGTCAATCAAGCCCCCAGGAGGGACAATTGTGATATGTATTGATTTTCCATCAGGACCCCAAGGAAGGGAAAGGAAGACAAGAAGATCCTGCCTGGTTAACCTGAGCATGTTGAGACCCTCCCAATCAGGTTTCTTTGTGGAGGGGAAAAAAATAAAAAAAAAGACCACACCTGCTGAGAAAGTGGTTTATTGATTGGACCCATGCACAGGGGGAACATGGTGGAGATGTAGGGAAAAGATTTCACCTCTGTCTTTCAGAGCATCACCTTCATGCTTGAGAGTTCTTGATTTTCTTCACTGAGGTTTCAAAGGCTTGATGCATCCATGGCCAACGGTGGATGCACTGGGCAGTAACGGAACATAGTTTTGGGGTCAATGTTAATGAGTCTACTTTGCTTCTCAGTCAGTCCCACGGAGGGCAAAAGTCTCTTTCTCCTTTGCTCTCTACTCTTCCTGTCTCGATTCTGCTATCTTGCACGTGCTCCTAACGCTCTTGTCCTCTCTCTGCCCCTCTCTCACCTTCTCTTCTACCTCTTCTTGGCACTGATCCTCCCCAGATCCTCCTCCTTCCATTTGTCATCCTGCAAAGTCTCTTTCTCCTTCCCTCCGGGACTCTCCTCTCTCCATTGTTTGCATGTTTGCTTTTGTCTCTCCCTTTGTCTCTCCTCTGTTTCCCTCTTTTGTCCCCTTTCTCCTCTTCATCCTCTCTATGTGTTTCTCCTCATGAAACTCTGCTCCTCACTCTTCCTCCTGCATCTTTCTCCCTCGTCCCCTCCCTCCACCTGCCTCCTCTCTCCTCACTGGGCATCTGACTCCACCTCTTTATTCAGCTCTGTCTCTTCCTTGCTCACCCCTGTCTCTTCCCACCCTCCCCAGACACTCTTACCTCTTTTTATGGCTAGCAGTACTTCCAGGCTCTATCCTGGTCGTAGTTTGGAGAGAGCGAGCACCAAGACCCCAAAATACTCCGAACTTCTGTGCAAGTCTCATATTTCTTGCCTCCAAAGATAAAGGGAAAGGTACACTTGGCATGGTCTGAAAAATAGAAGGAATGGGTGAAACATTAATTGCAGGAGTGTTGTTTTTAATCATGTCGAGAGAAAAGGGGGCTTCCCTGGTGGTCCGTAGTACAGAATGCCTTGCAATGCAAGGGACATGGATTCAAACCCTGGTCTGAAAGACCCAACAGGCGGAGGAGATGTTAAGCCCAGGCACCTCAACTACTGAGCTGACACCCAGCAACTACTGAAGCTTGTACTCCTAGAAACCTGTGCTTCCCAACAAGAGAAGCCACCGCAATGAGAAGCCCACACAGAAACGGAGAGGAGACCCCACTCACTGAAACCAGAGAAGAACTGGGCATAGCAACAAAGACCCAGAGCCACCAAAAAAAAAAAAAAAAAAAGAGAGAGAGAGAGAGAGAAAGAGAAAGGGACATAAATGGAGCACATGGGGCTGGATCAGGAGACGCCTGAGACGACCCTCTCGGTTCAGTTCAGCTTAGTCACTCAGTCGTGTCCGACTCTTTGTGACTCCTTGGACTGCCGCACGCCAGGCTGTCCTGTCCATCACCAACTCCCAGAGCTTGCTCAAACTCGTGTCCAAGGCTTTCCTCTAGGAGACAATTATGGACTTTCCCCCTTCATCTGGGGAGCCAGGTGCTTCTCACACGAGGACAGGCTGCACGCTTACCTCTCTCAGCACAGTATTTCCATCTTCCCACATAGTCTACATCGAGGGAACACCACAGGAATTTGGAACCATGGAATGTGCAGTTAAAATGCTTTTCGTTTCCATAGGTGAATGGGAAAACACATTCTTCATCTGAATGAAGAAAGACATTGTTCACTTCTTTGGCACTTAGGGTTTCATGATGTCTGTGGTAACTCTGGCAAAATCTCCATCCAAGCCTGCCCATCGGCTCCAACCAAGCCTGCTGTGTACAGGGCCCCTGCTAAGCATCGGGGATGTCACGGTCAATGTGGTGTGGTCCCTTCCTCAGGGACTAGGAAGGCTTCTCTAACTCTGGACAGTTTCTATTTTATTTATTTATTTTTTGACAGTGAAGAAAATTTTACGTAGAAATATAAGCCTGTCTGTGTGCTGTTCTGTACTTAGTTGCTCAGTCATGTCTGTCTATAGATACAGAGAAAGTGGTATAAAGAGTGACTGGTAAGTTGCTTCAGTTGTGTGTGACTCTTTGAGACCCTATGGACTGTAACCAGCCAGGCTCCTCTGTCCATGGGATTTCCCAAGCAAGAATACAGGAGTGGGTTGCCATTTCCTTCTCCAGGGGATCTTCCCCACCCAAGGATCGAATCTGTGTCTCTTAAATCTCCTGTCCTGGAAGGCGGGTTCTTTACCATTAGGACCACCTGGGAAGCTGTGAAGCGTGACTAGTCGACATGTTAAAAAGATATAAATTGGGAGGTTTTGTGCACTGATGTGAATTTGGGGGAGTTTCTACTTTAGCATCTGACACCAGCTCTGAAGCCTGGACCCTATGTTCAGAGTCCAATCCCACCGTCTACAAAATATTCACCCCCGATGCTGGTTTGGATACCCCCTGAGGGTATGTGTGTGACTGAGAGGGTAGCATTAGCTCATGCTTGTGATGCATCTTTGGAGAAGCCCCGTCACAGTTACCCGACCACACGTGCTAGTTTGTTGCACTGGACTGTTCTTTTGTTGTCGTTCTCTTCCCTTGTTGATTGTCTTGGGGATCTGCACCAGGAACACTACCTTCGGGTAATTCCGCAGAAGTCTTGTCTTGGGTAAGTTCAGCAGAAACACCTTCGTCCTGATCTGGAAGAAAAGCAGGAGAAAGGGAGACTGAGGGAGGAAGAGCAGGAAAGAAGCAGACTCAGGGTTTGGTGGGACAGATTGAGAGAGTAACATGGACATATATACACCCCTGTGTGTAAAACAGATAGCCAGTGGGAAGCTGGTGTATAACACAGGGGGCCCCACCCAGCACTCTGCTGTCAACCCAGAGGGAGAGGATGTGGGTGGGGTG
>SJYV01021496.1:1697641-1720795 GCA_006410875.1 Neotragus pygmaeus | reverse complement strand
GCAACCCAGTCTCCAGAAAAGCACTAGGCTTCTGAGAGATGGAAGGACGAATCCCCTGCCTCTCTCCATCGCTCAGCTCTTCGCAATTGACCTGGCCAGCCCTGGCTCTGGAAGGCCTTCCCTGACGGGTCCTCAGGTGCAAGTTAGAGGGAGCCTCGGCCAGCCCAAGTTCTTCCCAATGGGCCAAGCTGCTGAGGCTTTATGCCTCCTTACCAGGCTTTCCTGGGAGAGCAAGGGGAGGCCACCCCCTGCCTCCTGCCACCACAGACCTTATCCCTTGTGGGGATGCCAAGATGGAATTCTCTGAATGCTGTCAACGAGAACCCCACAAGGAAGAGGCCCCTGGGGACAGAGCAGGAGAAAACCACATCCTGGTTGGGGAGGCATAGTGACCTGTCTATATTTTTCAAATATCTTGTCCACTTGCAGAGATCCCAAGAACTGAAGGCTTCATGCAGATTCCTCTCTTCTCACCCAATCCCCTGTGTCCCAACTTGTCAATTAGCCCACGTCTGAGTCACACTCCTATTACTGAACTACATTGAACAAATCTTCCTCCATTCCCCACCAGAACAACACCTTGGACATGATGATACTTATGAGTTGACCATGGAGAACTATACAGATCTTGAACCAGGTCCTGGAAGACAGCATCTGAAAAGTATCCTCAGTCACATGTTACATACAAGGAAGTTGAAGTCCAGAGCAGGCAGGAACCTGTCCAGGGATTCACGTCTTCTGAGGGCAGAAACAGAATCTGAATCAGGATCTGTCATGTTCTCGTGCCCGTTCTAATAAACTGCTGTTATTCTGAACCTCTTTGCACATCTAAAAACGATAACAATATCTTAATAACCCTAACATTCTGGGGTTGCAGGAGAATTAAATGAGATAGCATGCTGAAAGCCCTGCATAGGTCCTGCCCATGCCTCCCGTGACTGAGCTCCTGTCCTGCTTTCTGTCTGGGCCTCGGTTCTGTCATTTATTCAGGAAAAGAAGATTAGATACAGAGGTCCTGCCCAGTCAACCACAGGTCACCGGAGTCAATCACTGATTTTCCAGAAGTATGTGGAATGGTGTTAAATGAGGTCATTATTAAAGTTAAATTAAATAAACAATAATTAATTCAAGTATGTTGAAAACAAACCTCAATGAACCTTGAAAACACAATGCTGTGTGAAGTAAGTCAGATAGAGAAAGACAAACATTGTATGATCTCTTATACGTGGAATCTGAAAACACTGAACTCTTAGAAACAGAGAGTAGAGTGTGGTGGCCTGGGGCTGGGGGCAGAAAAATGGAGAGAAGTTCGTCAAATGGGGCAAATTCTCAGTTATAATTAAGTTCTGGGGATCTAACCCTCAATATGGTGACTGTCGTTAACAATACTGTACTGTATACTGGAAAGTCGCTATGAGAGTAAAGCTTTAACGTTCTCACCATAAGAGCAACAACGAAATGGTAGTGGTGCGGTAAGGTAATGAATGTGCTGTGCTTAGCTGCTCAGTTGTGTCCAACTCTTTGCAACCCCATGAACTGTAGCCCTCCAGGCTCCTCTGTCCACGGGGATTCTCCTGGCAAGAATACTGGAGTGCATTGCCATGCCCTCCTCCAGGGGATCTTCCCAACTCAGGGATCAAACACAGGTCTTTCACATTGCAGGCAGATTCTTCACCATCTGAGCCACCAGGAAAGCCCAAAGTAATGCATAAACTAACTTTATTGTGGTAACAGTTTCACAATATATATACATATCCTCATCACATTGTACACTTAAACTTCCAGAATGTTATATGTCAATTAAATCTTGATAATTTGGGGTGAAAAAATAAAATTCAATTTATAGGGAAAAAAAACCCAGAGGTTAGAAACAAAAGCTGGGGGACTTCTCTAGTGGTTCAGTGGTTAACACCTTGCCTTTGAATATATGGGGTTTGGGTTTGATCACTAGTTGAAGAGATAAGATCCCATATGCCTTGTGGGCAAAAATCTAAAAAAACAAACAAACAAACAAAAAAAACCCAGAAGCAATATTATAACAAATTCAATAAAGACTAAAAATTGTCCATTTGGAAAAATAATTTTAAAGAAAACTCTTCACATCCTAATTATTCTACTACAATGCAGATATCTGTTCTCTGTGTTCTAAAAGTTGTCTGAATCTACTGGATTTGTACACTGGAAATAATCTAATCATGAAGTGCTCTGAACACCTCTCCCTAGGTCTGAGTTCAGTGACATCATGTTTGCTTGAAATCCGACCATGACGGGTGTATCTACTCAACATGGAAACTAGAAAACAGTACCAGTCAGAACTCCTCCCTGCCTCCCAGAATTTATTGTTAGATGCTTCCCAGCATGCCGCTGCTTCCAGTCCTGAGTCCTAAGAAGCCAGACGTCTCAGGGTGACCTAGTGCTGGAGGCTCCCCACTCTGCTATTGGCAGGGGTTGGGGGAGCCNACAACTCCGAACTCCTCCCTCCCCTCCCAGGATGGATTGTTAAGTGTTTACCAGCACGCCGCTGATTCCAGTCCTGAGTCCTAAGAAGCCAGATGTCTTAGGATGACCTAATGCTGGAGGCTCCCCACTCTGCTATTGGCAGGGGTTGGGGGAGCCAACAATGAGCGACCCTCACCCAGGAGGAGCCCAGCCCAGCAGCTCAGACCCTCTCAGCCCAGTCCTCTAGCCTGGACCTGACAGAGGCACCCAGACAGCGAGGCACAGCCTGGCACTGTCCTCTGGACCCTCGCCAGCCTCCTGACAGCCCTCAGCAGGGCCGACCATGGTCTAGGCCTTCTTATGCAGAGCACGTGGAAGACCAGCTCTGCACTCAGGGGGCTCCCAGGCCCCACTGGCTCCCACCTTTAGGGATGAAGGCCAGGCGCACTCAGAGCCTACTTTGCACAGGCCTTGGGAGGCAAGGATTTGACAGATGAGAAAACTGTCAGAAAGGGTAAGGAACTTCTCCACACAAGACCAGAAAGGCTGATAACAGGAGCCCAGAAGCACATGGAGGCCACTGCTGCCCCACTCGGCTCTGTCTTCTGAAGCAAGGTTCAGTCTCCATTTCTCTCAAATGCGGAAGACTCTTCTTCTCTCACAGGTGATGATGCAGATCCAGTGATGGCCCACGTGAGCCCGAGGCTCAGCACAGAATAACCACTGCATGAAAGTTAATCCCCTGCCTGTGTCTACTTCCTGGTCCCCCTTCCCATTCCTTCTTCCTGGAATCACACCTTACAGGGAGGGGACACATTCCCTCCTCATGGCATCTCTGATCCACTGTGTGCCCCTGAACTGTCCCTGGGGTCAGGACTACCTGAGCATTCCATCCGGGTTCTTCTGGTTCTTCATGAGGCGGAGGCAGGGGACTCTGGTCCCAAGGCTCCCTGCAAATGTAGGCTCTTCCTCAGACTCAACTACAGTCTCAGGGGACTGCCCTGTGGGCATCTTCTCCTGTACCCCAACTTCCCCCCCACCCCCGCCTCCCGCACACACACACATATGTCCTCCAGCCTGATGGGCCCAGAGATTCAGGGAGGAGAGGGAGTTGGGCCTAGAACTCAGAACAGATGAAAACTTGCCTTGTTAATCCTTCTCTTCAGAGCCGGAACGGCAATGATAACCAACTCTTCCCTGAGCCAGGCCCTGACTGCTGTTCCCCCATGCCAATGACCCTCACTTCAGCTCTGAAGAGATAGCCCATGCAGGACCCATTTGTCCATTGGATGGATGAAGAAATTGAGGCCCAGGGAGGTGCAGTGACTTGCCTGAAGTCAGAAGCAATCTAGGATCAAAGGTAAGATGAAACTCATGCCATTCTGACTCTTTAAATGACAGAATTACTTAAAAGACTGTCAAGCTTGGTCCTACTATCCATCTACTCTCCATACTCCAGGTAAGTGATACGATCTGGAAGAAATGAGGGATTTGGCAAAGACTGTGCAGCTAGATAGTGGGAGAACCAGCAACAAAGCCCTGTTACAAACCTCTTGGGCTAGGGCTGTGTCCACAATATCACAGGCTTCAGTGCTTGTGTCTAAACTAATGGCTCTACCTGAACTCTAACTGAAATCCTTCCTGCTGTCCTAGAGGTGGTTGTGACCACCAGTGGGGCTGGGCCGGGGGATGGGGGTGGTTGGTATGAGGGGCAAGACTGGACTCTGGATGTTGAATTTTGAGCCAGGTGGCCCTGCAGACCTCAAGGAGAAGAGGGTGGGCTGCAAGAAGGGAAAATCTAGGGCTGTGGCAGTTCTAATATCCAGAGACTCTGTAATTAGTCTCAGGCTAAGAATGCTTCTGGGAGGGGTTCCGTGGGAATTAGCTCTCCTTTGCTAAGACTGGTGTCCTAGAAAGTTTCTGGGTTTATGTCTGGGGAGAGAGCTGAGGGAAATGGTAGCAGTTGCTGATGGTATAATGATCAAGAGCATCTTAGTGGTCCTTTGGGACAGCCTTGCGCACAAAGTACTTTCGTGTATATTTTCTTATCAGGTCCTCCCAACTCACCTGGGAGGGAGGTGTAATGGTCCCTGTTTCACAGATGACGACAATGATGGAGTAAGATACTCACTGGTCACTTGTCATGGACTAAGTCCTGAGGGAGTCACTGATGCTGGTTTTGGTCACTTCACTGCTCTGTAAGTCATAAAGGGCCTTCAAGGCCAACATGTCCAGTTCCCTACTCTCTTTTACAGCCATGAAAGTTGAAGCTCAGAGAAGGAAAGTCACTGGTCTGCATGAGGTAGTGTGTAGGGGATTAGAACCTAGAAGTCCTGCCTACCAGCCATGGACCCATTCCACTGACTCTATGCTCCTTCCCTGCTTTGTTCTTCAGAAATTTGAAGAGAGAGCTGTCCATCTGTGTAGTAATAATTAGTCAGTTGCAGGTATCTTATCATGCATGCCCTCAGCATCTTGATTCCTGGGTATTTGTGTCCCCCAAGACTAAATCTTGTGTGAGCCAATGAAAGTACATGTAGGTCAGAGAAGATAATAGGATTGCTGCTGTTTGGTCACTAAGTTGTGTCCGGTTCTTTTGTGACCACATGTACTATAGCCCGCCAAGCTCCTCTGTCCATGGGATTTCCCAGGCAAGAGTGCTGGAGTGGGTTGCCATTTTCTTCTCCAGCAGATCTTTCTGACCCATGGACCCAACCTAGGTCTTCTGCATTGGCAAGCAGGTTCTTTACCACTGAGCCACCAGAAAATCCCCTAAAAGTTTTAGTCACTCAGTCATGTCCGACTCTTTGTGACCCCATGGACTATAGCCTGCAAGGCTCCTCTGTCCATGGAATTCTCCAATAATGTCAACAATAAAATAATAACAATGATGGTGATATTAATAAAAGCAAACCTTATAAGCATTGCCTCTTATGTGTTTTGCCTACAATAATCCATGTAATATTCAAAACATCCCTATGAGTTAAAATACAAAATATATAAATAGCTCATATAACTCAATATCAAAAAAATCCAATCAAAAAATGGAAGACCTGAATAGACAACTTTATAAAGACAGATTGATGCCTAACAAGCAAGTGAAAAGATGCTCATCATCACTAATTATTAGAGAAATGCAAATCAAAATATCAGTAAAATATCACCTGTTAGAATGAATATCATAAAAAAATCTACAAATAATAAAGAGAAGAAACAGAACACTTGCACACTGCTGGTAGGAATGGAAATTGGTGCAGCCACTGTGGAAAGTAGTATGGAGGTTCCTTTAAAAATTAAAAATAGAACTGCCATATGGTCTAGCTATTGCACTCCTAGGTATATATCCAGAAAAAAAAAGGAAAAACACGAATTTTAAGATACATGCACCTTCATGTTCAGAACAGCACTACTTATAGTAACTAAGACATGGAAGTAACCTAAATGTCCATGTATAGATGAACTGATAAAGAAGAAGTGATGTATACATACAACAAAATGTTATTAACCTTCAGTCGTAAAAAAAGAATGAAATTCTGCCATTTAGAGCAACATGGATGGACCTAGAGAATATTATGCTTACTGAAATGTCAGACAAAGACAAATACTGTATGATAACACTAACATGTGGAATCTAAAAAGTAATACACATTAACGCATATGCAAAAAGAAATAGACTCACAGTTATAGAAAGTGAACTAGTCTCTGTAGAGAGGAAAGGGACAGGGGCAGATTAGGGATATAAGATTAAGAGATACATATTATGTATAAACTAGATAAGCAACTAGGATATACTGTATAGCACAGGAAATTATAGCCAATATCTTCTAATGACTTTTATTGGAGCATAATCTGTAAAAACACTAAATCACTTTGTTGCACACTTGAAATTAATATAATATTGTAAATCAACTATACTTCAATTTTTTTAAAATTCCTATGACAGGTGCTGTAATCTTCATGATTTTGCAGATGAAGAAACTGGGTCATAGAGATTTAGTAGTGTGACAAATATCTGATAGCCACTGACTGGCAGATTAGGACTATAAACGGTGTGACGTTACAAGTTTAACAACTGAGACTTCCCTGGTGGTCCAGTGGTTAAGAATCCACTTTCCAATGAAGGGGACATGAGCTTGATCCCTATTTGGGGAACTTAGATCACACACCTCAACTACCAAAGTCCACGTGCCCTGGAGCCCATGTGCCCTGGAGCCCACATGCCACAACTAGAGAATCTGTGCACTGCAATGGAAGGTCCCACATTCAGCTGTCCTGCACCAGTCTCTCCCAGAACACAAAATAGGAAAAGAGGAACCCCACATCTGTTGAGGCTCAGAAAAGTGATATGTCTTGCCCACCAACACAGCTCACAAGTAGTAGATACAAAAATTCAATCCTAGTGGACTGACTGCATTACTTCTGTGTTCCCATCTCACCTGCAAAGCTCAGAGGAACTATCAGGAGAATACACAGGAGTGTTTTGAGACTCAGGATGTAGATCTAGGAGGGACAGGGGAATAAGAGCCCTGGGAAGTCAGCTGTGATAGGGTTTGAGGAAGAGTTCTAGTGCTCAGACCTGTGCTGCCCAGAAAACCAGGAGGTAGAGTATATTAGTTTCCTGTTGCTGTTGTAACAAACTGTCACAAACTTGGCAGTCTTAAATGACACAAATGCATTCTCTTATAGTTCTGAAGGTCAGACGCCCAAAGTGAATCTTGAGCTAAAATCACGGTGTTTGCAGGTTTGGTTCTTCCTGGAGGCTCCAGGGGAAAATCTCTTCCTTACATCGTCCAGTTTTTAGAGGCTACTTTGGTGACCCTTGAGTTGCAACCACATCACTCCAACCTCTGCTTCTGTGTTCGCATCATCCTCATCCCCTTTGACCTTCTTGCCTTCCTTCTAACAAAGAGGCTTGTGACTATATTTAGAGCCCACCTGGTAACCCCAGGATCATCTCCCCATCATCAGAAGATTAATTTAATCACATACACAAACTCCTTTTGCTACATAAGGTAACATTCACAGGTTCCAGGACTTAGGACATCCTTGGGGAGCCATTTTTCAGCCTACAACACAGGGTCTCCAAAAAATCCCCCTCAGTCAGCTCACTCCCCGAGACCTTTTCTGGTTTGCTGAGGCCCCAGGAAGCTCATCAGCATGAAGCTAATCCAGCAGGTGAATGTGCTCTCTAGAAAGTACACGGAGTAGGTGTAAGAGACCCATGGTAACTTGAGGTTCCACCAGGATTTCCAACCCAGACTCTACTTTTGAGTGTGGGGCCGTCTCATCTCTTTGTCAGTGACAGTAACAACTGCAAAAGTCCCCAACCTCCCAGGAATGTGAGATTAGTTTAACACTTGAAAATCAATTAATGTAATTTACCATATCAACAGAATAAAACACAGAAACCACATGAGCTCTTACCATGTATTTCAATAGATGGAATAAACAATTTAAAAATGAAATTAAGCAAAGTCTATTTATAATAGAATCAAAATAATGAATCCTTAGGAATAAATTTAATAAAAGAAGTATAAAACTATAGTCTGAAAACTATAAAACATTGTTTAAAGAAATTGAGATGATCTATACACATGGAAAGACATTTCAGGTTCATGTATCAGAATAATAAACTCTGTTAAGATGTGAATATTTCCTAAATTGTCTACAGATTCAGCACAATCACTATCATAATCCCACTGGCATTTGACAGAAATCGGAAAGTTGATCCTAGCATGCGTAACAACCTAGATGGATGGGATGGGAAGGGAGGTGGGAGAAATGTTCAAATGGAGGGGGACATGGGTAAACCTATGGCTGATTCATGTTGACGTTTGATAGAAGCCAATGCAATACTATAAAGCAATTATCCTTCAAATAAAAATGAATAAATTTTTTTAAAGGAAGAGAAAAACATTCATATGGAAGTTCAAGGAATCTAGAATAGGCAAAACAGTCTTTAAGCAATTTTAAAAGTTACTGCAAAAAAAAAAAGTTACTACAAAACTATAGTAACCAATAATCAAGACAGCATGTTAGTGTTATAAGGATTTGCCTATAATTCAGTAGAATAGTATTGATAGTCCAAAAATAGGTGTTCACATTTATGGTCAATTGATTTTTGACAAGGATAAATTTTCCAAGATAATTTAATGACAAAAGAATAGTCCTTTTTTTAATGCAAAATTCACGTTTTATTTAGGTTGAAATAAGCTATACAAAATTGATTTTCTTCACCAAAAGTAACAGCAATATTTTCTGTATTATTCCTAGATAAACTACATTTTTGTAGGTTTTCTAGGCTTTGCTTGTAAATCAAGATGAGGCAGTAGATACAGTCACGGAAAAAGACAGAAGAAAACAGACAAATCAGTTGTCAGTACCCATGGCCTCTGATCCTTTCTTGACCATGAAAAGGAAGCATTCAACATATACCTGCCAAAAAGCTTATGAAGACGTAGGCTTAATAAAGGAATGTAAACAGCAATAACCAGATGTGGAACAACAATGGCAGGCTCTTCCATTCAAACTTTAACTTGTTGCTTTAACTTCATTTGATAAAGACAAAATCTACACTGAAATCCTTGTTTGACAAGCTCACATGTTTCTCTTACAGTCTGATAATTTTCTTAACTGTCCTTTACAGATTTTTAATAGCATACTTAAAACTTCTACTATTTAAAAGTCAATCATGAGCTTCATTGTAACATTTTACAAAATGTGTTCCTTCCTCCCATACCTCCTCTAATTTTACTTTTTCAAAGATCTGATAACTTAATACCTGACAATTGGATCCACAGAGATAAACATAATGTCTAAAACAACTTAAGTAAAACAATTCCAAAGTGCCATTAGCAGAGATCACATAAAATGTAACATGGTACTTTCAACGCTATATTCTGGAAGAACAGTTAGGTCTCCAAAGCATGGGCATTCAAACAGGCCATTTAAACAGGCAAATTATCAATGACTAATGAATTCAATGGGAGGCCTACAGGTCAAGATATTCAGTGATTATGTGGCCTACTCTTACAGTTTTTCTGTAAGATATTTTTAAATTTCTGTTCTACAGGTTTTTTTCAAATATCAAATATAAGAGAAAGTCTAGGTTAAAAACCTCTTAGGTATTTTCAATGGTTTCTGAATTATCTGCCAGAAGCTCTGACTTACTTATGTAGTTCAGTTCAGTTCAGTCCAGTTCAGTCGCTCAGTCATGTCCGACTCTTTGCAACCCCGTGAATCACAGCATGCCAGGCCTCCCTGTTCATCACCATCCCCCGGAGTTCACCCAGACTCATATCCATCGAGTCCGTGATGGCATCCAGCCATCTCATCCTTGGTCGTCCCCTTCTCCTCCTGCCCCCAATCCCTCCCAGCATCAGAGTCTTTTCCAATGAGTCAACTCTTCGCATGAGGTGGCCAAAGTACNAGTTCTCTCAGACTCACGTCCATCGAGTCCGTGATGCCATCCAGCCATCTCATCCTCGGTCGTCCCCTTCTCCTTCTGCCCCCAATCCCTCACAGCATCAGAGTCTTTTCCAATGAGTCAACTCTTCGCATGAGGTGGCCAAAGTACTTGAGTTTCAGCTTCAGCATCATTCCTTCCAAAGAAATCCCAGGGCTGATCTCCTTCAGAATGGACTGGTTGGATCTCCTTGCAGTCCAAGGGACTCTCAAGAGTCTTCTCCAACACCACAGTTCCAAAGCATCAATTCTTTGGCGCTCAGCCTTCTTCACAGTCCAACTCTCACATCCATACATGACCACAGGAAAAACCATAGCCTTGACTGAAACTGCTTCTGTTAGGTCCCTACAATTTCTGCCCTTTATTGTGTCCATCTTTGCATGAAATGTTCTCTTGGTATCTCTAGTTTTCTTAAAGAGATCTCTAGTCTTCCTCATTCTATTGTCTTCCTTTATTTCTTTACATTTAAAATGTCTGAGTGCCACACAAAACCCACTGCAGGTGGGTCAACCTCAGGTATGATGCTGGTGTGATCCAGCTCTTATGATCCCATCCACCTTGGTGCAGCTTCTCTTGAAGTCAAAAAAGATGCAGTCTCAACTTAATTCAACAGCTGCATCCTGGCACTGTGGGATCTGACTGAGAAAGGGACCTTAACCTCGTTGCAGCCCACGTAATACCTAAGAAAACTGGGACTCCAGTTGAAAAGTCCATTTCTCGAGTCAGTCACTCACAGCCCAGAAACCCTGTGCCTCCTCATCTTTTATTGGTACTCTTAAACATCGTCCCTGGGTCAGGAAAGTGGCATTGGGTAGAGGTTAAGGAATAGACATAGAAAAGAGAGTGAGTTAGGAAATTTGCAGGAATGTATACTTTCCTTTGTAGTTCATGTGGGTTTCAGTATTCTTTGTAATTACAATCAGAAAAGATGTCAATAAAACGTTTTCACCGCAGAAATGTGCAGATGGAAATGAAAGGATGTGAGACAATTGTGCATTTCCTAGATCAGCACTTTTCAAACTATCTCTAGTGTGAGAGTGGTTTTTATTTCTAACCAACTAGCTAATATTTCTACAAGTTACTAGAAAAATGAAATGCAAAATGCAGACTTTCAAACTACCAGCCCAAACTTCTTACTTCTTAGAGATGATATGCGATTCTTCTGACACATTCCTGTACAGTTGCTGGACACTCAGCCTGAGCCCTGGGCTTGCTGGTCACAGACAATGAGGCTTTATGCATCAGCCCTTGTCTAAGGACCATGCTTGGATAACCTTGTCCTTCATCGCCTTTTCCCTTGTATTTTGCCCAGTGGTCTGATTTCTCTGAATTGTACCTTTTTGATATCAAGGATGGGGGTTTAGGTATGTGTTATTCTGGACAGGCACTTGTGTTGAATAACAATTTTGGAAAAATAAATTAAATATGCCCTCACATTAAAAAGAAACAAGTTCATAATTATTTTTTAAAAAGCAGTGATACTGTATGGATTCATATTAGAATACTGTATGGATTCATATTGGGAACAGAACTGTGGTTTAAATCTCTTGAAGGGAGACTTATTTTGGGGACATATCTGTTTCACCTGGTTTAAGTGTAAAGAGGATTGAGAATACTAGGCATACCAGTTGTCGTTAAATCTAAACTCTCCATCAATTCTTCTGTCCTCCAAAAGGCCTGTGAACTGTGTCAGTGTATCCCATTAGGAATAGGTTTGTCAGATTTAGGAAATTAAAATATAGAACACCCAGCTAATTTGAATCTCAGATAACCAATGAAAAATTTTTGTAAGTGTGACGCAAATATACCTTATGACATATCATATGTGATAGTTGGGATATAGTTCTATTAAAAACAAACTCACCATTTGTCTGAAATTCAAACTGAAATGGGGGTGTTGTTTGTTATAGTGAAGTGAAGTGAAGTGAAAGTAATTCCGTTGTGCCCGACTCTTTGCGACTCCATGGACTATACAATCCATGAAATTCTCCAGTCCAGAATACTGGAGTGAGTTGCTTTTCCCTTCTCCAGGGGATCTTGCCAAACCAGGGATCAAGCCCAGGTCTCCTGCATTGCAGGTGGATTCTTTACCAACTGAGCCACAAGGGAATCCCCTCATGTTATATGATAACTGTAATTAGCAGCAGCCTTTCAGCTTGGACTTGTGCAACTCTGGATTTTTCTAGGAAGAAGCATCAGTCCAGCCAATCAAATCTGGCCATATCGACCCAACTTGCTTAGCTATTGGCAGCTGGAAAGTGGATGATCAATACAAAGTGATGATCTTTTTTCAGAAAAATGTATTTCGCATGAGACAAAGCGCTACTTATCTTTCTGTACTTTGAGGCTTTTAGTTTGGGATTTTCCAAAGCTCTGGTACCACTAATGGCAAAAATCATGGCTGAACAGTGTACTTTAAAATTTTTATTTTATTTTATATTGGAGTATAAATGTTTAATGGGCTTCCCTGCTGGCTCAGTGGTAAAGAACTCACCTTCCAGTGCAGGAAGTCCAGGTTCCATCCCTGGGTCGGAAAGATCTCCTGGAAAAGGAAATGACAGTGCACTCCACTATTCTTGCCTGGGAAATCTCATGGACAAATGAACCCGGTGGGCTACGGTCCACAAGGCCGCAAAAGAGAGACGACTTATCAACGAAACAACAACGTAATCGATTAACAATGTTGTATTAGTTTCCGGTGTATTGCAGAGTGATTCAGTTGTACATATACACGAATCTATTCTGTCTCAAATTCTTTTCCCATTTATGCTATTACAGAATTTGAGCAGTGTTCCCTGTACTTCCTTTTAAGAAGGGCCACTAGAATCTGCCAGCTATATCATGACCAAATTGTCTCAATGGATTGGAAATAGTGACATTCTTTGTTTGAAAATATAAAGGGAAGCATAATGATAAACCAAAAGAATAATTTAAAAGTCTTGATTTCTACATTATGTAAACAAGTTGGCAAAGATGCATCAATATTTTTTATAAATAAATTCAATGAGAAACTTAGAAGTACAAAGGTAGAATTTGTTGAAGTTAATAATAAAGTCTCAAATATGAGGAAGGTTAATTTTAATCCTTTTGAACCTATGTCCTCTGCCATTGGTTGCTATTATTTTTTAATTATTCTCATTGGATAAGATAATAGGTCTTTAGATCTTAAGTGAGAGTTTTGACTTTTTTTTAATGTAGAATTGATGCTTCTGGACTTTAAAAAACTTAAACTTTTCCTAAATTAATGTCACAGGTAAGGAGTAAATGGCTACTTAAAATACACACATAATTTATTTTGATATCGTCACTTGTGTTTGAAAATTTCCTCTCAACTAATAAAAAAGTCTTTAGGAATACACATTTTTAAAGTAATGTTTATTTCACTTAATGAAATATATGCTGATTTTAAGACAAATTGGAAAATGCCAACCTTTATCAAAAAGAAAAGAAAAGTCACCAATAACTCCACCAGAAAGGGAAAGTTTCATGGTTGTTATTTTGATGCATTTTTTTCTATTGTCTATGGGCTTGTATTTCATCATTGACAACCACACTATATAAGTGTTCTGTTTTTTCTGAATTTTGACTTTTTGTATTAGCTATTCAAATTAAGCATTTTCCATATTGTTAAAAAGTTTTCTAAGAATCATTTCAATGGTTGAATCATACTTTATATTTTAATTTATTTAATCATCTAGTTGGACATTCAGGTTTCTCCAGTTACTTACTATTAAAATGCTAATGGTGATCTGTTGTAGATTCTTAGAACTGAAACAACACGGGGTGAAAAGGATGGAGATTCTTAAGGCTCTACATTTTGTTAAGCTGTATTAGAAAGCATTTTACAACATTTATTAAGAATGTATAAGAGTATCTGTTTCACTGACCTTCACGGCTGCCATTTTCCCTTTCATTTTATTAAAACAGTATCAGAGAAACACAAGTAGCCAGATGAGTATTTGCATGTATATGTATAGTTGATCAGTCACCTAGAGCTAGACATCCTGGAATGTGAAGTCAAGTGGGCTTTAGGAAACATTACTACAAACAAAGCTACTAGAGGTGATGGAAGTCCAGTTGAGCTATTTCAAATTCTAAAAGATGATGCTGTGAAAGTGCTGCACTCAATATGCCAGCAAATTTGGAAAACTCAGCAGTGGCCATAGCACTGGAAAAGGTCAGTTTTTATTCCAGTCCCAAAGAAAAGCAATGCCAAAGAATGCTAAAACTATTGCACGATTACACTCATCTCACACACTAGCAAAGTAATGCTCAAAATTCTCCAAACCAGGCTTCAATAGTATGTGAAATGTGAACTTACAGATGTTCAAGTTGGATTTAGAAAAGGCAGAGGAACCAGAGATCAAATTTCTAACATCCATTGGATCATCAAAAAAGCTAGTAAGTTCCATAAAAAACATCTACCTCTGCTTTATTGACTGTGACAAAGCCTTTGACTATGTGGATCACCACAAGCTGTGGAAAATTCTTCAAGAGGTGGGAATACCAGGCCACCTGACCTGCCTCTTGAGAAATCTGTATGCAGGTCAGGAAGCAAAGTTGGAACTGGACATGGAACAACAGACTGGTTCCAAATCAGGAAAGGAGTACATCAAAGCTGTATATTGTCACCCTGCTTATTTAACTTATATGCAGAGTGCATCATGAGAAATGCTGGACTGGATGAAGCACAGGCTGGAATCATGATTGCTGGTAGAAATATCAATAACCTCAGATATGCAGATGATACTACCCTTATGGCAGAAAGTGAAGAAAAACTAAAGAGCCACTTGAAGAAAGCGAAAGAGGAGAATGAAGAAGTTGGCTTAAAGCTCAGCATTCAGAAAACTGAGATCATGGCCTCCAGTCCCATCGCTTCATGGGAAATAGATGGGGAAACAGTGGAAACAGTGGCTGACTTTATTTTTGTGGGCTCCAAAATCAGTGCAGATTGTGATTGCAGCCATGAAATTAAAAGACACATACTCCTTGGAAGGAAAGTTATGACCAACCTAGATAGCATATTCAAAAACAGAGACATTACTTTGCCAACAAAGGTCCGTCTAGTCAAGGCTGTGGTTTTTCTAGTAGTCATATATGGATTTGAGAGTTGGACTAGAAAGAATGCTGGGTGCCAAAGAATTGATCTTTTTGAACTGTGGTGTTGGAGAAGACTTTTGAGAGTCCTTTGGACAGCTAGGAGATCCAGTCCATTCTAAAGGAGATCAGTCCTGAGTGTTCACTGGAAGAACTGATGTTGAAGCTGAAACTCCAATACTTTCACCACCTGACTCATTGGAAAAGACCTTGATGCTGGGAAAGATTGAAGGTTGGAGGAGAAGGGGACAACAGAAGATGAGATGGTTGGATGGCATCACCAACTTGGTGGACATGAGTTTGATTAAGCTCCGGGAGTTGGTTATGGACAGGGTAGCCTGGCGTGCTGCAGTCCATGGGGTTGCAAAGAGTCAGGCATGACTGAGTGACTGAACTGAACTGAACNTAGTCCATGGAGTTGCAGAGAGTCGGATAAAACTGGGCAACTGAGCAATAATATGTGTGTGTGTGTGTGTATATATATGTATATATATATATACATATATAAAGAGCCAACTAATTGGAAAAGACCGTAATGCTGGAAACATTAAAGGCAAAAGGAAAAGAAAGCGGCAGAGGATTAGGTGGTTAAATAGCGTCACCCAGTCAATGGACATGAACCTGAGCAATCTCCGGGAGATAGTGAAGGACTTAGAAATGTTGTGCTGCTTCTGATGTGCTGATATGCATGCACTCCATGGCGTCTCAAAGAGTCAGACACGACTTATCAACTGAATGACATCTCATAGAGAGACAAGGCAGTATATTTTAAGGGATTGGCTCACATGCTTGTGGGATCTGGCCAAGCACGAAAGTCTAGAGTGGGCTGACAAGCTGGAGATGCAGAGAAGAGCTGGTATTAAGTCTCCAATTCAGCTATAGTCTGGAGACAGACTTCCTTCTTGAGGAACTTCAGTGTTTACTCTTAAAGTCTTCAGCTGATTGGATGAGGCCCACCCACATTATGGAGAGTAATCTGCTTTACTTACAGTCTACTGATTTAAGTGTTAATCACATCCTAATCACATACGTGACAACAACATCTAGATTGGTGTTGACCAAACAACTGGGTCCCATAATCTTGCCAAGTTGACACATATAACTGTATATTAACAATCACATCTGTCATCCAAGCAGATTTTATGCTATGTGATAGACATATATGCTCTTTATTTCTGGTTTGCTAAGGTCAGTTTTCATTCCAATTCCAAAGAAAGGCAATGCCAAAGAATGTTCAAACTATTGCACAATTGCANGCTCAGCCTTCTTCACAGTCCAACTCTCACATCCATACATGACCACAGGAAAAACCATAGCCTTGACTAGACAGACCTTAGTTGGCAAAGTAATGTCTCTGCTTTTGAATATGCTGTCTAGGTTGGTCATAACTTTTCTTCCAAGGAGTAAGGGTTTTTAAATTTCATGGCTGCAGTCACCATCTGCAGTGATTTTTGATATAAAACATGATTTGGATTTAATATTCAATATATATATCAAACTCTATACAAGTATATATAGAGTATAGAGGGCTTCATAAATAGCAGATGGAAGTTCTACATCTTTCCCTCCATGTTTCCATTTGATTCTCCAACAATGCAGCTCAGCAGAGAGTGTGTCAGGGTTAGGTAAGTCACTTCGGTACATGTCAGCATGGTGCTCTTCTGATGTATTGAATTTGAGCTGTCCCATGACAGAGGGTACCAGGGATAAGCATTTGAGAGCTTTGTGGTGCTGTTCTGAGAATATATCTTTCTGTTCCTGAATAATGTGTTCCACAGTTGGAACACTTAGAGTTTCTTTATAGCAACTCTCAGAGGTTAGCTGAGACTCCAGGTTACTATGGTGAGCTCTGCAAAATTTCCCTGGGAGTTTCATCTGAAAACAGTTTGGTTGTCAAATCTGTGGCTTCCTCAAGCCAAAATTCATGATAAACTTCAATATTTCCCATCACTTCATTTAGTGAATGTAACACTGCATTCAAGCTACTGGTTGCAAAAAAGACATCAGAGGTGTGCCCCTGAAGATTTTTCCCAAAGGCTCTTGGAAAAGATAAAACATTTTAAAGAACAACAATGGTAACGATGAAATCAAAATCTGTTACCACACTACAGAGCACAAATGCTCGGCCAGCTATACAATTATTCCATCTAACATTTGTATCAATATTTATGCCATCTAAACATAAAACAAGTGCTTGTAAGAGGTCCACTAAGATTTCAAACTAAGATTTTATGCCTACCTGTCCAGTAAGAATGGCAAATTTTCTTCAGTTCTCTGCCCCTTTCTTCATTGCTCTGAAAGAGGACAAAAATTACACTTTCAAGCTCTAAAAGCAGTTGTGGTGATTGATGGAAAAAAGAACAAACTTCCTCAATTGGTCCTAATGAGACAGATACTCCCATAACAGGCACTGATTTTGCCAACCACATATTTAAGGCACAAGAAGAGCAGAGTGTGTAGCTTGGGGATATTTCTTTAACAGTCTCTAAGCAACAACTTTCATTTTGGATGAAAATCCACTAGACACAGTGTAAGCCTGGCCACAACAGTACTCCATGTTTAATCCCCATTTCTGTTATTATAGTATGAAATTTATGCATCACCTTCATCAGGCAGAAAGCCTACAAATTCCTCTCTCAGGTTGTGAGCTTCATCAACAAACCTCACCCACACAGGCAGGTGCTCTTCCCCTGCGATGTCCACCACATCAGTGATGATGAAAAAGAAGGGAGTCTCTCACTCACCTGAGGGTTTCTTCCCGAATGTAGCTCTCACAGCTCTCTAGCATCGATTTCTGCTGTTTTGGAACAGAACAATATGTTAACTGCTGTTGTCTCAAAGCGCTTTCTCAGAACCTCTTCACCAGAACTGATCCAGCACTCTAGCAGCGCTTGAGAGTTATCAGGAATAAAAAGACTTTCTTGGATTTCATCAGCTTCATGGCCGTCCAGAGGTATGTTTTGTTTTCCCATAAGAATCAAAATTTTAGATAAAGATGTTAAGTATTCTTCGTGTTCCTTCTCTTCAAAACTTAAAGATAAAATGTCCATCCTGCTTTTCACCTCCTCCTTCTGCACTGGAATTTTGAGCATCGCTGTTGTTTATTTCCTTATGTTTCATTCCTGTTCAGAAGTTTCACCAACAGGTCAAGGCCTTTTAAAAAGGCGTTCAGAAGTTGAGTCACTAACATGATCACTATTTTTCTGATTCAGTGTCTCAATTTCATGTTCGCTCAATTCTTTTCATTCGTTTTCGGTGTCTACTACGTGGATTATTCAAACGGCGGGTAAGATCGAATACTATTGGTATTGCATTATCTCGGAGAACGGTCCCATAAGGACTAGTTCTGCCGATCATAGAAGTTTCAAAGTGTTTGGCACACGGTCAATAATGTTTATTTAGTAGATTAGGTATTTTATCTTCTAAGTCTGCTCGCCTACAGTTCACCACCTACTTCTGGCATCTGGCCAGATCCCGCGGGAACCTGAAGAAGGCCAGGTCAGACTGCATGCTCTTCTGCGAACAGTCAGGGGCAGCGTCGAAGTTCAGTGTTGTCTGCCTGCCGGCCGGCCCAACCCCACCACCCCTCTCCCAGACCCACCCTCGCCTGCTCAGAGCAGCCTGCACGCTCTTCAGGGCCAGGGAGGAAAGAATAGTCCTTTTAATAAAATGTGCTGAGACAATGACTAGCCGCGTTCAAAAGAATGAAGTTGGAACTCTACTTCACATCATTTACAAATATCACTTCAAAATGGAGTAAAGACCTCAATATACCAGCTGAAAATATAAAACTTGTAGAAGACAGCAAAGAGTAAGTCTTATGATCTTGGATTAGGCAATAGTTTCTTAGGACCCCAAATGCACAAGCAACAAAAGGGAAAATAAGGATTCTTCAAAATTAAAAACATTTGTGCGCTCAAAGGACACCATCAGGAAAGTAAAAAGACAACCCATGGAATGGGGCTGCCAGAAATATTTGCAAATCATATATGTTTAAAGGATTTTACCTGCAATATAAAGAACCCTTGTGCTTAGTCGCTCAGTCATGTCTGACCCTTTGTGACCCTTAGGACTCTTTGTGACACCGTGGACTGTAGCCCACCAGGCTCCTCTGTCCTTGAGGATTCTCCAGGCCAGAATACTGGAGGATCTTCCCAACCCAGGGATCGAAGCCAGGTCTCCCACGCTGCAGGTGGACCCTTTACCATCTTAGCCACCAGGGAAGCCCAAGAATACTGAAGTGGATAGCCTATCCTTTCTCCAATGGATCTTCCCTGCATTGCAGGCAGTCTTTACCAGTTGAGCTACCATAAAGAATCCTTACAATTCAATAATAAAGACACAACTAACCAAATGAAAAAAATGGGCAAAGAATGACCATTTCTCTAAAGAAGATATACAGATCTCCATTAAGCACATGAAAAGATGCTCAAGGTCACTGATCATCAGTTCAGTTCAGTTCAGTCCTTCAGTCATGTCTGACTCTTTGCGACCCCATGGACTACAGCATGCCAGGCCTCCCTGTCCATCACCAACTCCCAGAGCTATTTCAAACTCATGTCCATCAAGTCAGTGATGCCATCCAACCATCTCATTCTTTGTCGTCCCCTTCTCCTCCTCCTTTCAATCTTTCCCAGCATCAGGGTCTTTTCAAATGAGGCAGCTCTTCACATCAGGTGGCCAAAGTATTGGAGCTTCAGCTTCAACATCAGTCCTTCCAATGAATATTCAGGACTGATTTCCTTTATGATTGACTGATTTCCAAGGGACTCTCAAGAGTCTTCTCCAATACCACAGTTCAAAAGCATCCGTTCTTCAGTGCTCAGCTTTCTTTATGGTCCAATTCTCACATCCATACATGACCACTGGAAAAANCAAAGTATTGGAGCTTCAGCTTCAACATCAGTCCTTCCAATGAATATTCAGGACTGATTTCCTTTATGATTGACTGATTTCCAAGGGACTCTCAAGAGTCTTCTCCAATACCACAGTTCAAAAGCATCCGTTCTTCAGTGCTCAGCTTTCTTTATGGTCCAATTCTCACATCCATACATGACCACTGGAAAAACCACAGCTCTGACTAGACGGACCTTTGGTGGCAAAGTAATGTCTCTGCTTTTTAATATGCTGTTTGTGTTGGTCATAGCTTTTCTTCCAAGGAGCAAACATCTTTAATTTCATGACTTCAGTCACCATCTGCAGTGATTTTGGAGCCTAAGAAGATAAAGTCTGGCACTGTTTCCATTGTCTCCTCATCTATTTGCCATGAAGTGATGGGACCAGATACCATGATCTTTGTTTTCTGGATGTTGAGTTTTAAGTCACTTATCATCAGGAAAGTGCAAATGAGAAAACAATGAAATATTACTTTACCCCCACTAGGATGGCTATCATCAAAAGCACAGATAATAACAAGTGTCCTGGAGAATGAGAAGAAATTGGCACTCTCATTCGTTGCTGGTGGGAAAGTAAAATGGTGCAGCCATTTTGGAAACCGATCTGGCAGTTCCTCAAACAGTGAAACACAGAACTAACATATACCCCAGCAATTCCACTCCAAAGTGTAGGCCTGAGAAAAATGAAAACCTATATCCACATAAAAAGAATGTTTATAGCCACACTGTGTATAATGNTCTTGCAATACCTACCATCTTACTTGGGTTTCTCTTACCTTGGGCGTGGGGTATCTCTTCATGGCTGCTCTAGCAAAGTGCAGCCGCTGCTCCTTACCTTGGAGGAAGGGTATCTCCTCACCACTGCCCTTCCTGACCTTCAATGTGGGATAGCTCCTCTAGGCCCTCCTGCATCCGCACAGCCACCGCTCTTTGGAAGTGGGATTGCTCCTCCCGGCCGCTGCCCCTGTCCTCTGACGCGGGGTGCCTCCTCTCGGCTGTTCCTGCGCCATTGCAGCCTGGCACTCTAGGCTGCTGCCTCTGACCTTGGACGCGGGGTAACTCCTCTTGGCCGCCGCCCTTTGGGCATGGGGTCCTCTCAGCTTCTGCCCCTGACCTCAGATGTGGGGTAGCTCCTCTCGGCTACGATTAGTGCGCCAGTCGACACCGCCCACGCTCAGAATTCACTGAAAAGATAAAAAAATGGTATGTCATTTAGATGCAAAGAAAAGTCAATTATATTTCTGTACACCAACCACAAAAATAAGGAAAGTAAAATACTAAAAAATCATTCACTTAAAAAAGAGATATTTAAAAATTCTATACTAAATACTACAAAACATTATTAAGAGCATTTAAAGACTACCTAAAAGGATATAAATACCATTTTGATGGTGCTTCCTTGGTGGCTCAAAGGTTAAAGCATCTGCCTGCAATGCAGGAGACCTGGGTTCGATCCCTGGGTCAGGAAGATTCCCCTGGANGTTTTTCCAGATTCTATTTCTGTGGAATTTCTCAAGGCTGAGAAAGTACGTTATTATGAATTCCCACTACATCAGATGGTCAAACCCAAAAGATGAGTGGATAAACAAAATGTGGTATAAATGGAATATTATTCAGTCATAAATGGGAAAAGAGCCAGCCATAAATGGCTATTATTCAGCCATGAAAAGAAATGAAGTACTGATACATGCTGCGACATGGATGAATCTTAAAGATGTTATGTTAAATGAATGGAGCCAGCCACAAAAGACCACATATTGTGTGATTACATTTATATGAAATGTCCAAAACAGGCAAACCCATAGAGGCAGGAAGCAGAATAGTGGATGCCTAGGGTTAGGGGGATGCAGAGAATGGGGGGTGATGGCTAAAGTCTATGGGATTTCTTTTTTTTGTTTGTTCATTTATTTATTTTTTAATCAAAGGACAATTGCTTTACAGTATTGGCTGGATTTCTGCCATACATCAACATGAATTAGCCACAGTTGTACACATGTCCCCTCCCTCTTGAACCTCCCTCCTATCTCCCACCCTTTCCCAGCCCTCCAGGTTGTTACAGAGCCCCAGTTTGAGTTTCCTGAAGAATAATGAAAATGTTTTAAGTTAGTTGTGGTAATAGTAGCACAACTCTGTGAATACACTAAAAACCACTGAATTGTTCACTTCAAATGGGTGAATTGTATGGTATATAAATTATATGCCAATAAAGCTATTAAAAATTTGGAAGAATCAACAATAGAATGAGAGCAAAAAAGCAGGAGTCCTCGACCTGCCCAGCAATTCACACAGTTTCTCTTTAAACATCATTCTATCTGCTGCTTCTAGCAATTCTGTGATGGAGGAACTACCTCTTTTTAAAGATAAAAGAAGGGAACCAACTTAGGTACCTACCTATGCCAGGTTCTCCACACATCATCTCATTTAATCCTTGAAATACCCTGTAAAGAAAGTATTATTACCCAGTTTTACAGATAAGGAAACCCAGGCTCAGAGCAGCATACTATATGTCCCAAGACACACAGCTACAACACGACTGAGCAGAACTTGAACTCAGTCCGTTTGACTCCACTGCTGGCGCCCTTTCTCCAATGCCACCCCAGTGCCCAGGATCTGAGTCCTGTGTCCCAGCTGCTCACACTCCAGCCCCCTCCCCAGCCCCAGGCCACTGCTCTGTGATGGTTTCCTGCCCCTTCTCCCTGCGCTGAACACGGAGAACAAAGACTCGCGCTGGCACCGCAGCCAGCTGGCCTGATTCCCCAGAAGAAATTCCAATGCCCGTGAAGCCCGCCTGTGCCCAAGGAAGCCCTGGGGGGCCCGGAGGAGTGGAGAAAAACGCCCAGTCCCCACGGCAAATGGGCCAGACCAGAGACTCTGCCCTGCCCACAGAGGGAACACCTGAGAGGGGCGGGGAGAGCCCAGCCCTCCCACGGGAACCCACATGGCTAGAATCCTCACCTTGGAGCAGAAGGCTCTGCAGCAAGACGGCAGCGGAACAGGGACATTCTCTAGTGAGAGCAGTCAGGAGGTCTGGCCTGTGCTGGGAGCCCAGACTCTGGATTTCCAAACCAGCCCAGAGGTTCATTCCCAATCCTTACCCCTTCCTGAGAGATGGTCCCAGCAGGTTTGGGATGGCCCACCTGGCATCCACAACCCCTTCCCATCACTGACTGTGATCTGAGCTGGGAGAAGGGGCTTTCCCTAGGAAGGGAGATGGGCCAGAAGGAAGATAGGGATGCAGAAGGGGGGGGGGCTGTCTCT
>SJYV01021496.1:1682249-1697498 GCA_006410875.1 Neotragus pygmaeus | reverse complement strand
AGTCATCTTTACCTGACAGCCAAGCCTTGAGGGCAGGGCTTTTCTGTTTGGCCTGCCAATTGGCCCCTAGGGTAGCCTAGTGGGATGAGGCCAGTGACTGCTGGGTGGAGCTGGCTCCTCTTAAAGAGGGAGAGTTGTACCAGATTCAGCCTGAGCTGCAGGGCCATGGTCAAGATGAGAGGTAAGGAGGGTCCCTCATCTGAATCTGAGAGAGAGGCACCTAAGGAAGGAGGTATTGGATGCTGAAACAGGGCAGAAGAGCTAGATTGTGGAGTGGGAGTGGCCTGGTGGGGAGGGTGAAATGGGTCCAAAGGGGAGTCTGGGCATAGGGCCAGGCTAGGGAAAGAGGGGTGGGTACTGAGATGGACGGGAGCTAGGTCAGGGGCCTTGGGTAGGTCCAGGTGTTGAAAGTGAGTAGAGAGGATGGATACAGATCTGGAGAATGCATTTGGGGGTTGGGCCCACTCAAGGGGAAGGTCATGGGGCCTGAGACAGAATGGCAATCACTCAGGGAGGTGGGAAAACCTGTCCCGGGTGGAGAATGGATTCCAGAGGTTGAGGTAGGCTGGTGGGGGCTGCTGGGAGGCTTGACTCTGTCCCATGGGGCGTGAACACTCCTGTCCTCTTTCCTGAGAAGTCTCCCCTTCAGAAGGCTCTTCTAGCATTGGGAGTGGCCTGCACTGGGAGCCAGCGGGGTCCTTGCTCCTCCTCAGTGGGTGGCCCCTGAAGACCCCTTTTCTTCCGAGAGCTTCAGCTGCGCTGCCAGTACAAAGACTGGACTAAGGGGATTCTCACCTGCCCAAAATCCTAAAGCTAGTGCAGGGGCATCAGTGTGCCACAGCTCCTGGCTGTTCCCTTTAGAGCAAGCGACACCAAGGAAACCACACAGACTCTCTTTCAGGGTTCCAGACTCTTAGGGGAATATCTCTGTACACCAGAATAGTTATTTGTGTAGGAGAAAACCAAGTCACTCTGGATTTATGTTATATATTAACTATGGTTTTCAATCTTGACTGCACATTAGAAAATACAGAATGTTTTGAAAAAACTACTGTGAGGCTGGAGAAGAACACCAGGACTAGCAATTTCCTGTGGGGCATGAGGAGTCACTGAGAAAGTAGCCACAATCCCCCTACTCCCCTTTCCGAAGAGAACTGTACTACACACACACACACACACACCCTCTCACAAACGCACACATTTCCAAAGAATACAGACATCCTCAGGCTCCCCAGTCCCACCTGAGGCTCAAACACACACACAGAGAATCAAACACAAGAACACAAGCAACCAAATTCTCTCTGAAACTCAAGCAAATGCATACATATCATTCTCCCTCCTCCAAACTCAGGCCAACATGCACTATTTCTACAACATCTCTCACTTTTCCGTACAGATTCATCCACACATTTACTCAGGTACCTACACTGTCCCGCAACATACTCATTTCACATAAAATCACAAACAACGCACAGTTACACAGGCCAATGACCACAGGCTCGCAACCGCAGCAATGCTATCATAGATAGCCTCATACACACGCGTTCACCATCAGAAACAGGCACCTTACCCTCCAACAGGAAGCTGGACACAACCAGGACTTTCCAATCACATCCACACACATGAACATTCACACCAACACACGTGAACATTCACAATCACACAACTAAAGCTAGCATAGTTCACACATCATTCATATCCCACACAACACAGACACAGACACAATCACAAACACGTGTTTACAACCGCACATTGGACAGACACTTCTGACCTTATCACTCCCACTCATCCACACAGACAAGCTCAGCCCAGGTAGGACAGGGTACAGAGCCCCAGCCCCCATTCCTTTCTCTGCCCCAGGAATCCTGATCTTGGGGCTTTTGTTGGCCACTCCCAGCTGCCTTGGCTTCTATGAGGACTTGGCTAAGTGTTTCCAGGACCCTGAATACGAGTCTATCCTTGTCACAGCCCAGGAGGGCCTCCACACCTCCCCGGTGCCCAAGCGCATAGTGGTGGTGGGAGCTGGCATGTCAGGGCTGACGGCGGCCAAGGCCCTGCAAGATGCGGGCCATCAGGTGAGCTGGTGTGGGAGGGGCCTCAATCCTTCACCTCCAGTTTGCTTCGCTGGGTGAAAAAAGAAAAGGAGTGGGGTTACAGCCAACCCTTAGACAACTGAGCATAACCCACTGGGTCTCTTAGCCCTTAGTTATTGTTCCTCAAAAAACTGCATCCCCTGAGACTTAATTGTAACTTGTGTTCTTTTGGAAATAAAAGTAGAGAAGGGCTATGCTAGCCAGAAAGGGCCAAGAAGTGTTCTGGCCCCTGTGACCCTGGAGCCCTTCTGCATCACCTACGTTACTCAGGTCCCTCTGGGAGGAAACCCCACTCTGCCCAGTTTGGTTATCCTGCACATTCCCACATTACCAGTGGAAATTCCAGAATAGAGCCTATGGCCAGGGCAGGTGGGAAAAGGGAGTGCATGACTCTGGGAGTGACAGCAGCCTCCCTGGATGCCAGGTAACCATCCTGGAAGCCAGTGACCACGTCGGGGGTCGAGTGATGACATTCAGGAACGAGAAGGAGGGCTGGTACTATGAACTGGGGCCCATGCGAATCCCAAAGTCCCACAGGTAAGTCTCAGGAGAGGGATGGAGCAAAAGGCAAGGAGGAAGAATTAAGAGGAGTAGAGGATGGGCTGCTGCCATTGTGTCAGAGCCCTTTCAGACTCACTGTCTCATGCAATTCAATCCCGCAAGTCTGGTCCCCCGGCTGACAGAGATGACCGAGGCTCAGAGCTCAGGGTAACACAGAAAGTGGAAGATCCCAAACTAAATAATGACCATTTGTTGTTGTCTGACTCTTTTGGGACCCTATGGGCTGTAATCTGCCAGATTCCTCTGTCCATGGGATTCTCCAGGCAAGAATACTGGAGGGGATAGCCATTCCCTTCTCCATGGAATCTTCCCAATGCAAGGATCCAACCCAGGTCTCTTGCATTGCATGCAGATTCTTTACAGTCTGAGCCACCAGGGAATCCAGATACTACTTGAAGCTATAAAATAAATAATAATAATAGTAGCTGTCATTCGTGAACACTTATTATGTGTCTGGCCCTGTGCTAAATACTATATGTGCATTATTTCATTTGACTCTCACAACTCTATAATGTAATACTTTTATTTTTCCTATCTACAAATCAAGAAACTGGGCTCAGGGATATTAAGTGACTGACGTAAGGTTCTCCTAGGAGGAAGTGACAAAGCTCCTCAAAATCAAGGGAGTACTTGGCACCAAAGCATATGCTCAATTTCTAAATCAGAATCTGGAAGAGAACCTGGCCCCCAGTTCTGGGGCTTGTAAGACAAAAAGACCCTTCGCCTGATGCCCCACCACATGCCTCATTTTTTGCCTTAAGTGGAAACTAAACCTGAGATTTCCCTACAAACACTATCCTAAACAAAACCAAAAAATTAACAGTAGCAGCCCAAAGTAGGAGTCTTTAGATATGGCCTCAAACTTACTTAGGGCTTCTCTGGTGGCTCAGACGGTAAAGAATATGCCTGCAATGCAGGAGAACCTGGGTCAGGAAGACCCCCAAGAATACCCATTCCAGTATTCTTGCCGGGAGAATTTCATGGGCAGAGGAGCCTGGTGGGCTACAGTCTAAGATGTTGCAGAGTCGGACACAACTGAGTGACTAAAACTTTCACTTTTCAAGCTTACTTGGAAATGGGATTTTAAATTTCTGTCTGAGACAAAATGTCTTGGGCTCTGTAGTTGAGCTCTATATGCTGGGATTTCCTTGAGGTCCGTCTTCCAGTCATGGGGAAAACCTACTCCCTGTCTCCCTCAGTGCAAAATAGGAGAGAAAGAGCTAACGCAGGAGCAAGAGAAGGCGAGGTTAGAGATGAGGCGGCGGTCGGTCTGGGCTCCTTGGGCACAGGAAGAACCTGGTTTTCCTGGAAATAGTTGCTACTGTGAGGTAAACAGGAATGAGATGTCACATGGATGAGGGCCACGTTGCGCCTGTGTCTGTTCCAGGTTAGTCCACACCTATGTCAGGAAGCTGGGCCTGAAGCTAAACAAGTTCCTCCAGTATGATGACAACACCTGGTACTTCATCAACAGAAAACGCTACCGCGCCAGGGAGATTAAGGCCAACCCAGAGCTTCTAGGCTATTCCATGAGCCCAAGAGAAAAGGGCAAGAATGCTATAAATCTCTTCTACCAGTCCCTTGGCAAGGTGACTCCTGCCTCCTTCCTCTCCCCACCACCCCCCACTGCCACCCCAGGGTCAGGAAAAAACAGGTCTGGCCAAAAGTCACCTAGCCAGCTAGGTGACCATCCATCAGGCCACCTTACTCCTACCTGATACTCTTACGATTGGTCTATCTTCCTTCTAACACCCCCAAGAATGTTGCCACCCGAGCCCTAGTGCCCAGCTCCATCTCTTCTGTCCCATGTGGACCAATCATCCATTCCTTGGTTAAGCAGTAGAAGGAAGGGGAATCACCAGGTAATCCAATCCTTGGTAATGAATCAGTCTTCCTGGATTGAAGTAAATGTCTTCACCTTTAAGTTAAATGAAGGAGAGATCTGGAGGGGAAGAGAAAATTTAGGAGGTGGAAACTCCCTCCCCCTTTTCCTTCCATCTACTTCCTCTTAGTCCCTGCCCTCTTCAACGAAACATCCAGAGAACCCAGAAGTCCCGCCTCTGGCTCTATGACTTTTAAGTTGCTACCCCTTGCTCTTCTCTACAGCTCAAAAGCCTGAAAGAATTAAACTGCAGCCACTTGATGTCCTTTTATGATTCTTACTCCACCAAGGTGAGTGAGGCAAAGTCCCAAGATAGGGATGAAAGGGGGTCTGTGCTCAACCTAGACCCCTGGGATTGTCCCCTCCCTACCAGGACCTTCTCCCAATGCCCAAGGCTTCACCTCCCTGGAGTCCTCTCACCCCTGCTTCAACCTTGCCTACCCCAGGCCCCTACTGAGGCCCCTTCCTACATACTGTGCCCTCTATCTGATGCTTCCATCCAGCAGGCTTACTTGCTGAAGGAAGGGATGCTGAGCCAAGGAGAAGTAAAGATGATCAGGGATGTGATGAATGAGGATGCTGGATACTACAAGTCCCTTCTGGAGTCCCTTCAGATGGACATGATCTTCACAAGTAATGAGTAAGGCTGATCTGGACCAGACCTTGAGTCTATGCCTTTCTCAAACACGCAGAACAGAGAAAGGGAACTTTGATTACTGAGTAGTTCCTATGTGCCAGGTGCCTGATAAGCATTTTCCAAGGATGATTACATTTAATGCTATGATCACTTGGAAGGTCAGTTCAGTTCAGTTGCTCAGTCATGTCTGACTCTTTGCAACCCCATGAATCGCAGCATGCCAGGCCTCCCTGTCCATCACCAACTCCCGGAGTTTACTCAGACTCACGTCCATCGAGTCAGTGATGCCATCCAGCCATCTCATCCTCTGTCGTCCCCTTCTCCTCCCGCTCCCAATCAGAGTCTTTTCCAATGAGTCAACTCTTTACATGAGGTGGCCAAAGTACACTATAATTCAGAGTCATGTTACCAGTGAGGGGGCTGAGGCTCAGAGAAGTCATGTAACTCAGTTTCACACAAGCTGGGCAAGGGCTGGAACATATAGGTCTGTAGGACGCCCCCTGGGATGCAGAATTGCATGGTGGCCGAAGCCACCTGGGCTTTCCTGCTAGATTGCACATGTCATTGTGAGAAAGTCCCTTTTTTCTGGGTGTTCATTTTCCAAACTGTAAGCAATGAACCCTTCCTCACAGAGGCTAGTTAAGGTGAGGTGTGTGAAGTACACGGACTTCCCAGGTTGCTCAATGGTAAAGAATCTGCCTGCAACGCAGGAGACCCAAGAAACACAGGTTCGATCCCTGGGTGTGGAAGATCCCATGGAGAAGGAAGTGGCACCCCACTCCAGTATTCTTGCCTGGAGAATTCCATGGACAGAGTAATCTGGTAAGCTACAGTCCATGGGGTTGCAAAACAGTCAGACACGACTGAGCACGTGTGAAGTATCCGCCACATACTGCAGGAGGCCTGTTTCCTCCCTTTGTGGACTGGGATCGCTGCTGGCAACTCAGCAGACTGCCTTTGTGCCTCCCACACTCTCCCTCCACCCCCCCACCCCCACCCCCGCTTCCCTCTCTCCTCCACTACAGCTTTTCCGAGATCACCGGTGGTTTTGACCAGCTACCCAAAGCCCTTAACGCCAGCCTGAAGCCTGGCACCATCCGTCTGGGCTCCAAGGTGGAGAGGGTAGTGAGAGATGGGCCTGAGGTTCGGATTTCCTACCGGTCGGGCGAAACCAACTCCACTCTGCACACCCTCACCGCAGACTTTGTTATCATCTCCGCCTCAGCCAAGGCGACACATCTCATCACCTTTGAGCCCCTGCTCTCCCAAGACAAGATGGACGCNAACTCCATTAGAGATGTGTATAAGAGACAGGGGTAGTGAGAGATGGGCCTGAGGTTCGGATTTCCTACCGGTCGGGCGAAACCAACTCCACTCTGCACACCCTCACCGCAGACTTTGTTATCATCTCCGCCTCAGCCAAGGCGACACATCTCATCACCTTTGAGCCCCTGCTCTCCCAAGACAAGATGGACGCGCTCCGCTCGGTGCATTATACCAGCGCCACCAAGGTGGTTCTGGCGTGCAACGAGTCCTTCTGGGAGCGGGACGGCATCCAGGGCGGGGTCTCCATCACCGACCTGCCCTCCCGCTACATCTACTACCCCAGCCACCGCCTCCCCAGCGGCAAGGGCGTCCTGCTGGCCTCCTACACCGTGGACAAAGAGTCCCTCTTCTTCATATCCATGCAGCAGGACCAGGTGGTGGATATCGTTCTGAGGGACCTGGCGGCGGTGCACCAGATTCCCAAGGAGGACCTGCGGCGCATGTGCCCCTCTTCTGTGGTCAAGCGCTGGTCTCTGGACCCCCTCTTCATGGGCGCCTTCACTGAGTTCACACCCCATCAGTTTGTGGACTATTCGCAGCAACTTTTCCAGCCAGAGGGCCGCATCCACTTTGCTGGCGAGCACACATGCCTGCCCCACGCCTGGATAGACACAGCCATCAAGTCCGGCCTCCAGGTAGCCAAGAACATCCAGGCTGCCGTGGACAAAGAGATCACCGAGAGATAGAACCCTTCGCCAACAGTCACAATCATTTCTAACCCTAAGAGAAATCCCTGAGAGACTCTGGCAGGGAGCCGCCTGTGAGGGGGGGAGTTGGAGGCAGAGACCCTGGCCAGATGTCAATGTTAGTTTCCCTGGCCCACAAACAGGATCCTCCAAATACCAGACAAAGACCCCAGCTGTCAAATTCATCCCCTTTCCTGCTTCTCTCTCCTGCAAGCCCTTGAGAAGGGTCAACACAGTCAGGGTATTTGGAGGGATAGGGGGAAAAAGTCAAGGATGGAAGTACTAGAATCAGACCTTAGCGTGCATAATCAGTTCAGTTCAGTTCAGTTGCTCTGTTGTATGCGACTCTTTGAGACCCCATGAATTGCAGCACGCCACGCCTCCCTGTCCATCACCAACTCCCGGAGTTCACTCAGACCTATGTCCATTGAGTCAGTGATGCCATCCAGCCATCTCATCCTCTGTCGTCCCCTTCTCCTCCTGCCCCCAATCCCTCCCAGCATCAGAGTCTTTTCCAATCAGTCAACACTTCGCATGAAGTGGCCAAAGTACTGAAGTTTCAGCTTCAGCATCATTCCTTCCAAAGAAATCCCAGGGCTAATCTCCTTCAGAAGGGACTGGTTGGATCTCCTTGCAGTCCAAGGGACTCTCAAGAGTCTTCTCCAACACCACAGTTCAAAAGCATCAATTCTTCAGTGCTCAGCTTTCTTCACAGTCCAACTNAACACACCTAGTGGAGGTGATGGAATTCCAGCTGAGAGATTTCTAACCCTAAAAGAAAGGTTAAAAAGAACAAAAAATCCCCATCAACTTAGTGTGTGAGGATCACAACATATTGTGGTTTTGCCTGTTAAATTATTTATTCCTTTGGGATTTAGTCTAACTGTCTTGATGGGTTGGCAGGAGACTTCTTGGATAAAGGTTTCAAATGGATTTAGAATTTAAATCTAACTCATGTGCAGGCAGTGCTTTGAGAAGGAAGCATGGAACATCTACACCAGATGTGAGGGTCATCCCTTCAGCCTCATTCATGGCTTCAGTTCAGTTCAGTTCAGTCACTTAGTCGTGCTGGAATCTTTGTGACCCAGGGCTCCCTGTCCATTACCAGCTCCCGGAGCTCACTCAGACTCACCTCCATCGAGTCCATGATGCCATCCAGCCAACTCAACCTCAGTCATGCCCTTCACCTCCTGCCCTCAATCCCTCCCAGCATCAGAGTCTTTTCCAGTGAGTCAACTCTTCTCATTAGTGGCCAAAGTACTGAAGTTTCAGCTTCAGCATCATTCCTTCCAAAGAAATCCCAGGGCTAATCTCCTNATTTCTCAAGAGGCAGGTCAGGTGGTCTGGTATTCCCATCTCTTTCAGAATTTTCCACAGTTTATTGTGATCCACACAGTCAAAGGCTTTGGCATAGCCAATAAAGCAGAAATAGATGTTTTTCTGGAACTCTCTTGCTTTTTCCATGATCCAGTGGATGTTGACAATTTGATCTCTGGTTCCTCTGCCTTTTCTAAAACCAGCTTGAACATTAGGAAGTTCATGGTTCACGTATTGCTGAAGCCTGGCTTGGAGAATTTTGAGCATTACTTTTCTAGTGTGTGAGATGAGTGCAATTGGGCATAATAGTAACAAAATAGCTTGCATAATATTAACAAGCAAAAGAGAAAGGTTTCAACAACACCCAAATTTCTGACATCTACAATTAGAAGCCCCTAAAGAAACAGACAAACTCCAACCACAGCACTGTTAAACACAGACTAGCCACATGAACCCACAGTGCAGCAAACCCCATCATTGAGTGCCTGAGCCAGGAGGCCCACATCTTAGTTCAGCTGGAGTCAGGGTGGATGGGAGATAACAGTTCTTTTTTGCTCTTTTTTGAGCCTGCAAAATAGGACCTGGCTTCCTAGAATCTCCTGGCCCATGGACTTTTTCTCTCTGCCCTGATCTCCTCATCACCAATTAGAACTCACCTCCCTGCCTCTGCCTGTCCAGTCCACCCATCCCCCTAGAAGGATACCAGTTACATTCTAGATATTCCCTCCACACTCTGCTCCTCATTAACACCTGCCCTTTCCTTCCAGGCCTAGCTGAAAGTGTTCCCTCTCCCCAAATCCTTTCTTAATGACCAAACTTAGACCCCCAGAGACCTTTTTCCTTTGAACCACAACCTTTTCTACCTAGAGTCCCAAACATCTGGACTGTGGATCTTCTGGTACTATTGCCTCTTATTTATCCAAGTAGACAGGAGTAAATAAAGTGGTAAACCCTCTCACTAGAGAGGTTCCCTACCAGAAGGACTCAAGATCAGCATGATGTCCTGAAAATGGCATATTTATAGGAAGAAGGGATAGAGGGAGGAAACATTTTCTTATTGCATTTGGTCTAGTGTTAAAACCCCAGACTACTTAATTTGGGTTTTCTATGTACCTCTATATTAGTCCAGAGAAGGCAATGGCAACCCACTGCAGTACTCTTACCTGGAAAATCCCATGGATGGAGGAACCTGGAGGGCTGCAGTCCACAAGGTCAGTCAGGGCTTTTTCCAATTCAGGTGCTGCAAATCAAACTCAAACTACCTTAGGGAAAAGGCAATGCTTTGGCTCGCATATCTGAAAAGTCCAGGATGAAGCTTACTTCACCAAGGCTAACTGGGTTCAGGAACTGAGTCATCATTAAGCTTCTCTCTTTCCACCTCTTGACTCTGCTTTCCTAAGTTAGCGTCCATATGGAGTTGAATGATGTTCCCCAAAATTCATATCTACCCAAAACCTGTGAAGGTGATTTTATTTGGAAATAGTCTTTGCAGATGTAATCCAGTTAAGATGAGGCCATATTGGATTTGTATGGTCCCTAATCCAGAAACTGGTGTCCTGATAAAAGGGAACTTTGAACACAAACATACACAGAGGGAAGACAACCATGTGAAGATGGAAGCAGATTAGAGTGATGCACCTACAAGCCAAGGAATGCCAAGGACTGCAGAAGCCTCCAAAAACTAGGAGGAGGCGTGTAGCAGACTCTGCCTCAGGGCACTCCGAAGGAACCAACCTTGTGACATTGGTCTTGAACTTCTAGTCTCCCGTGCTGGGAGAAAATAAATTTCTGCTGTTTTCATCCACCTAATTTTATGGTAATTTGTTTCAGCAGCCCTAGGAATCTAATACAGCTTCCTTTGTTCTTCTGGCAAGAAATACAGTCAGAAGCAACTCCAAGATTATATCTTCATAGGTTGTCATTCAAGGGGAAAGAAAGGGCTTCTTTCTCCCAGGTTGTTTTCGTTGCTAAATTATGTCCCACTCTTTGCGATCCCATGGACTGTAGCCCATCAAGTTCCTCTAACCAAGGGATTTCTCAGGCAGGAATACTGGAGTTGATTGCCATTTCCTTCTCCAGGGGATCTTCCTGACCCAGGGGTTGAACTCACGTCTCCGGCTTGGCAGGAGGATTATCACTGAGCCACCTGGGAAGCCAGAGCATTCGTTTATATTTTCATCCTGCCCATCCACCTGCTTAGTCGGGCCCACCTCTCAGCCTAGAAAGTAGATCTTGTGATCAGCAACCAGTGGAAGAGAAGAATGGGACAATCTTCTAAGAATTACAAGCTGGACAGACAAATATAACAGATGGACATTACTCTAGACTGGGCTAGGGAATACAGCTGAGCCATTCCAGGCCTGGATTAAATCAGCTCCCTTGGAGTTTCCAGTGCAAGATGATTCACCATCAACTGTATGATGCACATGGTGAACTCCCTAGAACCTGTCTACACCAAGGTGGGAGTCACTTTCCAAACTGTCTTCTGGGTTGTTTATCTTTAATAACTCCATTAGTGTCATGACAAAGGCCATGCCTTCTAGAGGCTCTTAGAAAAGAGGAGGGATCCTGATCCAGTGAAGTCCAGGCAGAGAAGGAAGAAGGTGGACCTAGGGGAGAGCAAGGTCCCTGGGGAAGGGTTCACCATAAACCCCTTTGGCTAAGAGAAGGACCCTGAAGAAACAAATCAGGGAAGAACAGAGGCAAGAACAAGGAGGCAAAGGGCTCTTTGCTGGCCTCTGCCCATTGGATATAAAATTGAGGCCCCAGGGGCATGGATATCAGCTGTGCAAAGAGGATGAAGTAGGGGGTGAGAGGATGGAGGACGGAACCACAGACCTAATCTGTAGTTTGGAAGGAAATGACTCCCAGCATTTGGGTGGGAGTATTAGGATAAAAATGTTCAGAGAGAGTTTTTTGTTGTAGAACTGCCACATGAGGTTCTCAATGACAAAAATCTGAAATGAAATCTGAGGGATTTAAGTTGAAAAGGCATTTGAGGAAGACTATCAAGAGGCTCACAACACTGACAGGAATGTAAGTGGGAAGATGCCAAATGAGACCTGTGACCTGAGCCATGGCCGAGCTCCTGCCACGGGGCAGCCCAACAGCTGGCACTGTGGCCAGGGAATGCTGCTTTGGCTATTGGGACCACCACCATGCTCTCGTCTACTGCTGCCAGAACTATTTCTGTCTAATGCTTTTTCATTTCCCCCAGATTCAAAATCATGGATGGGAGCATCCTAGCTGAGCCTAGGTCAGCACCCACTCACTGGCTTCAGGGTCAGAGAAAGCAAGTAACCAACAATACTCTAGCTTTTGGAGTGGGGAGTGAAGTACTGCCTTTCATCAGACCTTACTGTGGTGGGTTCTCCAGGCACAGGAAGCAGCTATTAATGCTGGCAACCAAAAGGCAAAGGTAAGGTAAGCCCCTAAGGGACAGACAGGGCACAGACCACCTCTGCCACGTGAGCCACTGAACCTCTCTGAGTCTACTTCCTCAGCTGATCAGTCAGGGTAATACCCCAGCATATCGTGGCTGATGGGATTAGAGATCGTGCACTTGGAAGCACCTGGAGATTCGTACGTGCATAGAGCATGCAGGAGGCCTTTGGCTCTAGTGCACTGAGAGAGGAATTATTCCCAGGTTAAGGGCGAGGACACAAAGCTTAGTGGGATAGAGTGACTCACTGCAGCTTCTACAGCCAGGCGTTGGAAGAGGATTCACAGACAGGACTGCCAAACTCAGAAGTCTAGCTCTTGCCACAGCACAATGCTGCTAGTCTGGAGAGAGAAATTGTTAGTGCAAGTTCCTGTGCCCCACACACAGTGAGGCGAACTGAAACATCGAAGTTTGGAGCAGAGAAAGGTTTATTGCAGGGCCATGCAAAAAGATGGGGGCTCACGCTCTAAAAAGCCCTGAACTCTCCAAAGCGTTTGAACAAAGCATGTTTTAAAGCCACGTGCAGGGCAGAGGGCAGGGGCGGTTGGGTTGCCAGGTCTGTGATCAGCTTGTGCACAGTTCTCCGACTGGGTGACGATGAGATAACACGGTGGTGTTACAGGGGTTAACACTAACAGTCCTTAGGCTCCAAGAGGCCTGGGGATACATGCTCATGGTCATCAAGTGGCTAACATCCTCCATATGGTGGGGGGCCAGGGGCTCATATCTATAAAGCAACTCAGGAAATGTGCATCAAATACTGTTATTTAGGTACTTCAGGGGATTTTCTGGTGGCTCAGACAGTAAAGAATCTGCCTGCAGTGTGGGAGACCCGGGTCCAATCCCTGGGTCAGGAAGATCCCCTGGAGAAGGGCGTGGCAACCCACTCCAATATTCTTGCCTGGATAATTCCATGGACAGAGGAACCTGGTGGGCTACAGTCCATGTGGTCACAAAGAATCGGACACAACTGAGCAACTAACACTTCCACTTTTTTTGTTTTTTCAGGTACTTCAGAGGGAAGCTAAAGCAGAGAATATAGGGGAAAGGCCTGTCTTAGGAAGGCTCCATGGGGTCCTACTTGGTTACAAAATGACAGGCCTGAAAGAGAAGCGGCAAAATTCAAGAAGACACTGAGGCAGGCAAGGTGGTAGGAGCCTATGAGGGCAGAGATGAGCATGGGCTAGAATATTATCTCCACAAAGCTATGCTCCCTCGTTTCCTTTCTACATGCTTTCTTGACAGGAGAAAGAAAAGAGTGGAGTCATGACTCTTAAAACCAACAGCCTCACTCCAGATCTCTACTACGAATTTCAGGGAGTCACCTTTTCAATTTCTGCATCAAAACCTGGGAACACTCATAGAAGGGTGAGTGCATAGAACAGCTGTATGTAACATATGCCTTAACCAAAGTAACAGTTGAGAATGACTCCAATAACTCTCAAGAGGTTAAAAACATGCCACATTCTACCCCAGAATGTACCACCCACACAAGCCACGTGGAGGTCTAACTCTGGGAATCCCAAGCTGAAGCTTTACTCTACAAGTATGGGGAATCAAATAAAGTCTCCCTTGGAATCCCAGGGCATGACATCTGCTCTTCCTGCCACCGGGGATCTTCTTAGAACCCAGGGAGTACATCAAGGGCCAGGTGCCAGACTGTAGATTAAGAAGCAAGCTAGAACTTGGAATTGGGCCCCTTCAGATGCCAAGAATCTGTTAACAGGCCTCAGGGGAAAGGATGAGGAAGGAGAGGTGGAGGAGAAGGAAGAGGACCCAGTCAGGAACAAAAACTCAGTACCTTTTCACCCTGATTTACCAAACATTTTATATTCATCATCAATTGATAGTCTTCCTGCTTGAGAGAGAAGGAATTGAGGCTGTGTGAGTAAGAACAATTCAGCATGCAAGTGTAAGCACCCAGACTAGTTGGTCACAATAATAGCCGTCATTCTTGAGTCTTACTTACATGTATCACATACATTCATTTTATAACTGAATCCCCGCCCGATTCCCCCACAAAAACCAAGCTCTATGAAACAGGCACAACTATCACCTCCATTTTACAAATGAAGGAATTGAGAAGTAGAAAGCTTAGTTTGTTTAGCTTTTATTTGGCTGCACCAAGTCTTAGTTGCAGCTCGTGGAATCTTCATTGCTGCACGTGGGACCTTCTTTGCAGCATGCAGAACCCTAGTTCCTTGGCCTGAACTAGGATTGAACCTGGGCCGCCTTGTACTGGGAACACAAAAGCTTAACCAGCAGACCACGAGGGAGGTCCTAGAAAGCTTGTTTTGTTCTAAGTTGCATAAACAGAATTCTACATCTGACACCCTGCATGTATTCAAAAGTTTAAATTTTTAGTTTCACATGTAAATTACAGAACTATGGATAGAGGTTTGTGAATTGTACAGGAGGCAGTGATCAAGATCATCCCCAAGAAAAAGAAATGCAAAAAGACAAAATGGTTGTCTGAGGGGGGCTTACAAATAACTGAGAAAAGAAGAGAAGTTAAAGGCAAAGGAGAAAAGGAAACATATACCCATTTGAATGCAGAGTTCCAAAGAATACCAAGGAGAGAGAAGAAAGCTTTCCTCAGAGATCAGTGCAAAGAAATAGAGGAAAACAATAGAATGGGAAAGACTAGAGATCTCTTCAAGAAAAGTAGAAATAACAAGGGAATTTCATGCAAAGATGGGTACAATAAAGGTCAGAAATGGTATGGATCTAACAGAAGCAGAAGATATTAAAAGAGGTGGCAAGAATCCACAGAAGAACTATACAAAAAAGATTTTCATGACCCAGTAGCCATAATGATGTAATCACTCACCTAGAGCCAGACATCCTGGAATGTGAAGTCAAGTCTTAGGAAGGGCCTTAGGAAGCATCACTATGAACAAAGCTAGTGGAGGTGATGGAGTTCCAGTTGAGCTATTTCAAACCCCGAAAGATGATGCTGTGAAAGTGCTGCACTAAATATGCCAGCAAATTTGGAAAACTCAGCAGTGGCCACAGGACTGGAAAAGGTCAGTTCTCATTCCAATCCCAAAGAAAAGCAATGCCAAAGAATGCTCAAACTACTGCACAATTGCACTCACCTCACATGCTAGTAAAGTAATGCTCGAAATTCTCCAAGACAGGCTTCAACAGTACGTGAACCGTGAACTTCCGTATGTTCAACCTGGATTTAGAAAAGGCAGAGGAATCAGAGATCACATTGCCAACATCCGCTGGATCATTGAAAAAGCAAGAGAGTTCCAGAAAAAACATCTATTTCTGCTTTATTGACTATGCCAAAGCCTTTG
>SJYV01021496.1:1644918-1681906 GCA_006410875.1 Neotragus pygmaeus | reverse complement strand
GTTCCAAATAGGGAAAGGAGTTCATCAAGGCTGTATATTGTCACCCTGCTTATTTAACTTATATGCAGAGTACATCATGCAAAATGCCAGGCTAGATGAGGCACAAGCTGGAATCAAGACTGTCGAAAGAAACATCAGTAACCTCAGATATGCAGATGACACCACTCTTATGGCAGAAAGCAAAGAAGAACTGAAGAGCCTCTTGATGAAAGTGGAAAAGCTGGCTTAAAACTCAACATTCAAAAAACTAAGATCATGGCATCCCAGTCCCATCACTTCATGGCAAATACATAGGAAAACAGTGGAAACAGATTCTATTTTCTTGGGCTCTGAAATCACTGCAGATGGTGATTGCAGCCATGAAATTAAAAGACGCTTGCTCCTTGGAAGAAAAGCTATGATCAACCTAGGTACATATTAAAGAGCAGAGACATTACTTTGCCACCAAATGTTCATCTAATCAAAGATATGGTTTTCCCAGTAGCCATGTATGGATGTGAGAGTTGGACTATAAAGAAAGCTGAGTACCGAAGAACTGATGCTTTTGAATTGTGCTGTTGGAGAAGACTCTTGAGAGTCCCTTGAAATGCAAAGAGATCAAACCAGTCCATCCTAAAGGAAATCAGTCCTGAATANTGGACTATAAAGAAAGCTGAGTACCGAAGAACTGATGCTTTTGAATTGTGCTGTTGGAGAAGACTCTTGAGAGTCCCTTGAAATGCAAAGAGATGAAACCAGTCCATCCTAAAGGAAATCAGTCCTGAATATTCATTGGAAGGACTGATGCTGAAGCTGATACTCCAATACTATGGCCACCTGCTGCGAAGAACTTACACATTGGAAAAGACCCTGATGCTGGGAAGGATTGAAGGTGGGAGGAAAGGGGGACAACAGAGGATGAGATGGTTGGATGACATCACCAACTTGATGGACATGAATTTGAGCAAGCTCCAGGAGTTGGTGATGGACAGGGACGCCTGGTGTGCTGCAGTCCCTGGGGTCGCAAAGTGTCAGACAAGACTGAGGGACTGAACTGAACTGTAAGTTACATAAAAATATCTCGCAGATTCTTTGCAGTAAAAGTGAACTAGTCCAAACCAGAGCCATACCTAGTTGCCATTCCCTTCTCCAGTGGATCTTCCTGACCCAGGGATCGAAACCAAGTCTCCTATGGCTCCTGAATCGCAGGCGGATTCTTTACTGTTGAACCACTGAGGAAGCCCAGTATTATTTTTAAAACCACTTAAACCAAAGAATCAGAATGCTGCTTCTTCCTTTAGCCTCTGTTTGTCTGAAGGGCTTCCATTCAATACCAAGGATGTGACCCTATCTTTTCAAGGTTATAAAAGAAAGAAATAAAATTTCTGGTGATACTCGACGGAGATGTAAGTTAAACTTCAGGAAACACTTTCAACTATGCTCCAGGGAAGGTTGGGAAACTGCTTTCTCTGGAAATGGTCTCATCTTGGAGCCCTGTGAGCATGGGGGTGGAGGAGTGAGAATCAGCCACTATGCTCCAGGCTGCTGTGTGCCAAGCAGGTATTGGATCTGAAGCTTCCCAGTCATATCCAGTGCAATGGAAGTGCTGATTCCTTGATGTATGGCAGTGCTAGAGTAGGTCATTGAGACTAAGGCTGAGTTCCTAAGCTACTCAAAAGAGGACAATTCAACAGGAGAGTTCTGACCTAACAGCCCATCACCACCAGTGTGCCACTCTCTAAGCCAAGAGGAAGGCAGGGAGTGTTTATGGACTGAATGTGTGCTTAAAGATCACAAAGCCGTTCTCCTTTTTTAAAATAAAAAAAAATTGAAAAAGTCCAGAGGAATTAAAAACACAATCAAGGGAAATAGAATAACTTGCCAGTTTGATTTGAAGAATAACTAAAGAGGACTTTTAGAAGTGAAAAACATAAATTAAATTAAAAACATAAGGAAAGATTTATGAGACTGACATGCTGCCTAATGCACAGGGATATATTTAATAGAAGGTTAGACTTGATTAAAAACATAATTAGCAAACTGGAAAAAAGAGCTAGGAAAAAAATTGTCTCTATTTAGATACAAATTACTTAGACGCAAAGACATGAAAATATGAAAAAGAACTTAACAGCCATGTAAGATAGAGGGAGAACATACTGTGTAAACTTAATCGGATATACCAGGAAAGAATAGATAGACTGAGAGAATGGTGATAGTGAAGAAATAATTACTGAGAATTTTCCAGAATTGAAGAAAATAACAGTAAACCTAGAGTTCTAGAACCAATGAAATTATATTTCAGTAATAAAGATAAAGTAAGACATTTCCAGGTAATAGGAGCTGACAGGTTTTACCGTGAACAGAACCTCACTAAAAGATCTTCCAAAGGATGTACTTCAGGAAGAATGATTCCAGAATCAGGATGGGGAACACATGTATACCCATGGCTGATTCATGTCAATGCATGGCAAAATATTGTAAAGTAATATTACTTTACAATTTATTTACTTTACAATATTGTAAAGTAATTAGCCTCCAATTAAAATATATAAATTTTTTAAAAAACAGAATATTCCAAAGAATATTAAAAGCATGTGGTAAAATCTAAACAAATGCCAACTGTGTAAAACAATAGTAACTGTGGCCATTTTTCAGTGTTAAAATTTTTTAAGATAGAACCAAAATCCCAGACAACAATAACCTATACACCAGGAGGAAGATGATTGGAGATAAAATATAATGTATACCAATAAAAGAAATAACGCAGTATAGCTGATCCAAAAAAAAGTCAAGTAAAGTCACTGCTGTCAAAGATTTCAAAATCTTTAACAAATAACTTACCCGTACTATTATCCCATTTGTTAGTACCAAGTTCTTCTGTTGTTTTCTTTTTTAATTTTTTAATTGGGGGATAATTTCTTTACAATGCTGTGTTCTGTTTCTGCTATCTATTTTACACATTGTGATGTATATATTTCAACACCATTCTCTCAATTCGTCCCAGCCTCTTCTTCCCCCACTGTGTCCCACTGTGTCCACGAGTCCATTCCCGACATCTGTGTCTCTGTTCCTGCCTTGCCAATTGGTTCATCAGTACCATTTTTCTAGACCCCATATATATGCCTTAATATACAGTATTTGTTTTCCCTTTCTGATTTACTTCACTCTGTATGACAGGCTCAAGGTTCATCTGCCTCACTAGAACTGACCAAAATTCGTTCATTTTTATGGCTGAGTAATATTTCATTGTATATCTGCACTACAACTCTTAATCCATTCATCTGTTGATGGACATCTAGGTTAATTCCATGTCCTGGCTATTGTAAACAGTGCTGCAATGAACATTAGGACACATGTGTCTTCTACAGTTATTGTTTTCTCAGGGTATATGCCCAGAATTGGAATTGTTGGATCGTAAGGTAGTTTTCTTTCTAGTTTTTAAGGAATTCACACTGTTCTCCATAGTCGCTATATGAATTTACATTCCCAGCAAAAGAAGTTTCTCTTTTCTCCACACCCTCTCCAGCATTTATTGTTTGTAGATATTTTTTTAATGACAGCTATTCTGACCAGCGTGAGCTGATACTTCATTGTAGTTTTGATTTGTATTTCTCTAATAATGAGCAATCGGAGAAGGCGACGGCACCCCACTCCAGTACTCTTGCCTGGAAAATCCCATGGATGGAGGAGCTTGGTAGGCTGCAGTGCCTGGGGTCACGAAGAGTTGGATACGACTAAGCGACTTCACTTTCACTTTTCACTTTCATGCACTGGAGAAGGAAATGGCAACCCACTCCAGTGTTCTTGCCTGGAGAATCCCAGGGATGGGGGCGCCTGGTGGGCTGCCGTCTATGGGGCTGCAGAGTCAGACACTACTGAAGCGACTTAGGAGCAGAAATAATGAGCAGTTTTGAGCATCTTTTCATGTGTTTGCTGTCTGTCTGTATGTCTTCTATGCATAAATGTCTATTCAGGTCTTCTGCCCATTTTTTTATTGTTGTTTTTCTGATATAGAACTCATGAACAGCTTGTATATTTTCAAAATTAATCCTTTGTCAGTAGCTTCATTTACAATTATTTTCTCCCATTCTGAGGGTTGTCTTTTCATCTTGTTTATAGTTTTCTTTGCTGTGCAAAAGCTTTTAACTTTAATTAGGTCCCACTTGCTTATTTTTATTTTTATTTCCATTACTCTATGAGGTGGGTCAAAGAGGATCTTGCTGTGGTTTATATCAAAGAGTATTCTGCCAGTGTTTTTCTCTAAGAGTTTTGTAGTTTCTGGTCTTACAATTAGGTTTTTAATCCATTTTGACTTTATTTTTTGTGTATGGTGTTAAGAAGTGTTTAATTTCATTCTTTTACATGTAGCTGTCTAGCTTTCCCAGCACAATTTATTGAAGATGCTCTCTTTTCTCCATTGTATATTCTTGTTTCCTTTGTCAAAGATAAGGTGCCCATAGTTGTGTAGGTTTATCTCTGGGTTTTCTATCTTGTTCCATTTGTCTATTTCTGATTTTGTGTCTTGATTACTGTAGCACATGTCATAATGGCTATAATCAAAAAGAGCATAAATAACAAATGTTGGTGAGGATGTGGAAAATAATATGGAGATTTCTCAAAAAAATACAAATAGAACTGCCTTATGACCTGAAAATTCCACTAAAAGGTATACACCTGAAGAAAAAAAAAAAAACACTAATTCAAAAAATCCTGTTCATTGCAGCATTATTTACAGTTGCCAGTTATGGAAGCGACCTAAGTATCCATCAACAGATGAATGGATAAATAAGATGTAGTATATATACAGGGGAATATTACTCAGCCATAAAAAGGGATAAAATTTTGTCATGTACAGCAACATGGAGGGACTTGGAGGGCATTATGCTAAATGAAGTGTCATACAGAGAAAGACAAATACTGTAGGACATCACTTGTACATGGAATCTAAAAAATACAACAAGTTAGCAAACAAAACAAAAAGGAAGCAGACATAGGTATAGAGAATGATCTAGTAGTTACCATGGGGAGAACGGAACAGGGAGGGAACATATCAGGGCAGGGTTTTTTTTTAAAGGATTATTTTGGGGTTATATGAAATCACGCACATGAAATTTTTGAAAATTGTAAAGCACTATGGCTCAGACGGTAAAGCGTCTGTCTACAATGCAGGAGAACTGGGTTCGATCCTTGGGTTGGAAAGATCTCCTGGAGAAGGAAATGGCTATCCACTCCAGTGCTATTGCCTGGAAAATCCCATGGACAGAGGAGCTTGGTAGGCTACAGTCCATGGGGTCGCAAAGAGTTGGACATGACTGAGTGACTTCACTATAGAATTTAAGGAATCTTTCTTTTTAAAAAATTTAATAAAACAATTTCCCTTAAAAAAGAAAATAAACCAAGAGAAACAAATATTATATGATATCACTTATACATAGAATATAAAAAATAAAACAAAGTACTGAAAATAACAAAAAAGAAATAGATTTACAAGTTCAGAGAATAAATTGTAGGTTAGCAGTGAGGAGGGGGCAGGGAAGGAGTAAGATAAGGATAGAGGATTAAGAGGTAAAAAAAGACTGTTTATAAAGTAAATAACCTACAAGGATATATTGTTCAGTGAAGGTAATATATACAATATTTTATAGTAACTATAAATGTAGTAAAACCTTTAAAATTTATGAATCACTAGTTGTATACCTATAACTTGTATAACATTGTACATCACCTATATTAGCTCAATTTTTTAAAAACAATTTGAAAGACGTGCTAAGGGAGTAGATTAAAAAGTTCTCACCAAAACAAATATATTGTAACTATGTGAGGCTTTGGATGTGTTAACCAACATTATCATGGTAATCATTATGTAATAAATAAATCTCTCATTGTGTTGTACACCTTAAATTTATACAATGTTATATGTCAATCTCCTCTCGGCCGTTCCTGTGTTGTCGCAGCCTAGCACTCTCGGCCGCTGCCCTGACCTGGACGTGGGGTAACTCCTCTCGTCCGCGCTCAGTGCGCCGGGTCTCATGACCAACCCAGACAGCATATTCAAAACCAGAGACATGACTTTGCCGACTAAGGTCCGTCTAGCCAAGGCTATGGTTTTTCCTGTGGTCATGTATGGATGTGAGAGTTGGACTGTGAAGAAGGCTGAGCACCGAAGAATTGATGCTTTTGAACTGTGGTATTGGAGAAGACTCTTGAGAGTCTCTTGGACTGCAAGGAGATCCAACCAGTCCATTCTGAAGGAGATCAGCCCTGGGATTTCTTTGGAAGGAATGACGCTGAAGCTGAAACTCCAGTACTTTGGCCACCTCATGTGAAGAGTTGACTCATTGGAAAAACTCTGATGCTGGGAGGGATTGGGGGCAGGAGGAGAAGGGGACGACAGAGGATGAGATGGCTGGATGGCATCACTGACTCGATGGACGTGAGTCTGAGTGAACTCCGGGAGATGTTGATGAACAGGGAGGCCTGGCGTGCTACGATTCATGGGGTCGCAAAGAGTTGGACACGACTGAGCGACCGAACTGAACTGATATGTCAATCATATCAGTAAAGCTTAAAATAAATGAATAAGTAAATAAAAAGTCTTAAAAACTTTTAAAAATGAAACTGTTGTGTTTATTTTTTAAAATGATGCTGGGAACATTGGACAGTTATACGTAAAAAAAATGAGATTAGAACATTTCTTCACACTGTATGCAAAAATAAACTCAAATGAATTAAAGAGCTAAATGTAAGGTCAGAAACCATAAAACTCCTAGAGGAAAACATACACAGAACATTCTATGGCATAAATTGAGGCAATATTTTTCTGGATCTGTCTCCTAAGGCAAAGGAAACAAAAACAAATGGAAAATAATTAAACCTGAAACAGCAAAGGAAACAATTGATAAAAAGAAAAGATAATCTATTTAATGGGAGAAAATATTTGCAAAAGATATGCCCAATTAGGGGTTACTAAGTTTATAAGCAACTTATACACCTCAGTATCAAAAAACAAATAACCTGATTACAAAATGGGCAGAAGACCTGAACAGACTCCTTTCCAAATAGGACCTGCAGATGGCCAACAGGCACAGGAAAAGATGCTCAACATTGCTGGTCACCAGGGACTTATAAATCAAAACCACAATAAAATATCGCCTCACACCTGTCAGAATGGCTATCATCAAAAAGACCAAATAATATATTGGCAAGGATGTGGAGGAAAGGAAACCCTAGTATACTTGTTGGTGGGAATATTAACTGGTACAACCGTTGTGAAAAACAGTTTGGAGTTTACTCAAAAAACTAAAAGTAGTACTGTGTGATCCAGCAATTCCACCCATGGGTATAATTCTGAATAAAACAAAAACACTAATTCAAATCCAAATATTCATAGCAGCACTATTTAGAGTTACCAAACTATTAAAGCAACCTGCTGCTGCTGCTGCTGCTAAGTCGCTTCAATCGTGTCCGACTCTATGCGACCCCACAGACGGCAGCCCACCGGGCTCCCCCATCCCTGGGATTCTCCAGGCAAGAACACTGGAGTGGGTTGCCATTTCCTTCCCCAGTGCGTGAAAGTGAAAAGTGAAGTGAAGTCGCTTACTCGTGTCCAAGCTCCTCCATCCATGGGATTTTCCAGGCAAGAGTACTAGAGTGGGGTGCCCTAAAGCAACCTAAATGTCCATTAACAGATGAATAGATAAAGAAGATATGGTATGTATATATATAATAGAGCATTATTATGGAAAGAAAATTTTAGAAAGAAAAAGGAAATAAAGTTTGCCATTTTCAACAACATGGATGGAACCAGAGGGTATTATGCTTAATGAAATAAGTCAGAGAAAGACAAATACTCTATGTTATCACTTATGTGTGGAATATAAAAAATAAGTGATAATGAGAGCCTGGATGGGAGGGGAGTTTTGGGGAGACTGGATACATGTATATGTATGGCTGAGTCCCTTCACTGTTCACCTGAAACCATCACAACACTGTTAATCAGCCATAGCCCAATACAAAATAAAGTTTTTTAAAAAACGAATAAATATAACAAGAAATAGCCTCAGATATAGTGAGCAAACTAGTGGTTATCATTTCCCAGGGATGGAGGAGGGGAAAAAAGGGGTAAGGAATTAAGAAGTACTATCATATATAAAATAAAGATATAAGAATATACTATATAGCACAGAGAATAAAGCCAATATTTTATAACCTTAAACAGCATAAAACCTATAAAACTACTGAATCACTGTGTTGGACATCTGAATATTGTAAATCAATTAAGCCTTAATTTTAGAAAATCAACACATTAAAAACCTTAAGGTTAGATAGACAGATAAAGTCTAGACAGACTGAAAAAGGAAGATCTTGGGGAACTGAGTGCAGAGGTACATCTAGGTTCTAGGAAATTTTTTTTTAGTGAGCTTTGTCCCCAGGATATCTATAAACAAGGAAGACATTGAAAGTTTCTATAAATTGAGCTAATGGTTAAATCAATAAATAAATAACTTACATGGAACAGTCTGTATTCAAGCTGTGTATGGGTACAAGGAAAGGGAAGGGAAGGGAAACACCTATTTATTTAGCACAATAGAATCCCTGTTCACACTTGAGTCTGTGTTTCTCAGTACTCCCACCCAGCCACGAGGTTCTTCAAGTTGTACTAAGTGGTAGAGTTGAGCCTTTTCTGAAAATTAATTAGGTCAGTCCCCAGTGAGCTTCCAAGGCACAAGTGGATTACCAAATCAAAATGCTATAAAAAATGTTTACATTCAGGAGCACTTACTGAGAATGTACTAATTTCCAGCCACTTTTCTGAATCCTGTACATATATATGAACAAGCCTCTCAGTAACTGTAGTAGGTAGATACCACTTTGCCCCTCATCTTAATGTTGAAGAAACTGAGGCACGAGAGATTAAGGAATTTTCCCAAAGCCAAAGAATAAGAATGTGGTGACGCTATCATTCAAAGCCAGGCAATCATCCAATACAAATTGGATCATAACTCAAATGTGAGTTTAAGTAAAAATAAAACTTTTAGCGTCATCTGATGGTGATGTCAGCAAGAAGGCAGAAGGTCCAGGCCCCCTTTACTCCATGGAAACATCAAGTGAACAACAACAGATTGACCAGAAATAATGCTGTGGGAGCTTGAGAAAACAGTCAAGGGTCTTCAGCAACCAAGAAAATAGCCAAGTTTTGAGCAACATTTAAACAGAGTATTTCATGGCATTTCTGTGCACTCCTGCTGACTCAGTAACGGGGAAGTCACCTAATACCTGGTTCTTACTTTGAACTTATTTACAGTATTCTGGCATGACCAGGGACTACCCAAGAGACTGATTACTGCTTCTTCTGACTTGAGCTCAGATGGAAACAGTGAGAGAGGCTGAACATCAGGCTGCTGAAAGAAGTGGTAGGTGCTGTAGCACATGCAAACTTCAGAGGAACTGCAGACCCATCAGCGGTTGGAGGCAAGAAATACAAGCAGAGTACTACAACAGGACATTTAAGGCCCTGAGAAGAAGCAGAGGTGAGATTCTTAGGGAAATTCAGACATTTAAAAGCAGCTGTGGGGAGTTTCCCGCCAGTCCAGTGGTTAGGACACCATGCTTCCACTGCAGAAGCCAGGGGTTCCGTCACTGGTTGGGGAACTAAGATCCAAGCTGAGCAGAGTGCAGCCAAATAATAAAAGCAGGCATGAATGCATATGAAAAGCACACAGCTAACATTATATAATGACAGAACACTGAAAGCTCTTCCTTTAAGATTCGTAACTAAACAAGAATGTCCACTTCACCACGCTATTCAACATAGTACTGAAAGCCCTAGCCAGAGAAATTAGGCAAGAAAAAGAAATAAAAAGCATCCAGATTGGAAAGGAAGTTAAATTACCTCTGTTCACAGAAAGCATGACATTATATGTAGAAAAACCTAGATCGCTTGAACTAATAAATGAATTCAATAACATTACAAGATATGAAACCAACACACAAATATCAGTTTTATTTGGACTTCCCTGGTGGCTCAGATAGTAAAGCATCTGCCTATAATGCGGGAGACCTGGGTTCAATCCTTGGGTCATGAAGATCTCCTGGAGAAGGAAACGGTAACCACTCCAGTATTCTTGTTTGGAAAATCCCATGGACGGAGGAGCCTGGTAGGTTACAGTCCATGGGGCTGCAAAGAGTTGGACACGACTGAACGACTTCACTTTCCCTTTTCACTTTCATGCATTGGAGAAGGAAATGGCAACCCATTCCAGTGTTCTTGCCTGGAGAATCCCAGGGACGGGGGAGCCTGGTGGGCTGCCGTCTATGAGGTCGCACAGAGTTGGACATGACTGAAGCGACTTAGCAGCAGCAGCATGGCCACAAGAAGGCTGTGATCTATGAAGGGAAGAATTTTTTTAAATCACACTTTTTATGCCCTTTATATATTTCTGTCTCTACTGTGACTTCCCTGGTGGCTCAGATGGTAAAGCGTCTGTCTACAATGTGCAATTCTGTGGAGTTTCTGTTTTGTTTTATTGCTTCTTTAAAATATTTTTAATTGAAAAAGTTTTTTACATTTATTCTTTGGTTGCTTTTTGTATAGTTCTTTTTCCTGTCATCAGTTCAATTCAATTGTTAAGTAGTGTCCAACTCTTTGTGACCCTATGGACTGCACCACGCCAAGCTTCCCAGTCCATCATCAACTCCTAGACCTTGCTCAAACTCATGTCCATTGAATCAAGGGTGCTATCCAACCATCATCTCATCCTCTGTTGTCCCCTCTTCTCCTGCCTTGAATCTTGCCCAGCATCAGAGCCTTTTCTAATGAGTCAGTTCTTTGAATCACATGCCTAAAGTATTGGAGTTTCAGTTTCAGCATCAGTCCTTCCAATGAACATTCAGGACTGATTTCCTTTAGGATGGACTGGTTGGATCTCCTTGCAGTCCAAGGGACTCTCAAGAGTCTTCTCCAACACCACAACTCAAAATATCAATTCTTCAGCACTCAGCTTTTTTATGGCCCAAATCTCACATCCATACATGACTACTGGGAAAACCATAGCCTTTACTAAATGGACCTCTGTCAGCAAAGTAATGTCTCTGCTCTTTAGTATGCTGCCTAGGTTGGTCATAGCTTTTCTTCCAAGGAGTAAGCATCTTTTAATTTCATGGCTGCAGTCACCATCTGCAGTGATTTTGGAGCCCAAGAAAATAAAGTCTCTCACTGTCTCCATTGTTTTCCCACCTATTTGCCATGAAGTGATGGCACCAGATGCCATGATCTTAGTTTTTTGAATGTTGAGTGTTAAGCCAACTTTTTCACTCTCCTCTTTCACCTTCATCAAGAGGCTCTTTAGTTCTTTGCTTTCTGCCATAAGGGCGGTGTCATTTGCATATCTGAGGTTATTGATATTTCTCCTGGCAATCTTGATTCCAGCTTGTGCTTCATCCAGCCTGGCATTCTGAATGATGTTCTCTGCATATAAGTTAAATGAGCAAGGTGACAATATACAGCCTTGATATACTCCTTTCCCAATTTGGAATCACTCCACTGTTCCATGTCCAGTTCTAACTGCTGCTTCTTGACCTGCATACAGATTTCTCAGGAGGCAGGTCAGGTGGTCTGGTATTCCCACCTCTTTAAGAATTTTCCACAGTCTATTGTGATCCATACAGTCAAAGGCTTTGGCATAGTCAATAAAGCAGAAATATATGTTTTTCTGGAACTCTCTTGCTTTTTTGATGATTCAGTGGATGTTGGCAATTTGATCTCTGGTTCCTCTGCCTTTTCTAAATCCAGCTTGAACATCTGGACGTTCACAGTTCATGTACTTTTGAGGCCTGGCTTAAAGAATTTTGAGCATTACTTTCCTAGCGTGTAAGATGAGTGCAATTGTGTGGTAGTTTGACATTCTTTGGCATTGCCTTTCTTTGGGACTGGAATGAAAACTGACCTTTTCCAGTACTGTGGCCACTGGTAAATTTTCCAATTTGCTGGCATATTGAGTGTGGCACTTTCATAGCATCATCTTTTAGGAGTCGAAATAGCTCAGCTGGAATTCTGTCACCTCCACTAGCTTTGTTCACAGCAATGCTTCCTAAAGACCACTTGACTTCTTAGCATTCCAGGATGTCTGGCTTAGGTGAGTGACCACATCATCGTGGTTATCTGGTCATGAAGATCTTTTTTGTGTAGTTCTTCTGTGGATTCTTGCCACCTCTTCTTAATATCTTCTGCTTCTGTTGGGTCCATACCATTTCTGTCTTTATTGTGCCCATCTTTGCTTGAAATGTTCCCTTGGTATCTCTAATTCTCTTGAAGAGATCTCTAGTCTTACCCATTCTATTGTTTTCCTCTATTTCTTTGCATTGATCACTGAGGAAGGCTTTCTTACCTCTCTTTGCTATTCTTTGGAACTTTGCATTCAAATGGGTATATCTTTCCTCTTCTCGTTTGCTTTTAGCTTCTCTTCTTTTTTCAGCTATTTGTAAGGCCTCCTCAGGCAAGCATTTTGCCTTTTTGCATATTTTTTTCTTGAGATGGTCTTGATCATTGCCTCTGTACACTGTCACGAACCTAGGTCCATAGTTCATCAGGCACTCCGTCTATCAGATCTAATCCCTTAAATCTATTTGTCACTTCCACTGTATAATCAAAGAGATTTGATTTAGGTCATGCCTGAATGGTCTAGTGGTTTTCCCCATGTTCTTCAATTTCAGTCTGAATTTGGCAATAAGGAGTTTATGATCTCTGCCACAGTCAGCTCCTGGTCTTGTTTTTGCTGACTGCATAGAGCTTCTCCTCCTCTGGCTGCAAAGAATGTAATCAATCTGATTTCAGTACTGACCATCTGGTGATGTCCATGTATAGAGTCTCCTTTTGTGTTGTTGGAAGAGGGTGTTTGCTATGACCAGTGCCTTCTCTTTGCAAAACTCTATTAGCCTTTGCCCTGCTTCATTTTGTACTCTAATACCAAATTTGCCTGTTACTCCAGGTATCTCCTGATTTCCTACTTTTGCATTCCAGTCCGCTCTAAGGAAAAGGACATCTTTTGGGGGTGTTAGTTCTAGAAGGTCTTGCAGGTCTGTATATAACTGTTCAACTTCAGCTTCTTCAGCATTACTGGTTGGAGCATAAACTTGGATTACAATGACAGTGAATGGTTTCCCTTAGAAACAAACAGAGAGCATTCTGTTGTTTTTGAGATTGTACCCAAGTACTGCATTTTGGACTCTTTTGTTGACTATGAGGGCTACTCCATCTCTTCTAAGGGATTCTTGCCCACAGTAGTATATATAATAGTCATCTGAATTAAATCCACCCATTCCAGCTCATTTTAGTTCATTGATTCTTAAAATGTCCATGTTCACTCTTGCCATCTCCTGTTTAACCACTTCCAATTTGCCTTGATTCATGGACCTAACATTCCCGGTTTCTATGCAATATTGCTCTTTACAGCATTGGACTTTGCTTCCATCACCAGTGACATCCACAACCGTGTGTTGTTTTCACTTTGGCTTTGTCTCTTCATTTTTTCTGGAGTTATTTCTCCACTGACATATCGGGCACCTACCAACCTGGGGAGTTCCTCTTTCAGTGTCCTATCTTTTTGCTTTTTCATACTGTTTATGAGGTTCTCAAGGCAAGAATACTGAAGTGGTTTGCCATTCCTTTCTCCAGTGGACCATGTGTTGTCAGAACTCTCCACCATCCGTCTTGGGTGGCCTACATGGCATGGCTCATAATTTCATTGGGTTAAACAAGGCTGTGGTCCATGTGATCAGTTTGATTAGTTTTCTGTGATTGTGGTAGATTTTCCTGCTGTAATTATTCTTAACATATATAAATTATTTTATATTCCTCTCTTTAACTTTGCTCTTCTATTGTTTCTTTCTTTTCTTTCTGTTTTTCAGGATGTTTGTTAGTTTTTTTTTTTTTATGTTTCTAAATTCCATATATATGTGTTAGTATACTGTATTGGTGTTTTTCTTTCTGCCTTACTTCACTCTGTANTATATATGTGTCAGTATGCTGTATTGGTGTTTTTCTTTCTGGCTTACTTCACTCTGTATAATAGGCTCCAGTTTCATCCATCTCATTAGAACTGATTCAAATTTATTCTTTTTAATGGCAGAGTAATACTCCATTGTGTATATATGCCACAGCTTGCTTATCCATTCATCTGTTGATGGACATCTAGGTTGTTTCCATGTCCTGGCTATTATAAACAGTGCTGCGATGAACATTGGGGTACAATGTAAACAAATTTTTAAACATTAAAAAACAGAAAAGATCTTAATGACCTGGATAACTATGATGGTATGCTAACAAACCTAGAGCCAGACATTCTGGAATGTGAAGTCAAGTGGGCCTTAGGAAGTATTATTATGAACAAAGCTAGTGGAGGTGATGGAATCTGAGCTGAGTTATTTAAAATCCTAAAAGATGATGCTGTTAAAGTGCTGCATTCAATATGTCAGCAGATTTGGAAAACTCAGCAGTGGCCACATTACCAAAAAAGTTCAATTTTAATTCCAATCCCAAAGAAAGGCAATGCCAAAGAAACTTCAACCTGTCATACAATTGCACTGATTTTACATGATAGCAAGGTAAGGCTCAAAATCTTCCAACTAGGCTTTAGCATTAACCAAGCACTTCATGAACCAAGAGCTTCCAGATGTACAGGCTGGATTTAGAAAAGGCAGAGGACTCAGAGATTAAATTGCCAACATCTATTGGATGATAGAAAAAACAAGGGAATTTCAAATAAACGTCTGCTTCATTGACTATGCTAAAGGCTTTGATTGTGTGGATTACAACAAGCTAGAAAATACTTAAAGAGATGGGAGACACCTTACCTATCTCCTGAAAAACCTGTATACAGGACAAGAAACAACAGTTAGAACTGGACATGGAACAATGGACTGGTTCAAACTTGGGAAAGGAGTACATCAAGACTGTATATTGTCACCCTGTTTATTTAACTTATATGCAGAGTACATCATGTGAAATGCCAGGCTGGATGAAGCACAAGATGGAATCAAGATTGTTGGAAGAAATATCAACAACCTCAGATATGCAGATGATACCACTTTAGTGGCAGAAGGTGAAGAGGAGCAAAAGAGCCTCTTGATGAAGGTGAAAGAGGAGAGTGAAAAAGCAGGCTTAAAACTCAACATTCAAAAAAACTAAGATCATGGCATCTGGTCCCATCACCTCAAGGCAAATAGATGAGAAAAAATGGAAACAGTGACCAATTTTATTTTCTTGGGCTCCAAAATCACTGCAGACAGTGATTGCAGCCATGAAATTAAGACGCTTGGTCCTTGTAAGGAAAACTGTGACAAACCTAGACAGCATATTCAAAAGCAGAGACATCACTTTGCCAACAAAGGTCCATATAGTCAAAGTTATGGTTTTTCCAGTAGTCATGTATGGATGTGAGAGTTGGACCATAAAAAAGGCTGAGTGCAAAGAATTTATTCCTTTGAACTGTGATGTTGAAGAAGATTCTTGAAAGTGACTTGGATAGCAAGGAAATGAAACCAGTCGATCCTAAAGAAAATCAGTCTTGAATATTCATTGGAAGGATTGAATTAAGTAAAGCTGAAGCTTTAAGTAAAGCTGAAGCTTTAATACTTTGGCCATCTGATGCAAAGAGCTGACACACTGGAAAAGACTCTGATGCTGGGAAAGCTTGAGGGCATGAGAAGGGGGCAAAAGATGATGAGATTGTTAGATAGCATCACCGACTCAATGGACATGAGTTTAAGCAAACTCAGAGAGATAGTGAAGGAGAGGGAAGCCCGATGTACTGCAGTGCATGGAGTCACAAAGAGTCAGACATGACAGCGACTCAGTTCAGTTCAGTTCAGTAGCTCAGTCGTGTCTGACTCTTTGCGACCCCATGGATCACAGCACGCCAGGCCTCCCTGTCCATCACCATCTCCTGGAATTCACTCAAACTCACGTCCATCGAGTCCATGATGTCATCCAGCCATCTCATCCTCTGTCGTCCCCTTCTCCTCCTGCTCCCAATCCCTCCCAGCATCAGAATCTCTTCCAATGAGGCAGCTCTTCACATGAGGTGGTCAGAGTACTGGAGTTTCAGCTTTAGCATCATTCCTTTCAAAGAAAACCAGGGCTGATCTCCTTCAGAATGGACTGGTTGGATCTCCTTGCAGTCCAAGGGACTCTCAAGAGTCTTCTCCAACACCACAGTTCAAAAGCATCAGTTCTTCGGTACTCAGCTTACAACAACAAATCCAAAATATACAATAATTCTTAACACTCAACATTAAGTAAACAAACAACTTGATGAAACAATGGTCCAAAGATCCTAACAGATGTATAGCTATTATACACCTATTATATATAACTGTTATACATAACTGACACCATCTTGGGCCCTTACAGTTTCTCCTGTCTTTCCACTAATCCTAACCAGGACAGTACTGTGTAGTAAATGGCTTCTCTGTCATCATGGACTTTATAGTTAATAGATATTGTTTAATAATCATTAGCACCAAGAGGACTCTATGCTCTGTTAGTCTCTAAACAACAATGAAAACATTCACAGCATATTCCCAGCACCCATAAGACTAATTACCCTTTCATAAATCTTGGCTTAGGAATGCACGTTCTGTTTCCAAGCACCCACCCCCATACCCTAGGCTAAATATAAAATTATCCCAATTGCCCCCTTGGTGGAGACAGAGTGCAGCTGGAAATGCTTCTAGATCATTGTTCGCTGGATGACAATCCCACCTTGTGATAACTTATCAATAAACTGATTCACTGCTTATATAGAGCTGTTTGCCTCACTTTTCAGTCTTAAGATGCCTTGTCAGTTCAGTGGGCACTTTTCTTTCCCTCTGTCCTCCAACAACAAACACTCCATCCAAGAAGATATGCAGATGGCAAATAAGCATAGGAAAAGATGTTCTGTATCATATGTCTTCAGGGAAATAAAACAACAATGAGATGCCACTGCACACCTGTTAGAATGGCCAGAATCCAGAACACTGACAACACCAAGTGCTAGCAAGAATGGGGAGCACCAAGGACTCTCATTCATTACTGGGGGAATGCAAAAATGGTACAGCCACTTTGGAAGACTGTTTTGTGACTTCTTGCAAAACTGAACGTACAGCCCATCAATCACATATATTGGTGTCTATCCAAAGCTGCTGAAAATTTATTTTCACACAAAACCCTGCACATGATGTAAATATCAGTTTTATTCATAACTGCCAAAACTTGAAAGCAACCAAGATGTCCTTCACAGGTGAATGGACAAACTGTGGTATATTCAGACAACAGAATATTATCATAAAAAAATGAGCTATCAAACCATGAAAAGACATGGAGGAAACTTAAGTGCATATTACTAGGTGAAAGAAGTCAGTCTGAAAATGTTACATACTGTGTAATTCTAACTATATGACATTCTGGAACAGGTAAAACAATGGAGACAGTTAAAAAGATCAGTTGTTGCTGGGGGAGGTTTTAAAATGTGTTTTTTCTATAGCAATAAAATAAACCTGTAATTTTAAAACCTTTGCACAAAAGAAAACTTCAGGTACAAATGCCTTCAATCATAAATTCTACCAAATATTTTAAAAAGATACATTAATCTTATACTAACTCTTCCAGAAAAGTATAAAAGATGGAAACACTTCCCAATTAATTTTATATGGTTAGCATATTACTGATATTAAAACTTAAGGGTATAGTGAAAGAAGTAAATTATAGCCCATTCTCACTCATTGACATAGATGCAACAAACCTTAAACAGGATATTAATAAACCAAAAATAACTCTCAATATAGTAAAGATATATAGATTATGACCAATTTGGTTTTATTCAAAGAATGTAAAGGTAGTGTAACACTAGAAAATCAATATTTTTCCATATTAACAAGAAAAAANATAAACCAAAAATAACTCTCAATATAGTAAAGATATATAGATTATGACCAATTTGGTTTTGTTCAAAGAATGTAAAGGTAGTGTAACACTAGAAAATCAATATTTTTCCATATTAACAAGAAAAAATCAAATCCTCTAAAAAATGTAGGAAAAAAGTACCTATACCTCAACATCATTTATAGTTTTTTAATCTTAGGAAAATAGGAATAGATTATATAACAAATATCTATGAAATATCTACAGTAAACATCACATTTAATGATGAAGGAATGAGATTGTTCCCTTTGAGATTAAAACAAGAAAAGAATATCCACTAATATCACTACTTCTATTAATACTACACTGTACTAGAAAACCCAGCCAGTTCAGTAAGGCAATAAATAGAAACAAAAACATAAAGATTAGCAAAATAGAAATGTAATTTTGAACATTCTTAGATATGACTGCATACATAAAAATCTGAAAAATTATTAGAATTAGCAAAGTTTCTAGAAATAGGCCAATATTGTTGTTGTTCAGTTGCTAAGTTGTGTCTGACTCTTTGCGACCCCGTGGACTGCAGCATGTCAGGCTTCCCTGTCCTTCACTATATCCAGGAGATGCTCAGTTCACATCCATTGAGTCAGTGATGCTATCTAACCACCTCATCCTCTGCCGCCCTCTTCTCCTTTTGCCTTCAATCTTTCCCAGAGCCAGAGTTGGTCAATATATAGAAATACTAATCATATTTCTATACCAGCAAAGAACTATAAGATAAAAAAAATTTTAATACATTTTATAGTTGTGTCAGACTTTATTTTGGGAGGCTCCAAAATCACTGCAGATGGGGATTGCAGCCATGAAATTAAAACACGCTTACTCCTTGGAAGAAAAGTTATGGCCAACACAGATAGCATATTCAAAACCAGAGACATTACTTTGTCAACAAAGGTCCGTCTAGTCAAGGCTATGGTTTTTCCTGTGGTCATGTATGCATGTGAGAGCTGGACTGTGAAGAAAGCTGAGCACCGAAGAATTGATGCTTTAGAAGTGTGGTGTTGGAGAAGACTCCTGAGAGTCCCTTGGACTGCAAGGAGATCCACCCAGTCCATTCNACTCTGATGCTGGGAGGGATTGGGGGCAGGAGAAGAAGGGGACGACAGAGGATGAAATGGCTGGATGGCATCACGGACTCGATGGACATGAGTCTGAGTGAACTCTGGGAGTTGGTGATGGACAGGGAGGCCTGGAGTGCTGCGATTCATGGGGTCGCAAAGAGTCAGATACGACTGAGTGACTGAACTGAACTGAACTGAATAGCAGTGTTGGCAAAGATGGAGTGAGGAGGATGCTCTCATGTTGGCAGAAGCATATATATATTGATACAACATTTGGGGGAAGCCATTTGGAAGCAATTTTATGTATAAGAAACCTTAAAGTATGCACAGCCTTTGTAATTAGTGTTGCTTTTGCTTGTCTGGCAACAGCACCTTAATTTTCTTTGAGGAAATACAGACCTGGTAGGATTTTCAATCAGTGCCCTGTGCTCCTTTGCTCAAGAGGAAAGCACATAAGCCAAGCTAAGTCAACCAGATTCTCTTTCTTAGGAATCTGAATCTTGAGACGATGATAATGACTGCTAATAGTAGCAGTAACATCTACTGAATTCTCACTCTGTTCTAGGCACTATATTGTGCCTTTTATAGCTGTAAACAACTCTTGCCAATGAGGTACAATTACTATATCTATTTTGCAGATGGAACTAATAATACTAATTATATTATTAGTATAATAATTATTAAACTACTAATAATAATATTACTAATAAGATTACTATTACTGTGATATTACTACTACTACTATTAATATTACTATTAATATTATTAGTAGTTACTAATAATATTCACCAAGATCAATAATCACTGAAGATATCTTAAAGATACTGTATTCATTATCTACTGCTGCAAAACAAATTACAACAAAGCTCACTGGCTTAAAATGACAAACTTTAACCTTGAAGTTAGCATAAGTCATGAATTCAAGAGGTCCTTGGCTGATGCTTCCTGCTCAGGGTCTCTTAGGATTGCAGTCAAAATGTCAACCAAAGCTGCAGTCATATGAAAGCTTGACTGAGGAATTGCCCCCATGATGGCCCACGGACAAGGCTGTTGGCAGGAAGGACCCCACCCCCCAGGGCCTCTCCATGGGGCTGCTAGATAGCCTCAGGACATGGCAGCTGCAGGCTTCTCTTAGATCAAGTGATCAGTGAGAAATCAAGATGAAAGTCATAGTGTTTTCTGTGGCCTAGATTCAGAAGTCACAGACCATTATTTCTGCCATATTTTACTCATTAGATGTAAATTGCTAAGTACAGCCCACATGATATAAAACGGGATTGGGCTCCACTTCTTGAAAGAAGGATTATCAGAAAAACTTGCATGCATCTTTGAAAACTGCCAGAGACCATCCATTAGTTCTGCTGCATCAATCAACAGATCTTCCCTGGGTCCCATCCACTCTATGGCTTGTTCAGCCTTTTGTTTCTTTGAATTACATTCCTTGAAAATATCCCCTCACTTTTGTCTTAGTTACTCAAGCCATTTCTGTTGCTTTCTACAACAGCCTTCTTTAAAATACAAAAAAAAACCTGGGATTTCTCTGACAGTCCAGTGGTTAAGACTTTGCCTTCCAATGCAGGGGGTGCAGATTCGATCCCTGGTTGGGGATCTAAAATCCCACATGCCTCACAGCCAAAAAAAAAAAAAAAAGAATATAAATAACAAAAGCAATATTGTAACAAATTCAATGAAGTCTTGAAAAAATGGTCCGTATTTTTAAAAATCTTTAAAATAAAAAACAAACAACTCTCACCCAGTCTTCCTGGGTGAGAACTCCCACTGACATTCTACTTGTCTTAGCCTGGGCCCCCTACAAATCAAAATGTGAGGCAAAGTTTATCTGATCAGTCTTTCCTTGGAAGTATAATCCCAGGCAGCAAAAGTGATGGGGAAAAAAGCAGGGGAGAAAAGAAAGCATATACAAGGCGATATATTACAAAAGCAGCCACACTTTCCCCAGGACACGCGGAATACCTTATCAACAGGTTGTCGAGAACACCACATCCTGAAACAGGAAGGAGGAGGCGTTGATCTGCTGTCTCTCATTATTCGAGATTTGTCCCATGGAACACTTATCAACTCACGGGACATTACGAACTTATTGTGGTGGTCATTTCATAACACATAAAAACATTGAATACTATGTGGTACCCCTGAAACTAAAATAACCTTGTAAATGAATTATATTTCAAGTTTTTTCAAAAGACAATGGCTAGGTGTGATATCCCCAAATAATTTACATAAGGTTAGCAAACCAAGATCCAGTCCCCAGTTAAAGCTGCAGTTGATCCTGAGGCTATTTGATAGTCATCATCATTCATTGGATTTCTTTCACTTTCAACTAGTACTTTGGTCTAGGTTGCTTGCCTAGACGGGTGACCCAGAGCTGCATCCTTAGAGGGTGTTAGTCTGCAGTTGCTGTGCCCTTTTCAGGTCAAGGATGCTACAACTGACCATTAATGGTTCTCACTGGGCATTGAATTACCGAGAGATGCCCCCTGATTCTCCTGAGCTCCAGACATATTGCTTTCTACCCCTATTGTGTAGTAGCAACCCCAAGTCCTAATGCTAATCAAGGCAATTACCACTGCTTCTCTGGTAACTTCTTTCTTTACTGCTGGTCCACTGGCATGAGGAGCTAAAACTGCTAAGTGGGGACCACAACTTCAAATACGATGAAATTTTTACTGTGTCCCCTGGAGGAAGTGTTCTCCTCCCCCGCTTTTCTTTCAGAAATGGTAAATACAGATTTTCATAACCAGGGCGCTAGGATTGATAATGAGAGAGCCAGTCCAACTTATACCCCTGTGTTCATGAACCGGCATATTTTAAGGATGCAGGTCCATGATGCATGTTAAGGATGCAGCAATACATTGATTCAGCACATATATCACATGTAAGGAACAGCACCATAACCCTATAAGGTATTTTCCCTAAGCTGGCGCCTTAGCTGAAATTTTACTCAGTTGTTTCACTGTTACATCAGACCAACTACTCCTAGGTAATGGGTTATATTTACCAATGAATCATGTGGTGGTGAGTTTATTGCCTTTCCTTTGCTATAGAACAGGGCCCTTAACCTGAGGCAGTATGTAAGAGATGAACATGCTATGAAACATCAGATAATAGTACTGGTGAAGATTATGCAATCCGAGAATGTAAATCTATCAAATCATTGATTTTAGCAAAAAGAAACCGCTGCCTCCTCCAAGATATAAGATATCCAATGTGGTCAATCAGCCGTCAGGTAGGTGGCAGGTCTCTCTGGAGAATGATGCCATATCAAGGGCTCTGCATCATTCTCTGAGGCTAGAAATACAAGCATTAAGTCAACCTTGTTGAGAAGAAGTCAATGTAGTTGAGCCCACATGAAACTTTCAACCACGCCACCAGGGCCAACATCTTTGGGCTCACCTGGCAAATTCTAAGATGGCCAAGGAGAGAGGCAAGGGTGGAGAGGATGTGGGGAGAGTGGTGGTGATGGTGGTTTTTAAGTCTCTTCTGAAGTGGATGCTCTCTGGAAGACATTAATGTAAGACAGAGGTCTGCTCATCCCAGAAGTACATCCAGGTAACTCTTCCCCAAAACTTCTGGTCTTATTCCTTGTTAGCCATTGATTAATTGAACAAGTCATGGTTCATGGCCCAGAAATTAGCATGTGAAGGTATCTTGGGCTACACCTCTCTAAGAAATCATGGCCAAGTGTACCACTTTTAGCTCTATTCACTGAGAGCATTTGCCTTCCCTCTTTTGACTTTCAGGACCATCCCTGAAAGGTCTGTAATCAGGAGCAGTCCTTTTCTAGCATGCCCCAGAAAATCTCACTGAACCATCAGTGAACCAGCCCAAATCAGTTGGTCATAGGGACCCCTTCATGATACCACAGAATAAGCTGCATTGGTGGGTGACGTGAGAGTCTGGGACACCTGCCCTTGTAATTTATTCATGATTCCTAAATGATTATTTTCATCAGACTTGCTGTGCCCACTCAGTCTTATGACTCAGTGGATATGTAATGATTCAGCGAAATCAGTTCATGATAGGCAGCTACACTCACAGTCTCTTGATGTCCTGTGGTTAAACATTCTCTACCAAAGCCCGGTAAGACCAGGAAATATTTCTCAAATCGAGAGTGTCTCTCCAGCACAGAAGTCATAGCCCTGCTTTAAAACCTAAAAATCTGCACAAGACTGTCCACTGGAATTTAGTAGTCTGCACAGTGTCCTCACCATAGACGTAGACACCTCGGGCACTATCATATCTGCTGGTCAAATGGCTGACCCACCAGAACGGCTGGCATCACAGCCTAGATCAGCTGCCAACCCTCTTTTCCATGATCCTAGTCAAACCAGTGGAGAAGGCGATGGCAGCCCACTCAAGTATTCTTGCCTCCCATGGACAGAGGAGCCTAGTGGGCTACAGTCCATGGGGTTGCAAAGAGTCAGGCATGACTGAGCACAACACAAGTCAAAACTGGAAGTCTCCTGAATCACCTGATAAAGGTCAAAGCAACATCCCCAAGTGCGAGAAATGCTATTAATATCGTCAAAATACAACCAAGTGCTGTGCCCCTTTCTCAGCGGTGAGAGGTATGAGGGGCAACAATTTGTCCTTTCCCTTAGAAGGAATGTCTTCTCTAGGACAGGGGGTGGCCAAACTGTCCACAGACCAAATACGATCCCCCTCCTTTTTTTGTAAATAAAGTTCTACTGGAACACAGCCACATCCATTTGTTTTCCTATTGTCTATGGCTGACTTCACACTATAGTGGCAAAATTGAGTATGGCAATAGGTATCTTATGTCCTGCAAGGGTTAAAATATTTATTAACCATCACTTTAAAGATAAAATTAGCCAACTCCTGCTCTAAGAGGGTCCCTAAAATACTTCACCAAGTAGCAGATACCTGAAACTTCATGAAGTTTATCTCCCATCTAGAAAGTATCTAGAATACTTGACATTTCCTGCTCATGGGTCTATGAGTAGAAGGCCACTAATACAGTGAACGGGTCTTCCCTGGTGCTCAGTAGTAGAGAATTCACTTACAAATGCAGAAGACTCAGGTTCAATCCCTGGGTCAGGAAGATCTCCTGGAGAAGGAAATGGCAACCCACTGCAGTATTCCTGCCTGGGAAATCCCACGGACCGAGGAGCCTGGTGGGCTACATTCCATGGGGTCACAAAGGAGTTGGACATGATTTAGAGACTAAACAACAATATAGTGAACATCAGGATACTCTGCAAAATCCTTGCAGCCTATATACTAAGCCTTCCCTGGTGGCTCAGACAGTAAAGCGTCTGCCTGCAATGCAGGAGACCCGGTTTCAATCCCCAGGTGGGGAAGATGCCTTGGAGAAGGAAATGGCAATCCACTCCAGTACTCTTGCCTGGAAAATCCCATGGACAGAGGAGCCTGGTAAGCTACAGTCCATGGGGTCGCAGAGTCGGACACGACTGAGCAACTTCACTTTCTTTTCATATACTAAGTCAGAGAAAAGCAGAGCCAATCAACTTGACCCAGAGGCAAAAGAGTGAAAATGTGCCCCTGTCTTTGCCATTAGTGCATGTCTGTATTCAGTCCATTCGATGACTGGGAACTATACATTTCCTGGAATCCCCTTTCCCATATGGTTCCAGGTTAGAATTTGCCAAATAAGAGAATTCACCCAAGATTTGGAAGGTATAGGCAAAGTAGAAACCATTATTCTCTAGTGATTGCAGCAAACACATGACTAGAAAAGAGTGTCCCAGACGCTTCACGTAAACTCTTGAGAACTGCCCCCGTGCCATAGTAGACTGAGAGGGCTGGAGCTTCCCCGAGGTCTCTGAGGCTGGCAGTGTAGACTGTGAGGGCTGGCGCTTCCCCAAGGCTTCCGAGGCTGGCAGTGTAGACTGAGAGGGCTGGCGTTTCCCCGAGGTCTCTGAGGCTGGCAGTGTAGACTGCGAGGGCTGGCGCTTCCCCAAGGCTTCCGAGGCTGGCAGTGTAGACTGAGAGGGCTGGCGTTTCCCCGAGGTCTCTGAGGCTGGCAGTGTAGACTGAGAGGGCTAGAGCTTCCCCGAGGTTTCCGAGGCTGGCAGTGTAGACAGAGAGGGCTGGCACTTCCCCAAGCTTTCTGAGGCTGGCAGTGTAGACTGAGCGGGCTGGAGCTTCCCCGAGGTTTCTGAGGCTGGCAGCGGTTTCCAGGCAAGCTTTTGAGAACCATGCACTGCTTGAAGATGAGATCCGGTGTGTGAGCTTCTCTGGAGAGAAGTTGGGTAAGCTCTTTCCACAGTTGGGTAAGCCCCTAATTCTGCATTAAAGCTTTTATTACCAGAATACATAGAATTGTTTCTATCTTCCCAACTAAACTCTGAAAGTCTTCGATGCTGCAAATAGTTCTGGAATTTGTTTTCCAATCTGTTTGGATACAAAAGTAGTAATGACCTCATTGATATTGGAAAAGGGGACACTGCTAGCAGTCCTTGGCATGCAGTTACTTAAATGATCACCTATAAGGTATTCAGTTTTTTACATCGAGTATGATGTTAACTGTGGGGACATTTTTGTAGCTGGCCCTTGTCTGATTAAGGAAAGTGAAGTGAAAGTGAAATCACTCAGTCGTGTCCGACTCTTTGCAACCCCGTGGACTGTGCGACGCCGTGGACTGTAGCCCACCAGGCTCCTCCATCCATGGGATTCTCCAGGCAAGAGTATTGGAGTGGGTTGCCATTTCCTTCTCCAGGGGAATCTTCCCGACACANGGGGTGGGGACAGAGAATGGGGTGCGGATGATGCCTGGCTGTGTGTTCGGTGTTGGGATCGGCTCAGAGCGTGCTGGGTCAGGCTGCTGGATACAGTCACACTGTTCTGGGGCTGAGTTGGAAGCCAATCAGATGTTATCAAGTGCAGGGTTGGGATCTGCTGGGTGTTGGGACCCTCTCTGGATGTGGGATCTTCACTGAATTTCTGGATGCAGTTGTAGGGATTCATTCAGGCCAACTGTGCAATGGAAGCAGATCCAGAGGTATGTGGTCCAGGTGTGGGGGTTGTTTCCCTAGTTTCCCAGTCTGGGTGAGGTGTTCCTCTCTAGGTCAGGTTGTTGGGGCCCTCTCTGGTGTGGCTGTTGCAAAATGTTAGGGAATCTTCTCTGGGTGTCAAGGGTCTGGGTTTGGACACCTGCCCAGGCAGATTAGGTCCACGTGTTATCAGCCACTCTAGATTTGTTTGGACAAAATGTTTAGCCCCAGAGCCTCCCACTGGTCTGAAGGCACACATCCCCGCTCACCATCCGCCCCAGTTCATCGAGACCCCTGTGGGACTAGTTAATGGCGGGCCTGTGGCAGCTCAGCTTGACACCCCTCTTCAGAACCCAGGAACTGAGGGAGACCTGGACTCCAGCTGGGAAGTGGAGCAACGGCAGTCTGTCCAAATGTATGTCCTTTCCCTTCTCTGTCTTCATTTCCTCACCAAGAAAATGGAAGAGTTGGATTTGATATTCTCTGAGGTCCCCTATACTGCCCTCTCCCTGTCCTTCCCTACACACACACACACACACACACACACACACACACACACGGTGCTCATTCCCATCTCCCCACATTGGTTCACACTGGTCTTCCCGCCCAGAATGTGTTCGCTTTTCCCTCTCTAGTCTCTATGAGAAGGCCTTCCTTACCCCAGCCCCACTTTCTAGCCTGATTCTCCTGACTCTCTCCATTCAGCGAGGAGCTCTCTGAAGGCAGGGCCCTATCTTCTCCTGGCCCGCCACGCTGAGGCCTCGTTCTAGATGAACATGGGGCTCAGGGGCTCATTCTCAGCTCAGCCACCATCCCAGGTTGGCAGTTGACCCTCTAAGAAGAAGAAGAATTTCTTTAGTCTCTAATACCCCACATGGTGGGGTGGGCACTAAGCGGATTTAGGCAGCCTGTCTCCTGCCCACACCAATCCCTCTTTCCAGGCCACTGCACCCATGTGACAGACAGTCTGGGGCACCAGGGAGCCCTCAGAATCACGTGGGCCCAGGCGGGTGGCTGGAAACTGACTGCCCAGCCCTAGGTCTCCTGGCAGCTATATCCCAAGCAAACGGAAATCAGAAACCCCAGAGGGCAGGCATGATCTAGATCACTCACCCTGTTTCCCAGACCAACTTACATAGTTAAGCATGTGAGCATGACCATCTACATACACTCAGATGTGCAAACACACACACACACATGCATGCACACTGACAGAACTAAGCCAGATTCTGAGACAGACATTTCCATCACCAACATTTCCTAGTCCTCAGAACAGCCCTGTGAGAATCACTAGCCCCATCTGCAGATGAGGAAACTGAGGCTCAGAGAGGGGAAGGGACTAAGTGAGACCACACAGCTGTCAAACATGGAATCAGAACTCAAAGCCGTGCCCTTTGCATGGCACCACTAGGATGCACATGCACACACACACACATGCACAGGCAACTTTCACACATTTGTGCTCAACTCCTAAACTAGTCATTGAATACCAAAGCTAGAAGGGGACTTAAGAGATCATCTTGTCTATGCCATCCCACTTTACAGAAGGAGGGGAAGGGATTTATTTAAGTTTTCAACACATTTAGGAAGTGGCAGAACCAGGACTCAGATTCACATCTCTGTTGTCACACAAAATCACATGTACACACATCCACACACCGCACAGTTTACCCAGAGACTGTTACACAGAAACCCATGTATGTACACATAGACACAGACAGCCATTCCCACCACACACGTCCCCAGTTGGTTTGTATGTCTGCACATGTCCCCTCATCACACGCACATACACAGTCATATGTGGTCACATACAGCACACGTTCACCCACACTCATCACACACCATCCTTTCAGTCATCTATCCACTCACTCACACATACTCAGATACCCACGTTCTCTCTCACGCTCACATGTACCACCCTCCTGTTGCGGAAGAGATGAGCTGACCCTGATCTGGGACCCTGTGTAGCTAAGGCTATAGTCCCTGGGATGGGAGCTACGCACTGAGCCTTTAAGAGGGGGTGCCTGCAACCAGCGTGGTGTTGTGTGGGTGCACCCTGGCATCACCATCGGTAGTTTTGGGAAGTGGGCACTGCCAGCAGTTCCCCACAGGCCCAGGCAACTTGTCTTGGCCAAACCCAGCAGGTAGCCCCAGAAAGTGCCGAGTCATGGGCCAGGAGTGGCCTGGCCCGGCCAGGCTGGCGGCAAAACTGGTCCCAGCTTGCAGGCTAGTATTTTTCTTCTGCCTGGAGCCACACTAGGGATGTTCCTCTCTGAAAGGGCCAGACCCTGAGTCATGAGGCCTCTTCCAACACCCACTGAAGATGAGGATCAAGACGCCAGGATTTGGGGGCAAAGCACCCAGAGCTGCTAATGGGATTTACCAAAGTTGGTAAGCCAACTAATGTACATATCTAATACAGACTAATCCCAAACCCTAGTCCATGAACAGAGACAGCTGTCAAAGTCCTCTAACAGATGCTCTGAACTGGACAGACCAGACACATCAACAAACAATTACAATGCTAGGGCTGAGGGAGCTGTCACACAGAGACAGACATAGCATATGGGAGCAAGGTGCAGCCACCTTGGACCAGTGGTAGGGCCACTTGATCTGGGTCTGAAGTGGTGAGTAGGAATTCACCAAGACACTTTTTTTCAGATGAAAAATTGTGTTTCAGGGAATGGAGACAAGCATGCGTGTGCACTGAAGTGGAGGAGGAGAGGGTGGGCTAGAGGTACAAGAAATGAGGCCAGTTGAAGTCAGCTGTTCAACACATATTTATCAGTATCTACTATGTGCTAGATGATGACATGCAGAATGTACAAGCCCCTCCCTCGAAGAACTCAAGTTCAAGTGCTTTCTGGTGATAAGCAGGTGGAGTAGATGGACAAACAGGAGTGTGAACAACAGAGAGTGGTGGGGCTTGTGTCTAATAGGAGAGTTCATGTCCTGTCGAAAGCATTTCTGTTCAAGAATATGTGTCAATCGATGATAGCCAAAAACACTGATTTATGGATGGGTTCAGATGATAGACCCTGAATTTGGAGGAAGCCTACACAGGGAGCAAAGGAGTTTGAGCCTCGCCCTGTAGATGGGCCTAAGACCCACGGGAGATTCTTGCCATGAAAAGGCATTTGTCACAGGAGCCTCCTGAAGAGGCTCTCACACTGTGGTCACTGGACCAAAAGGGGCTGCGTGCCTGTTGCCCATGACTCCCAATGACAAGGACAGCGTTCCGCTTTGCCCCCATCACAACCCTTCCCTGGCAAGGGCCACTCTCTCCTCACGTGCATGTTCATCCTCAGCCCCTCCTACTCTACCCAAACTCCCCCTTTCCCTACTCACATCTTGCAGAGAAAAGCTGATGACATTAGGTCCTCCCACATTTCTCTTTCTGACCCAAGCCCCTCACAAAAGGACAGCGCACAATCACACTCACACACAACCTCTGTAAGGCAAGGGGCTTAGATGAGTTGACCAGGAAATGATTCTCTGTGTGTTCCACCTCATGGAAATGTCAGAATGGCCTGAGAGATGGAAAATGGCTGACTTGGCGTCCTGGTTCCTCTGAAATCAGGAAACTGGGAGCGAGGCTGGCATCCAGGCAGGAGTGGGGAGCTTTGAACTTGGCCTTCAGAAGCAGCTCTCCCACTGGCTAGAGAAGGAAGGCAGTGTGGCCAGGTGCCCAGTGGGGCCTGCCCACTTCCTGACACATTTGCAGACCCCGCGTGCTTGGCGGTAGAGCCTGGGAGCTGCCCCAGGCACATCCCGGCAGCCCCTCCCACTCTCCACCAGCCACAACCTCCCTCCTGGACCTTCATTAAATTATTCTGCCCCACTGGTCCCAGGCTCAGACTGCCTTTGATGTGCGTCCTTTTAGCTTCTAAGGCCAAACCCAGACCCCTCACAACAGGCCAGGCTGATGGTCTCTGACAGCTCCCCTAGGGCCCCAGCATGGCAGGACACCAAGGCCCACTCTCATGCCCGCAGGACACACGCCCAGGCCCCCGTGGGCAGCCAGAGATTCCCACATTTACATGCAACACTCTCACTCGCACACTCACCTAGTCCTAGCGGGACCTGCCCTGTAGCACAGAAACATCTCCCCTGGCACACTCAAGCACACCCATGTGGACACACTCAGGCACACAGATATTTGCACACACCCACGTATAACACTTGCAGCACACACACCCCTCACACACTCCCCTCTCACAGGGTCACACCATAGTGCCTGGCTCTCATATGAGGCTCCGGTGCATTCTGCCTTCTCACTGAGCTCCTCACCTTCCTCATCATTTGGGGGTCATAACGTTGTGACTGTGAACCCAGATAACCTGGCTTCAGTTCTTAGGGATCCCACTTAAAGCTATGTGTCTGTGGGCAAGTTACTAACCTCTCTGGAACTCCATTTCTGTTCTTGTCAAAGGAGAATGGTAGTGGTGTCTTCCAAGGGCTGTTGTGTGGCTTAAATGAGGTTGTGCACTTACCACTTCAACAATGCCTGGCACATTGTAAGAACTCAACAAACACAGCTGTTGCCTCTTGCCTCTTCCCTTTGCATTTCCTTTTCCTCAGTTGTATCAAAACCATGACTTTTTCTAAAAGTGTCGAGCTTCTTCATGCTTCTGACCCTTTGCTTAGGATGTTCTTTTTATTGGAACCAACTGTGCCCCATTTCTGCCCCCTCCCATCCACCTGATGAGCTCCTCCTCAATTTGTTAAACCCTACTCTAGGGGGCCCTGCCCTCCACCAGCAGAACTGATTACTGACCACTTTGCATCCCACCCTGCCCTGAATTGTCCATCTCCTAAACCTGTGATCCCCTGGAGAACAGGGGCCTCATGAAAGTCATCTCTTTGATCCCGTACCCAGCACTGGCCATGGGTCACTGCAAGCATCAGTGGTATGTGAGGAAGAAAATTGTGTTACATCATAATGAAGAATCAACAAGAGGCACTTGTGCAACTGATTATTAAAGGTTATGGAAACTATGTAGCCTAGAGGACAGATAGAAACTATCATAATATTCCTGTTAATGATAGCTGACTATAGGGAATGGGAACTTTGGGCAAGCTCAGCATTAAAGGCTTTCTGCTTAATGCTTCAGCAATGCTGTGAGGCTGCACTGGTGATGCGTCTATCGCTGGGGGGAATGAATGAGGGAAGCACGTGAATGCTTCCAATGCATTACTATGCAGGAGCAAGAAGGAACAGACCAATCTACCTCCAGGAACTTGGACAGACCTCAAAATCATGGTGTTGAGTAAGAAAATTAGGGACCAGAAAGATTTATGGCACAGTATCATTTTTGCAAGTGAACTCCCCAAGGCGTATTTATAAAGACAAATGCTTTTTAAAATATATTTATGTATTTATTTGACTGCACTGAGTCTTAGTTGCAGCATGCAAGATCTTCAGTTGCAGCATGTGGGATCCAGTTCCCCAACCAGGGACTGAACTCTGGCCCCCTGCACTGGGAGCATCTTAGCCACTGGACCACCAGGGAAGTCCCAAGACAAACATATTTTTAAGGACATATTTTTTAAATACATATTGGTGTGGATTCCTAGATTGAGGAAGGAAGTACGGAATAAGAACAGGATCTGGGAAGAGGAGGAAAATTACACTGGCAGAGAGGACTCTGTGCACCTGAAGTCCAATCAAACAAACAAACAAAAAAATCAGATCCATGGGAAGTGTATCATTTTTATCTCTCTTGCAGTTGAGAAAATAAACTAGTCATATTGTCTGTCTTTTATTTAGATGTTGATTTTAGAGCATCTAAACAGCATCATTGTTGATAGTTTTCCTTAATGCAAAGACAAGTTTAATTTTCATCTGATTCTTTCCCTTTCTTCTCTCTCTCCTCCCTCGCAATCCCCCTCTTATTCTCTGGTTCTTACTCTAAGAATCATTCAGTGAGGCCCTGATTGAAGCCTGAACTAGATTAAACCTTGAAACAAGGGCAGACCCCACAACCTTCATATCTTGCATAGGAATGAATGAATGAGTGAATGAGGAAGGGAAGGAAGAGAAACAGAGACAGAGGGAGGGATGAAGTAACAAGATTCCTCAGAAGCCTGAAGAATGGGTGGACTCTCCTAGAACACTCTCTTTTTTTCTCCACCCCTATCCTGGGCATGAGTCCAGGGCTGGGGCAGGGGAGAAGGGCAAAGGGCTAAAAACTAGATGGCTGATCTCTTCAAACCCTCCCATCACAAGGAAGTGTTGCTTCCATTATCAGGAGGCAGCTGGCACAAGTTCCTGGAGCCACAGGTTAGCATCCATCGCTTCAGGGATTCCAAATCCCATGTGATGTGAGAGCCCTGCTCTGCACTGGCCCTCGTACCAACAACAAGCACGATAACTGCTGATGCCTTCACCTGTTTATTCCTTTTCAATTCTCATATCAAGTATGCACATTAAAGATTATCCCCATTTTGCTTCTGAGAAAACTAAGACTCGGAGAGTTTAAGAGTCTTAAAGTGACTCAACTCTCAGTAAATGAATAAAAGCAAGTACTTTCTGAATACCCACTCCATATCAACACCTCCAACACTCTGTAGACCTTAACACAGCTGATCCCACCACAGCCGATGAGCTGCACGGTCGCTGCCGCGTCTCACAATTGGTGAGCCAAGAAGCAGAGAGGGCAGGTGACTGTCCCAGAGGCACACAGTGAACACGTGGGGGACACGGAAGTTGAGCTTAGATGGTCTGGTTCCAGGGCTTCCTCTCCCCGCTCCCAGGCCATGCTGCATTCTGCAGGGTAAACCAGTCATTTGGAGTGGGCTAGGAGGTGGGGGGTAGGATACTGGATTCCTTGGCACCTGGGGACCCTGGCTTCCTGCCAGTCAAATGGGGGCCCACTGCAAATGAGGACACAAGGGTCAGTCTGCCCATAGCTTTCCCAAGGGCCCCTAAGCCCAGGGAGATGGGAGAGGCCACCTCCCTCTTGCTTTCCCCGCCGGAGCTGAGTGAGCTAATCCTGGGGAGAAGACACATTAGTCCAGAAGAATCAGTCCCAGCCTGCTGTGCTGAGTCAGCAGGAAGTACAGCCCTGGCTCTGCCAGCTACGTGAGCCCCTGCACGGCCACCACAGCTGCCCGCTCACCCGCCCGGCGCGCCCCCGCCGTGGGCACGCCCCTGTGTGCCTGTTCCTGCTGACCTGCCCACTAGAGCACTCCCCAGCTCAGCAGTCCTGAGCCTCCCGCCCTGCCCCCTTTGCTAGCAACAGACCTGTTTCTGGGGCCATCCCCACTGGCCCCCATAGAGAGCCACCTCCTCCAGCACAGATAACGAGTCCTCACTAGGACTGCCTCGGGGGGAAGGAGGGCTTGGGGAAATAGAGGGAGTCTTTTCCCCACATCCAGCCACACTGTCAGGTCCGGAGAGGAGGGCTGCAGGCAGCCCAGGCAATCGAGGGGAGCCCGCTAGCTGTAGTCCCACTCTCGGGGTAGTCGACTCCATTCTGCTCATCATCCCTACCTCCACCCTCCCTATTCCTGCCACTATCACCGGGACCGTCACTGTCACCACTACCCGATGGTGAGGCTACTGTAGATTCACCGCTGATGCCACCGCCTGTACCACCACCACTTCCGGTGGTCAGCTCTATCAGCTAAGACAAGCAGGTGTCACCAAGACCATCAAAGAAGTATTGCCACCAATATCAGTATCATCACCACCGACACAAGACATCAGTAAAATCACTTTGACTAACAGCATCACACCATTCTTATACCAGCTGCACTCTCACAGTCACCACTATCCAAGGCAGCTGTCATTTCACCACCAAAAATACGACCATCATTTGCAACTCCAGTACCACCCTTGCCTTTACCATGATCACCAACACCAACATCGTTTATGCCCAACACCATCACTATCACTCTTGCCACTACCATAATCAACACCATCATCACTGCCACTTTACCCAGCGCCACCATTACGGCTTCTATCCTCACCATAACTCTACTCAACAGGAGTAAACTGGACACCACCAATGCCAGCATCACCATCAGCGTAATCACTACCATAACTGTAAACAATGCCAATGTCACCATAACTTCAGTCAACACCACCAAACATGGTACTACCAACATCTACAAGCCACCATCTCTATAACTGAGACGGTCGCCACAGAGTGGCCAGCAATACCTTCCCCAGCATGAATACCCCATCAGCCCCAAACTGTTGCCACCATCACCTCTCCGTTAAGATGAGAAGCATTTGCTCTTTACCTGAGCCTGTTTCTATGCCAGGCAGAATCGAAAACAACCATTGAAGGAAAGCAGAGTTCTTCTAACTTATTGTTCTGACTATGTAATTATTTGCCCACTCACTTCCCATTAATGTCCTCCTCTGAACAAGCTTGACTCTTTGCTAAAATGGTCCATTTAGAGATTCACAGAGGAACAGCCACGCATGCCTGAAAAACAGGAGCAGTTACAGGAGTCACCCCCTACTGTCGGTGACATCAAGGAGTCCAGCTCCCAACACCACACACCCTTTTCCCTCCGCACCTCCCTCAGACATTCTGGGGCTCTGTAGATGCTTCTGTCTGTCCAAAGTAGACTTGATCCCTTCCCTTACTCGACTTTGGTTCTGCTCTAGAAGAACAGAACAGAATGTAGCAAGAGGGCTGGTCTGAGAGCCCTGCATCCCAGCCTTGGTTCCACCACTAACTCTGTGTGGCCTTAGCAAACTCACTTCCTTTTCTCTGCCCCAGTTTCCCCACCTGTAAAAGAAGGAACTTCGACTCTGGTGCTTGAAAGGTGTTTTGAACTGAGACACTCCTAGGACAAATCTGAGCCCTTTTTCCAGAATGTCCCTTCAAAGGAGAAAAACAGAGGCTGCAAGTCATCTCTTGGTGGATCCAATAGACTCCCCTGACCAGCGTGTCCCAGGATCCCCAGGGAGACCTCCTGGAGCCCTGCGATGCTGCTGCCTGGGTGGGGTGGGATGTGAAGGGTTAAGCAGTCAGGGCTGTGCACGACCAAACCTCTCAGATGAAAGACTGGTCCCAGAGAACGCCATGTGGCTGTTGTGGTTGGCAGGCCAGGGCAATGGGACCAGGCTAGGTCCCGAAGGAAATCCCCTCCTGGTCTCACCAGAACAAAGTGGTGTTTTACGAAAACGCCATTGTTCTTGGGCAAGTCTTTCCCATCTCAACATAAACCAGGAAGCAGTGCTTCCTTTCCCTGGGCGAGACCCCAAGGTCCCCTCCACCCGTCGATGTGGGGGGAGAACAGAGTTTTTCCTGCCTGGAATGATCTGCCACAAAGCCCCTGCCCAGCGATAGCCAAGGCTCCCCAAGGCTGGTGCGTGTGTATGAGCACGGAGGGCAGGCACATGTGCACGTGTGATGCAGTGAGCAGAGAAGAAGCAAAGGGACACCCAGCCCAGTCTCTTGACTCCAAACAGAACTCTGTAGCAGGAGCCAGACTATGAAAGAGGCATCACTGCCCATCCATCTCCCCACACCCCTGTGCCCCTCAGGCTTTCTTCCGTGCCCCCCAACGTGGCAATATTGTTTCTGCCTACGGCCTTGACATGCGCTGCTCCCTCTGCCTGGAACCCTCCGCCCTTCACACACTTGCTCTTTCTCATCACTTTGGTCTCTGTCCTAACATCATTGAAGACATAACTGTTGAATTACTTGCTCAGTGTCTGCCTTTCCTGACTCCATGAGGTCAAGGACAATTGTGTCCATCTTGCTCATTGTTGCATCCCTGGCACCTACCGTATGATAACCCCAGTGTGTGTGTGTGTGTGTGTGTGTGTGTGTGCCTCTCAGGCAAGAAAACCAAACTCAAGCTGGAAAATCAGAGGCTTTCAGCCCTTGGAGAGCAAGCATCCTGTCTAAACACTCTGAAGGGGAAACCGAGGTGTAGAGCCTGGAAGGTCCTGGCCATTGGTCAGCAGGAACTGCTGAGCTAGACTCCAGGAATCCTGATGCTAGAGCTGTCAGACAGGACTTCTTACCTGCTTTCCACGCTTGGGCACAGTCTGCTGCTATTCCTCTCACCTCTTCAGATGCAAAACCCGGCTCCTGCCACAGCTGAAGTGTGCTCAACATGACTTTCCCACCTCCCTGAGAACTGACTTGCTGAAAATCCAAAGAAAGATCCAAAGAAATCCCTCCATGGGGCTCGGAAACTTCCTTCTCACCATCATCACCCCTGAACTTTCCCTCGATCACGTTTATCAAGAGAAGGGTGAAACCACCCTCTGGGCCTCCTTAGTGACCAGGGAGGCAGGTTTCTGGCTTTCCGTGCCTTGACACTTCATTTTTTCCTTTCTTGCAATGAATACTTCTGCTTTTGTTTCTATAGCTTTTGCTTGAACAAGGAAGGCTTATTTGTTTAAATCTTGGTGGATATATAGAGAAGGAATAATACTACCTCTTTGTAGGAGTTGTTGGGAAGATTAAACAGGACACTGTCCCAGCACAGGTAGATGCTTGATCGTTTCCAAAGTCTAAAAAGCTATGTAAACGCAAGGAGTTACTTTCTAGGCAAGGAGCATTTGCAGACTGTTCTTTTTAAAAATGTGTGTTTAGGCCTTCTGAGGAAAGGAGTCAGAGTCCCTTTTAATAAGAGTTCCCCTGAGGTTGGCTAGGCTGGGAAGTGTTAGTTTTGGTTGTTTTTGTTTTTTTTTTTTTTTCTATTCTTTGCAAAATAATGTATATTCCCAGGTAAGACATGAAAGCAAGCAAACAAAGTAGAGATGAACAGGTAAACAGGGTTGATTGATACTAACACCAGTTCCCAAAGAGACAAAGAAACAGAGGAGCTTGCTGTATTCATTGCATTCCTTTGAGGCTCCTAGATTTATCTCTTATCCCAGGCTAGTGGAGAGGACACAAACAGATGGACTCTGTGCCTCTAAGCAAAGCAAGATAGGGAACAGATAAAATTCCTCCCAGATAGATTCAGATAAGCAGCTAGTAAGGGATTTAACCACCACCCACCACCCCCCCTTC
>SJYV01021496.1:1546096-1644259 GCA_006410875.1 Neotragus pygmaeus | reverse complement strand
AGGGGGATGCAAGAGGGCTCTTCTCCTGCCTCAAGTGGCTCTCAGAAAATCAAACAAAGAGCTGTGATTTCTCACCCGAGAAGGAACAGCGGTTAGATTTCAGCCTTGACCCTTGAATTTCCCGTGGACATGCAGCCTAACCTGCAAGGAGCCTATGGGTTTGCAGTCGCAGGTTCAAAGCTGCCTGTGATTCTTCCAAATCAAAACTAACGGCGCATCTCTTTACGCTATGCCGACAGAAAATTCCAGTCCCGTTATTAGTGGGACAGTCTTCCCTGTTGTAAGGAGGCACAAGGGCCTGAAAGGCTTAGGTTATGTCCAGAAAACGAGGGAACAACCTCTGGAGCTCTGTAGCTCCAAGTGTAGTCTGAGGACAGGCCTTATCAGAGTCCCGGGGTGCCTGTTAGAAGAGCAAAGTCTCAGGATCCACTCCAGGCCTGCTGAATCGAAATCTGTGTTATATCAAGATCCCCGGGTGATTCACAGGAATGTTAATGTTTGAGAAGCACTGCAGACTATCTCCAAATACTCACCAGAGGCTGACAGCACTGTGGTTTTGGTGGATCAAAGGAACGTGGATGCCTGGAGCTGGGCCTCCTTAAGGGAACACCACAGCCGACTCTGCCTTCCCTAATTCTGCTGGTTCCTCATTCCTCCCAGAACCTACCCAACCACCTCCCTTTCATTCCTCCTTCCCTGTCTTTCATCACAGCCCTCTCTCTAATCTCAGGCTTTCAATCAACAAAAGCCTGAAAGACCAGTTATCTACTGGGGACTTGGAATTGCAGCTTCATCAACACCCCCTGAGGTGATGGAGCATAGAGACACTGGCTCTCTGCTCTCTGCCTGGCAGGGTGGATGGCCAGATAGGGAGGAGGGACAAGGAGAAGAAAAACCACCAACACAAATAACACCTCAGTCCATTATCCTGCCAGCCTTGTCATTCTTTAACTCTCGCTCTCAATTATATCTAGATTTAAGAGTGAAAACAAAGGCTTATGCTGCAATTTTAATGGACTTGTTTTTAAGGGAAAAAATGAGTCCCAGAATCTAGAAATGATTACTTCTAAGACTCACAGGGACTTAATGTGCTCCTAGTTTAAAGATTAAAAAAAAATTTTTTTTGGCATCATTGGAACGTGTCTCCTGCCCTTCTCTTTTATACAGAAAATCCCATTGTGTAAAACAGAAATGGAGTTGCTTTAGCTGTCAGTGGGGGCGTACAGAACCCCAGCTAGACGGTTTCTTCTCCCATAGCCACAGCAGCCTTTGCAGTGAGGAAAGCAGACCGAAGGATCAGTGGAGCAAGGGCTGAAGAGCCAACCTCAGCCTACACTCTACCCAACACTGGAAGCCACCTCATGGTTCCATTCCTCCCACCTCCAAACACTCACTTACAGAGAAGTCTCACAGGCAGCCAGACCCAACGCCCAGTTGTATCCACTTCCTAAGTGATACCCCAGTTCACTTCTCTGTCACTTCCACCCAGAAATCCCAATTCTGCTTAGGGGACTGCAAGGAAAAGGTCTAGTTCCTCTCTCATATGGTTTACAGAGCAAATCTCTCCTGGAGTCTCCTAACCAGATGAAACAGGTGCTTAAACCTATGATAAATGGGTAAATGGATGAAGAAATAACCAAATGACAGAGTGGATTGGCGGTTGGAAAAGGAAGAAAGAGAAAGAACAGTGGAATGAAATACCCTCCCCATTCTCTTTTGGACATCCTGTCACTTGAAAACAGTCCTCTTAAAACGTGACGTATATAAGAAAAGTATAGCTTTGGGATCTGAACACAGTACTCCAGAAAGACCTTAACCCTGTGTTTTTCAAATCCATGTAACTAGTGAAAATCAATTTAATGGTTCTCAATCATCAGTTTGTTTAACGGAAGAACAGAATGGAAAAGAAAATACCATAAATCATCAACTTTCTCCAGTTATACATACACGTGTGTGTGTGTGTGTAGAAATGTGTGTACTGGATCATGATGTAGAATGTATTTCTTACTGTCGGTCACAAGTCAAAACTAAAATGAAAACCAATGCTCTAACTCCATGAGTGTGTGTGTGTGCTCAGTCTGACTTTTTGTGACCCCATGGACTGTAGCCCACCAGGCTCCTCTGTCCATGGAATTTTCCAGGCAANCACAAGTCAAAACTAAAATGAAAACCAATGCTCTAACTCCATGAGTGTGTGTGTGTGCTCAGTCTGACTTTTTGTGACCCCATGGACTGTAGCCCACCAGGCTCCTCTGTCCATGGAATTTTCCAGGCAAGAATACTGGAGCCAGCTGCCGTTTCCTACTCCAGGGGATTTTCCCAACCCAGGGATCCAACCTGCGTCTCTTGCATCTCCTGCACAGGCCGGCAGATTCTTTTACTACTGTGCCACCTGAGAAGCCCCAACTCCATGAATAAGGCATCACAATGATCCCCATTTTCAGATGGGAAAAGATGAGACACAGATCAATTACTGACTTGCTTAAGGTCACCCAGCCAGTAAATGGCAGAGCAGAGACTGAAACAGAATGGGAGGGTGAAGGTTAAGAAGCAGTGTGATCCCAGAGCATGAACTTAGAACCTCTCCACTCCATGGGTTCCAGAACAGAGACAAGCATGCCATGCAGTCAGGGGGAGGTTAGTGCAGAACCAATCTTGGACCAGGGGCACCTAGAAGGATTTTCCTCTCATACTCTAGACTCACACTCTCTTCCTCTGCTTGGGGCACTTGTAGACACCAGTGAGTTTTAGTGGAAGGACCATACTGCTGATACTCTGGGTCATAAGAGACAGTGTCCTTCCTCTCAGAATCAACCTGTTCCTTCTACCCTGGGCAGAGGGCTTTCAACCAGCCATGTGAAGGCTATTACCCTACAATTTTGTCCATATTTCTCCACTGACTGGCAAAGATACATGTGGAAGGCATTTCAAAAGCCTCATCAACAGCAAATTTGACCTCAGTGCTACTGGTACCTGACAAGAAAATCAGCCCTTCCATAATCCATGTCACATATTCTAAGGGATTCTTGATGCTTTAGTCTCATGGACATGCTAAGACTTTCTAGATTCTAAGTGCTCTATCAGACAAACACTGTCACTGTCTCTCAAATGTGTGTTACCAGCAATCATCATCTCAGAACGTCTCAACTTCTTCACTCATGTGTCCCAAGTCGCCTCCTCCATGGTCAACCGTGAGATAAATTTTAACAGCACTTGAATCTACTCCGCTATAAAGAGAAGCCTATAATTTTGATGTATAAGGAAATGGGGTGTGGTAGATTCCAGACCCAGGCTGATGAACCCTCTTTTTTTCTTCCTCAATGCAGTTCTTATAACAGCAAAGTCTTATTTTAAGATTCTGTGTCTGTGGTGCTTTTCCCACAGTGTGCTCGGATAGTCCTTCCTAGAGGGGAAATCTGGAGAGTTAGGTATGCCTTGACCTACATGAACCCATCTTGGCTTCCAATAATCCCTACTTAAAAAGGAACTTCTGGAATTTTGCCTAGGATTATCATAAGCTCGATGTACCATATTTTTCCCATGCTCAAATTGAGGCAGCATTTTTTTTTAATTCCTTCCTGGAAACTCTCACCTCCCCAGAAGAGCCCCTGGAATGACCCATCTCTGCCCAGAGGGGCCTGGAACAAAGCAAAGGAAGCTGAGGGGTAGCTAAATCTTGAACTTACTGGTAGCTGGGATTGTTCTGCTTCTCTGGTTTGAAGAGTGTTTTTCTTCATAGAGAAGGCAGGGTCCATTGGGTTATGTTCTGTTCTATAACATGCTGTTCTGTTCTATAAAGATTAAGCCTGTGCCCTTTTTTTTTTTTTCTTTTCCTCTCTTTCTCAACAGGGTTCAGAAAGTCTCTTCCATCTTCTTTAGGTCTCAGTGGTTCAGGGAGATGGGCTCAGCTATACCTAGGAAGGGTTTATCCTTTCCATGGTCTAAGCCCCAAATCTGGGGCTGGCTCTGAGGAGCCTGAGCAAGGGAGGAGTGGGAGCCAGACAGGCATCTGGCTGTGGCACGATCTGTTGGGGCAAGGGACTGTCAGTCTTATCAGGGGGAGATGCAGAGCTGCATCAAGGGAAGTGCATGAGGGGCATCCTTCGTGGCCCAGAGGGTAAGAATCTGCCTTGCAATGCAGGGAATGCTGATTCGATCCCTGGTCCGGGAACTAAGATCTCACAGGCCTCAGGGCAGCTAGGCCATGTGCCACAACTACAGAGCCTGCGTGACACAATGAAGATCCTGCATGTTGCAACTAATACCTGAAGCAGCCAAATAAATAAGTATTAAAAAAAAAAAAAAAAACAGGAAAGTCCATGAGCTATGGAGCCACACAGGCCCACACGAATAATTCCGGATAACAATTTCTGCGCACTTAGAATTGCTGGGAGGGTTAAATGAGATCTTGTTTGTTAACCCTACACATAGTAAGGATTTAACAAATTGCAGTTGATCTTGTTTTAATTATTTTTGCTGTGATTTAAAGAGCTCTGATTATCCCAAACTCTCCAGCAAGCCTTCCGGGCCTACTGTGACTTTCCTGACCCCAAGATCTCCTCCCTCTGCCTCCTCCAGCGCATAAATACCACAAGCCAGAGCAGGCTGGGCTCACTATGGCCCTGGCTCCCAAGTTCCCTAGTGATGAATCAGGCTTCTCAGATCTCTGTCCTTACAGATTTGGGCAGGGACCTCATCCAGCCATACTTGCATTATAGGAGGAACATGGGGCTTGGGGGACAATGGACTAGGGGGCCCACCCCAACTCTCCGCTGAGCCTCAGTGTGCTCAAAATAACAGACTCCGCCTCACTGGGTTCCTATGAAAGTTATTAAGGGAAAGTACCCAGCTCAGGATCTGATACAAAGTGGGAACCCAAGAAAGCTGGCTCAGTTTCAACTTTGATGTCTGAGTGCCTGGCGTCCTTCTGAGAATTATAGGAGGCAGGTATTCTGAGCTGTAGGATGGGGAGGGGTGTGTGTGTATGGAGATGAGGGGGCAGAAAGAAAGTGAGTGGTCTTGGAAATAGAGACTTTTCCTCAATAACTCATTGGCAGTTCCTGGCAGAGAACTTGCCCCTAAGGGACTCTAGCTGGGCCTGTGATGTGGATGAGAAAGAGAGTAGAATTGAGAGATGATAAAGATGAGGCCTCTTCAGGAACCCCAGAGACCAAAGCTCCATGACCTGTCAATGAAGAAGATGGGGTTGGAGCCCAAGTATGTCTGTCTAAAGTCCATGCCCTTTTAACTTCCAGAGGCTGTTCAGGCAGAAGGTGTGGCCTTCCCAAGGGAACCAGGACAACTCTCTTACTGTCCAGATACATCAGTGGACACCGAAAACCCAGGCTGGCTGCTGTGATCCCAGACCTTACAAGTTACTCAGGCTGCTATCAGACTGTGATGCAAATAACGCCGACACGACGGGGAGCTCCCGAGAAAAGACTGCCCATTAAAAGAGTCCCACATTGGGTAGAAATGGCCAGATCCTAGAACCCACATGCTTCTCATTGGCTTAGACTGCCCAGAGAGCACAGCCTCAGCCTGAAGTCTCTACAGCTGGAACCTGTCACCTCTTGCTCCCCTCGCAGTTCAATGGCATATTCTTCACTGCAGGGAGGTCTGTGTACGGCAACCCCCTGGCTCACTCAGTCCACCTTTTCCCTGCAGGGATACACTTCTCCGAGCCTCCCGTGGACCGCTCCTCCTGAAGGGGAGAGACTTGGGAAAGGGAGGTTAGTGGAACAAACTTCAGCTCCCATCATTAGAGCTGATCTTAGAGTTTCAACTGGTGCTCATCATCTCCCTCCTACAATGCCCATTTTGAATTCCCCCTCCCCTCCCCTGAGCTATCACCTGGAGTGACCCAAGCCCTCCACCTTCATCCCAGGGCCTGTATTGTGATTCTTCTTCTGGGGCTCACCATAAACTTCACACCACCTTTTTTTCTACCCTGGCACCTCCAGCAGCAGATCTACTGGATTACATGGCCCAAGTGGCTGAGCTGCTTGCCCTGCAGCCTTGCTGCAGAGCCCTCTCCAGTTCTGGGCCCCACTCAAAGCTGGGAGCCTTTCATGTCACTCCGTATATGGACTGGAGCAGGATCTCCAGGTATGGAATGTGTGCCTCCAGAACCCCAAATGGCCTAACTGGCACTGTGCTTCCTTCTTTATAGTAAAAAGCAAAAGGCAGCCATTCATGAATCTTTCCAAGGCTTGTCTCCCGCTCTCTAGAACAAAAACCTCCAGTGTACGAGCCACCTCTTGCTCATCCTCCTGGTTAGTATGACGTCTGCAATCTCGCAGGTCAATGTGATGCTCCGCAGGGTGCCCAAGTGGGCCACAGCTCTTTGGACTATATACTGTGATAAGGAGCGAGAGAATTAACATGGCCCTGGGCTAAAACTATGATGTGTATTCCTGTCTATCCCATGTGAATGTGGACTGTTCCTGATCTTCTTTTCTGATTGGAATCAAAAATAACACATTGATCAAGTCAACAGCAGCACACCATGAACCTGAAGCCATGTTAATCTCCTGGAGCAAAGAGGCTAGTTGAGCATGGCGGCTGCATTTGGAGCTACTGTTTAGTAGAACTTCCAGTTGTCTACAGTCACACTTTAGGATCCATCTGGTTTCTGCCAGGACTAGACTGATAAATTAAACACAGAAATTATAGGGACCACCACTCCTGCATCTTGAGATACCTAAGCGATCGCATTAATATCTGCCACCTCCTCTAGGATACAATATTGATTTTGATTTACTCTCTTGGTGGGGAGTTGGGTATGGAGAGGAAGGAGGACAGATTCAGAGGCTTCCACTTGGCCTTCTCCACTGTGATAACTCTTACTCCACAGGTCAAAGGCCTCATGTAAGAATTACATTATATACCAAGTATGTCAAACCTGGTTAAGCATTCAGAGATCAGAGAAATGAGTGATCAGTGGTCTCACATCCCCATGGGTCTACTATAAGCTGGACCCTGATGAGGACTCCACTATTACTTGACCTTCAGAGTAGGTCCATAGTGACACTTCCAGTTTCTGGATGTCAGGGTCGACTCAGACTCTGGACCCAATAGTCCTAGAAGTGTCTGGGTATTCTCATTTCAACTGTAAACTGATTCTGAATAAATAGCCGTCAGTCTCTTTAGGGAAGGACTGGGGAGATCCTTGGAGGACATGCTTGCCATTCAATCCTCATGTGGATCATAAATTATTGCTGCTCTCCCTCTGCAGGAAATAAAGACTTATTTGTAAACCACCCAAAAGCCCCTTCATGCTTCATTTTTGTTTTTTAAGTTTTTTAAGCCATCAACTTTTCATGATCTCTCTGAAGGGTCAAGATAACTTAGTACAACCAATTAATTCCTCCTGAGGCACAATAGGTTCTTCCGTCTACTAACATAAAAATCTAAAATCTGGATCAGGCCCAAAACTGGGCAAAGGATTGTGACATTTTATTGGAGTAACCTTAGACCTACTGCTTAAACACTTGCATTCCTTTGATGATACTCTTAATGATTACTCATCTATTTTGCCTGTCAGGTAACTTATTCCATTAACTGTCTCCACAGCTTCCTGCAAGTCAAGCTCTGTTGGCTACCACCCTAAGTATGCTAGTTTAACAATAATTGGGACCTTCTGGCTTTTGTAGGAGCCATCACCCCTACTGCTCCCAAAAGGCCGAGCTCCAGGACAGTCTCTTTCTACCACCGTCTTCTACCATCAACTCCTCTTGCAAAGGAGAGAGCCGTCATTGAACTTAGTGACACCGGTGCCCTCCCACCAACACACTGCCAGTGAACTTGAAGGATCATGTCTCCTCTTGGTCTGCCTGTGGACTATCATCCTCCAATGGGTCTTCTGACATCACATAATATATTCAGTCTAGCACATCTGCTTCCCTGAGACTTTAAATCCCTTTTTCCTCCATTTGTGCTTGACAACTCAGGCATTTCAATTCTGTTTGACATACACCATCGTTTTCTCCAAGTTTCCAGGAATTTCTCAAGCAGCAAACTTGCACTCTCCCCTCAGGTCCTTGGGAGAGAGTTAAATCCCATACCCCAGGTAAATACACTTCCTTTCCCAGTCATCTGTCCTGGATCCCTTGATCCAGCACCCCTAAAATGCAGCCTATTGTATACTTCCTATAGTTATTCTGGGGTATAGTCCCTTTCCTCCCATATAAGACTCCGGTGGGTCATGATGCAACTTAGTTCTGATTATCAGCCTGGCAAGCAGGAAAGGAGATTGAGGAAGAGTCTGGAGAAGACCTCTATTGCAGGGTTGGGGGAGAAACCTCTGCTGTGTCTTCCTGTATGCGGGGAGTGCTCCCTCTTATTTGAGAGGAGTGGGCCAACTCTGCATGCTCTGACAGTGCAGAGTCTAGGGAACCAGAATACATAGGTGTCCCCAACCCAGGTGTCAGGCCCCAGGTTTTCCCAAAGAGGGCCCTGACCTTAGTGTAGAGACTTGCCTCAGCTAAGCATTCTTCATCTTTGAAGCTCCATACTATTCAATCCTGATTTGGATCATAAATTCTTGCTGCTCTCTCCCTGTAGGAAATAAAGGCTAATTTGTAAACCACCCAAAAGTCCCTTCATCTTCATTTTTGTTTTTCAAGTGCCCTCAACTTTTCATGATTTCTCTGAAGGGTTGAGATAACTTGTATAAGTTAATACAACCAATTAATTCCATTGTCTTTGTATGTATTGTCCCTGTGCTTTTCAAACCCCTGCATCATTGCACGGCCAGGCTGTCCCCTCTGCTGGAATATTCTTCCAAGTCATTACCAATGAAAGCTTTAGCAACTGAGCTGCCATCTTGTACCAGGGACTATTGTGCCTCACATACCCCCGGGGAGGGGCAGCATCCTCAGCAGCAAGGGATCCAGTGAAATAATCCATCTTACCTCTGTGCCAGTTTTGGTCCTTCAGCAAACACACACCATGATGCAGAAGGAGTCAGAATACTTACTGGGAGACAATGCCTGTGAAAGATGAAAGGAGAAGAATGTTGTTAGGCTTTCTGATTGTGCTGCAGATCTGATAAGGCCTCTTCCCACTGGTTGAGAGCTGCCCAGGGAAAGTGCATCTACCCAAAAGTGCTACAGTAAGGGGGGGTCGGGGCGGGGGGGGGNAGCTGAAACTCCAGTACTTTGGCCACCTCATGCGAAGAGTTGACTCATTGGAAAAAACTCTGATGCTGGGAGGGATTGGGGGCAGGAGGAGAAGGGGACAACAGAGGATGAGATGGCTGGATGGCATCACTAACTCAATGGACGTGAGTCTGAGTGAACTCCAGGAGTTGGTGATGGACAGGGAGGCCTGGCGTGCTGCAATTCATGCCATCGCAGAGTCGGATACGACTGAGCGACTGAACTGAACTGAACTGAGATAGTCTACAACTCTCTAAGTAGCAGAGAATTGATCATGCAAATTATTCTTTTCCATGGAAATGCAAAGGAATTGCATTCAGTGGAATGACTGCTCCATATATAAACCAATTTTGTAAACATTTTAAAATATATTAGCATTCTTATAACCTATATGTGTAAGGTTCTCTTAATTTCCCTTTGAGCCAGCGGTACCATCTTATTGGTTCCCTCATTAGTCAGTGGGTTAACTGTTACATGTTCACCACGTATCTGTAAGTGGCTGGGAAATTCATACGTATTGGGTGACTGCCTCTTGACGCAAATCTGCTACTTGTCACCTGTTATTCATCACCTGACATGTGATAAGGTTCAAGAGGCTGGACTTTCTATTACTCAGACCTCGCTTTTTAAGATCTCTTCCAGAATTCATAAAGAGACATTCTCTTTCTTTTCATTCTTTGTTTTTGTTACAGTTTCCTGTCTTCTTAGTATTTATTCTTGTGTCTATCATAGGAAGAGCCACGAGCACAAGTCTACCTGCGTCTCTTAGTGGGAAGGCATGTGTGCTCGCCAAGGCCACATGGGAGACATTTATTGACACTGTCACCTCCTCTGTTTACTCTCACTCCGAGGACAGTCTGTAACCCAGCAGGATGGGAAGGGGCAGGAGGTTCACACTCCTTCTTACACACTTGGTCTCTGATAACAGGAAAGGCTGTTGGAGGCTACAGTACTGATAACCTCCTGGGTCAGCGGGAGCCAGACAGTCCAGGAGCTGGGGAGACCACACAGCTCTGACTAAGCTGAGGATCCACCAGTGCCTGAAAGATCATGCTTTTGGTCCCCTGCAGGGGCCAGCCTGAGCTGAGCCCCAGAGTAGGAAGGAAGTCATCCTGAAAGGCCAAGTTCAGGATGGTTCCCCTGAGCTGTGGTCTCCAACCCTCTTTGATCTCATACCATTCCTAGTTAAAAATAATCTAAGCATGCTGTTTCAAATATGTGTGTATTTTATTTTGAAATATTATATTTGTTTATCTCTATGTTAAACAGTGATAAAGCTTCCCTCATAGCTCAGTCGGTAAAGAATCTGCCTGCAGTGCAGAAGACCTGGGTTCGATTCCTGGGTTGGGAAGATCGCTGGTGAAGGAAATGGCAACCCACTCCAGTATTCTTGCTTGGAGAACCTCATGAATAGAGGAGTCTGGCAGGCTACAGTCCGTGGGATCACAAGAGTTGGACACAACTTAGCGACTAAACCACCACTACCACCAAACAGCGATAAAACTTAATGACTTTTTTGTTTTAAAAAATGCATATAAAAAGAAGTTCTCTGCAACCCAGAGAACTGGCCTGGTCTCTCTTCGGAGTCCGCATTGCACCGGAGCAAGCCCTTCTCCACAACGCAGAACTGTGTGGAGTAGGTAGGGACCTCACAGCCCGGCTTTACTGATGACTTAAGACAAGCTATGTCTCCTCTCTGGACCTGAGTTCCCCCATTGATTTAAAGTCAGAATTACAGTACCCACCACTGTCACTGCCATGCCCCCTCTTACAGTTGTAATAGAAACACCAGCGTATGTGAAAAATGTAAAGTACTCTAATTACCTATTGTGAAGTGTCATTTCCAGGAGCCTGAAAGCCTCATGCTTTTTGGTTTTGGTTTTGTTTTTTTAACAGCAGACAAAACCTTTGTGCAAGAATGAAAGCTCAGGTCTAAACAAGGAATACCCCCTGAGGGTGACACCTGGATGCACAAGCTCACCAGAGCAAAGCCACAGTAAATTACCATAAATAGATCCTCTTCCAAGGGGGAGGGACTGCTGGAAAAGCCAAGAGGATGTCATGGGAGCCACAGAGTAAACGTTATTGACTTCACTTCTTTACCTCCAGCAACAGCTACAACTTTGCACTGATATTATTTGTTAAAAGTAATAACAGTAACTGCAATTTACTGAGCACTCAGGATCCTAAGTGCTTTGCATGAATTATTTCATCTTTTTTGGAAATAATACCTGGGGTAAAGCATGATTGTCCCACTTTACCAATGGGGAGGCTGAGACTCAGAGACATGGAGTAGGTTGGCCAGAGTCACCTGGTTCTCAAGTCTGAGACTGAGGTCCTCTGTCCCCAAGGTCACCTTCACCACCATGCTCCAGCACATCACACAGCCTTCCGTGCTGGGAGCCTCCAACTCTGGGGAGGCCGGGATGATGCCCTTCTAGCAGTTTCCCTTTGTCTATTTACTTATGTTTGGCTGTGCTGGGTCGTCGTTGCTGTGCTGGCTTTTCTTTAGTTGTGGCGAGTAGGGGCTACTCCCTAGTTGCGGGATTTGGGGGCGGTACATGTGTTACCATCTGACGTTTCATCTGGATAGCTCTGTTAACAAGCCTTTGCGAAGTCACTTCACGTATGTTTCCTCCTTTTTGTGAAGAGAGGGCTGGCTTAGTTATTTGATAAAGCCCCTTCCAGGCCTGAACTCCTTGACTACGATTTACTGTAGCGTCTTAACACTCATGGCACAGTTGTGTAGAACATTAGAGAAAAGCCTAGACTTTTAGTTGATAATGAGCCATCTTATCAGTGAGACCCCTTGTGGACCCTGTCATACGGCATGTGGGATCTTCCCAAATTGGGGATCAAACCAGTGTCTCCCGCATTGACAGGAGGATTCTTTAGCACTGAGCCACCAGGGAAGGCCCAGTTTCCCTTTAGACTCTGCCTTAGACATGGGGGCAAAGTGAGCCACCGGCAGCAGCCCAAGGCGGACAGAGCCATGATTGCAGCTGCTGCAGAGCTTGCAACTGGCAGGAGGGGGCATTTAAACTTGTGGACTCCCAGCCACTCTCTGACTGACCTCTCAGATCGAGGCCCACATAGGCAAAGTGCCCTACTTGGGAACCGCATCCTGAGGTTGGCAGGTTAAAGAAGGCAGATGCTGTCTCCTTCGTTAGCAGCACTGGCCTTGCCACATGATCACTATGCCCTTCTGAGCAAGGAGCTTTATCTCTGGAGCCTTGGTTTCCCTATTGGTAAGATAATACCTGTCTCATGATTGCTTTGCAACTTGTTCTTTTATTCATTCAACTAATATTAGGTTGAACCACTTGAAATTGCTGATATTTAATACTTTTCTTACTTTCAAAAACATTCATTTCACATGGTTCAATTCTAGTATTTCTTGCATGCTATATCAATTAAGATTCTACAGAGAAACAGAACCAACAGGTTTGAAATAGAGAGAGAGATTTTAAGAAATTGGCAAACTCCCCTTCTTTTAAGGGGCTGGCAAATCTGAAATCTGTAGGACAAGCTAGAAGACCGGATATTTAGGCAAGAATTGAGGTAGCGGTCTTGAGACTGAATTTTGCAGGCCAGGAGGTGGGAAATTTAAGCAGGGTTTCTATGTGACAGTCTTGGGGAAGTTCCTGCTTCAGGGAACCTCAGTCTTTAATTTTAAGGCCATTAACTGGTTGGATGAAGCTCATCCACACATGATGAAGAGTAATCTGCTTTATGGACCATCAACCAATTATAAATATGAACCATATCTATGAATACCTTCACAGCAACATCTAGACTAGTGTTTGACCAAACAACAGTACCCCATAGCCCAGCCAAGTTGACATAACATTAACTTTGCAAGTGCCAATTATGTACTAGGCTCTGTTGTGCTGGAAAAATACTCTTGAGAGTGCCTAGGACAGCAAGGAGACTAGTCAACCCTAAAGGAAATCAACCCTGAATATTCACTGGAAGGACCGGTGCTGAAGCTAAAGCTCCAATACTTTGGCCACCTGATGTGAAGAGCTGACTCATTGGAAAAGACCCTGATGCTGGAAAATATTAAAGACAAGAAAGTGACAGAGGATGAGATGGTTTGATGGCATCACTGACTCAATGGACACGATTTTGAACAAACTCCAGGAGATGATAAAGAACAGGGAGGCCTGATGTGCTGCAGTTCATGGGGTTGCAGAGTCAGACATGACTTAGTGACTAAACAACAAGGGTTCACGAGCTGATAAAGCTGACAAATGCCTGACCCAGCAGAGCTTACACTCTAGTTGAGAGACAGAAAGTCAATAACCAGAACAATAAATAAGTAACTGAGTATTATGGTAAGAGGGAAAAAAGTGGGCTAAGGAAGGTGACCATTTGGGAACTGGCAGGTGTGGCTTGCAGAGTGGGTCAGGGGAGGCAGGCCTCACAGAGAGCCACAGCATGAAGGAGTGAGGGGTCAGCCAAGCCAGAGCATTCTGGGCAGAGGGACCTGCCAGTGTGGAAATGTTAAGGGCAGAGCATGCTGGCGTGTTCTGGAACTGAAAGGAAGCCAAGGTAGCTGGAGCGGAGAGTGACAAGAACGGGGTTCAGAGAGATCCTGTGGGGCTTTGGAGGTTATTGTCAACTGAGAAAGTGAGGATTAACTCAGAGACACCTGCATGTCACATACCTAGCATAATGTCTGGTCTAGAAGACCTAGGTCCTTGAGTGCAGGCCACTAGACTCTGGGTGAGAACTTTTCCTTCCCCACCTCTTGGATTCTCTGTCCCAGACTTCACATTTTACCCATCTCCTTCCTAAACAGATATTTCGGGAGCCAGCGGACCACCATGACACCTGAAGTTCTAACAGCACCTGCCACGTACGTGAGAGCCAGGACCCACTGTGAGAAGAAGCCAGAAATACCCTGCATGATCCAGGCTGAAGGGGGCTGGTCTGAGACACACGGACCACCTCCCCTGCTGGCATCCCAGCCCTGACCTATCCACCCGGCCCGGCCTGCAGCCCTGGCCAGCTCTGTCCCGGGCTTTGTTCCTGAGTTTCCAAGGCCCCTCTTCCTGCCAAACAAAGCCCCCAGCCCCCGCCTGCCGCCCAACAGGCACCTGGGGCCTCCGGGCCTGGGAATCAAAGCCTGTTTTGCAAAGGAGGCCCTGTGTTTGGAGAAACACCCATCCCCTGCTGCCCAACCCTTCAAAGAACTCACATTGTTCTGCGCTGAGAAGGCGCCTCCTGACGCGAGGGCAGGGCCGGGGCTGACGCGGGTGGGCCTCTGATCTCAGGCCAGGCCCCCCACACCACTCAGGGGGGACGCGGGGCCAAGCCAGGCGCGGCCCGTCTCATGGCACTGTGCCCCCTCCAGTCTTCTGCCCACCTGAGCCCCCAGCCCTTGCTTCCCCAGCGAGGCCAAGACCCTTCCACCTCCCCAGACAGCAAGGTGGACTAGGAGGGCCATCAGGACAAGAACTGAGGTAGGCCTCCCAAGGAAGTGCCAGGGCGCGTGTGTCAGATGCCACATGAAAGATGCCCTCATTTCACAGATGGCGAGAGAGGCCAGAGATGAGATGGCACTGCCTCTGGAGGCCCAGCTACAGCTGGGGGAGACTGGACTTCACTCCACACCCTCGGTAATGAGGCTCAGGCCAAAACACAGACCTTCTGACCCAAAGCCAGGTGCTTTTTTTATTTTTTTAAGAAATATTTCACGTGTACTTTTTTTTCCCAACCAGCATAGTTTTTACTACAACTTAACTCCAGGTATAGAAGTAACCTTTAGATAAATCCTGTTAACACAGAATGGAGGTCACAGAGACGGCAGCGGGGCCCAGGCGGGTCCCGATCACTCACTCGGCCCTTGGAAGTGTTCTCCTGTGCCTGCTTTCCTTCTCCTGATGTTGACACACAGCCCAGAGGTGGCCGTGGGGCCTCTTAGTGTTACCCCTGTCATGCTGAGGTCTCTCAAGACCCAGAGAGGTTAAGTCATCTGCCTACGGTCATCCAGGAAACCAGGGACAAGCCACAGCTCAGAAGCCCATTTCAGGGGCTTCTTCCATATTCCTTTTTCCTCCAACTGCACTTGTGAGGCTGTGGCATCCCATGTCCCTTCGCCACAGTATCCCCAGTACCCATGTTTGACTTTACAGTCCTGAATACTCACTAAGATCAAGGACACTACAGTCAGACAGAAATGAGGTCCAGCCATGGCCCCATCGCTTAAGCAAACCACTTGCTCATTCTGAGCCTCAGTTTCCTCTTCTGTTCAACAGAACAATGACAGCTCCACTCCTTAGAGGCTACTGCAGGGACGGGCAGCAGGTGGAACGTGTGAAAAGCCCTTAGCACATGATAAATAATAAACACTCAATAAGAGTTATTGTGATCATTATTATTCCTCCTACTTCCACTATTTGGAGTAGAGGGAAAAACGAGAGCCCAGGGAAAGGTGTGGCACTGTCTCTTTGTGAGCTCTTCCTGAAGCAAACAGCAGCAGCCCCTTCCTGCCCCCTTCCTGCTGGGCTAAAGNTCATGAAGATCTTTTTTGTACAGTTCTTCTGTGTATTCTTGCCACCTCTTCTTAATATCTTCTGCTTCTGTTAGGTCCATACCATTTCTGTCCTTTATCGAGCCCATCTTTGCATGAAATGTTACCTTGGTATCTCTATTTTTCTTGAAGAGTTCTCTAGTCTTTCCCATTCTGTTGTTTTCCTCTATTTCTTTGCATTGATCTTTGAGGAAGGCTTTCTTATCTCTTCTTGCTATTCTTTGGAACTCTGCATTCAGATGCTTATATCTTTCCTTTTCTCCTTTGCTTTTTGCTTCTCTTCTTTTCACAGCTACTTGCAAGAGAATATTTTACACATGGACATCACCAGATGGTCAACACTGAAATCAGATTGATTATATTCTCTGCTGCCAAAGATGGAGAAGCTCTATACAGTCAGCAAAAGTAAGACCAGAAGCTGACTGTGGCTCAGATTATGAACTCCTTATTTCCAAATTCAGACTTAAATTGAAGAAAGCAGGGGAAACCACTAGTCCATTCAGGACTAGTCCAATCAAATCCCTTATGATTATACAGTGGAAGTGAGAAATAGATTTAAGGGCCTAGATCTGATAGATAGAGTGCCTGATGAACTTTGGATGGAGGTTTGTGACATTGTATAGGAGACTGGGATCAAGACCATCCCCATGGAAAAGAAATACCAAAGAAGAGCAATGCCAAAGAATGCTCAAACTACCATCTGTTGTGCTCATTTCACATGCTGGCAAGATTATGCTCAAAATCCTTCAAGCTAGGCTTTAGTAGTATATGAACTGAGAACTTCCAGATGTACAAGCAGGATTTAGAAAAGGCAGAGAAAAAAGAGATCAAGTTGCCAACATTCAATAGATCATAGAGAAAACAAGAGAATTCCAGAAAGACATCAATTTTTGCTTTATTGACTATGCTAAAGCCTTTGAATGTGTGGATCACAACAAACTGTGGAAAATTCTTAAAGAAATGGGAATACCAGACCACTTTACCTGTCTCCTAAAAAATCTGTATGCAGGTCAGGAAGCAACAGTTAGAACCAGACATGGAACAATGGACAGGTTCAAAATGAGAAAAGAATAGTCAGGCTGTACTTTTTCACCTTGCTTATTCTTCTTCTATGCAGAGTAGATCATGTGAAATGTCAACCTGGAGGAATCACAAGCTGATATCAAGATTGCCAGGAGAAATATCAACAACCTCAGATATGCAGATGATACCACTCTAATAGCAGAAACTGTAGAAGAACTAAAGAACTTCTTGGCGAGGGTGAAAGAAGAGAGTGAAAAAGCTGGCTTGAAACTCAACATTAAAAAAATAAGATTATGGCATCCAGTCCCATCACTTCATGCAAATAAAAGGAGAAAAAGTGGAAGCAGTGATGGATTTTAATTTGAGGGGCTCTAAAATCACTGCAGACAGTGACTGCAGCCATAAAATTAAAAGATGCTTGCTCCTTGGAAGGAAAGCTATGACAACCTAGACAGCATACTAAAAAGCAGAGACGTCACTTTGCCAACAAAGGTCCATATAGTCAAAGCTATGGTTTTTCCAGTAGTCATTTACAGATGTGAGAGTTGGTCCATAAAGAAGGCTGAGTGCTGAAGAATTGCTTTCAAGTTGTGGTGCTGGAGAAGACTCTTGAGAGTCCCTTGGACTGAAAGGAGATCAAACCAGTCAATCCTAAAGGGAATCAACCATAAATATTCATTGGAAGGACTGATGCTGAAGATGAAGCTCCAACACTTTGGCCATCTGATGTGAAAAGCTGACTCATTAGAAAATCTTTCCCTGATTCTGGGAAAGATTGAAGGCAAAAGAAGAAGGGGGCAGCAGAGGATAAGATGGTTAGGTAGCATCAGCAACTCGATAGTCATGAATTTGAGCAAACTCCCAGAAGTAATGGAGAACAGAGGAGACTAGCGTGCTGCAGTCTTTAGGGTCCCGAAGAGTCAGACACAACTTAGCAACTGAACAAAAACAACAAGAATCAACACCTCATTCTTCAATAGAAACAAAATTTCAGTTTCTGAAAAATGAGCATGGAAGCATGGTGGGGAAAGAGAATGGATAAAAGGCTTGAAAACAAGTTCTTGGAGGTATAGTTAAAGGAACTGGAAATGCTTGACCTGGAGAAAAGTAGTTTTGAACATTCAACTAGAAAATATGTGAAAAGCTTCTCCTCTGGGGCAAGCAGTGCACAAGGTGCTGAGGGCAAGCAAAAAAACAGGACAGATGTGGCCTCTGTCCCCATGGAAATGGTTGGGATGGTCGAGGCCTCTGCCTGCAGATATCTGAAGGGGTACTGGGGAAGAGTGAGTGGCCTTGTTCTGTGAGGGGCTCACGGACAGAGCTGGGATTATTCTGTGGATGCCTTGGTGGGTAGATTTCTTCCCTGAAGATGCAGGAACTTACCCACAGGCAGATGGATGGCTGCCTCAGGGGACAGAAAGCTCGCCATCACAAGGGGAAAGGAAGTGTGAGCACTTTGAAAGGATACAGAAGAGGGGCTGTATCTGTCTGCCCAAGTTGCCACCACAAAATGTCACCAAGTGGCTTAAACAGTAGACATTTATTCAGCACAGCTCTGGAGGCTGAGAAGTCCAAGATCAATGTGCCAACCAGTTTGGTTTCTGGCGAGCCCTCTTTTCCTGACTTGCAAAGGGTGACCTTCTCACTATGTTCTCAGATGGCCTGTCCTCAGTGCACGTGTATGGAGAGAAAGAGAACTCTCACTATTGTGTCTCCTCTCACAAGGGTACTAATTCCATCAGAAGGGCCCCACCCTCATAACCTCATCTAACTCTAACCTCCCAAGGGCCTCATCTTCAAATGCCTTCACCTTGGGGGTTAGGGCTTCCACATGTGAATTTGGGGTAGGGGGGAAACATAAACATTCAACCCAGAACAGGGCCTCAGCATGAGCATTAACTCTCTGCTTCTGTACAAGCTGCGGGCACGTGGACCCTGTGCTGAGGGCCAGCTGTGACTTAGGCAGCTGAATCTGGGCAGGGTGAGGAGTTAGGAACCAGATAGAATGCCTGGGTGGTACACACATCAGCCCCCTCTGGGAGTAGAGATGCAAAGATGAGCAAAACCACTACTTGTGGTGGCTCAGCTCTGGGCAAGGCACTTGCCCTCTTGTAGTCTTAACTTCTTCATCTGATAAAGAGGGTGTGATAGTACCACACACCCAAAAAACTATTGTGAAATGGGGATGAAGTATGGAAATGTGTGGTCCAGCCCAGCACAGAGCGCGATGCACAAGCAATGGGTAGATGTGAGCTGCCATTTATGATTGTTAATAAGAACAATTGCCTGCCATGGGGTTTCAACCAGAGTCGGGAACAAATAGGAATATGGATGAGGAGATTTTTGTGTAGGGGGGTCTTTTTACTTCAGAGGGTGTTTAATTCTCACAAGTATTGCTCCTGGAGTAGGAAACAGGAAATACTTCTCAGTGGAAGGGACAATGGGAGCTGAAACATGAAGAAATATTGAAGAAGTTGAGGGGTTTAGGGCCAGGATATTTTGAATCAAAGGATGAAAAAAAGACAGGCTGCTGGGCTACCTGGAGAAAGAAAATGGCTCGGGTGACCACATATAGGTATTCACCCGTTCACCTGCTCTATCATTCACCACTTCCCCATGGCCACAACCATATAGTTTCAGCTCTACAAGATCACAAGTCAAGCATCCCACCACCTGATCACAACCTCCAGTCTTCCACTGCATGACGTGCTACATAGGGCCCCTCCGCCTGTTCATCACTGGCTTCTCTAGCCACTGGCACTCTATTTTCTTTCAATCCGTCACCCTCTTCCTCCTCATGTCTTCCTTCTCCTCTACCTCCTAACCCCTCACAAGCACTTTTCTATTGTTTTAATATTTTGACTTTGTTGTTTTATTCTGTTTTTAGTTGACTCACATAAGTGATACTGTGGAGTAATTGTCTTTTCCTGACTTATTTCATTTAACATGATGACCTCAAAGACCATCCATTGCCACAACAAATGGCAGAATTTCCTTCTTTTTCATGGCTGAGTCATATTCCATTGTATATATGCCACATTTTCTTTATCCATTCATCCACTGACAGGCACTTACCTGTTTCCATATCTTGGTTATTGAGAATACTGCTGCACAAACACAGGAGTGAAGATATCTCTAAGATCTTGTTTTTGTTTCCTTTGGATATACACCAAGCAATGAGATAGCTGGATCACATGGCTGATATATTCTTAATTTTTTGAGAAACCTCCACACTATTTTCCATAGTGGCTATGCCAATTTACATTTCCATCAAGAGTGGACAAGAGTTCCCTTTTCGCCACTTCCTCACCAACACGTGTTATCTTTTATCTATTTGATCATAAATTCTAGTAGATGTGAGTCATGCCCTTTATTACAGCTCAGATGGTGATCCAGCATTTTAGTGACAGCTTATTGTTGCTATGAATTCTCTTGCCCGTCGGTCTTGAGATCTCACTGGTTGAGCAAACCTCTCCCTTCTGTTCCTGTGGTTTCCTTCCTGTACCTAGCAGCCAAACACTGTTGAGAACAGCATACCACAGGGCAGAGAGCTTCCCCTAACTCTAGGTGTTCACTTCAAATGCGCCTTGGACACTGCCCGTAACCATCCACCCTCCAGTGGCCACTTCATGCTTTCATCATGCTCCTCAAACCTGCTTCCTCATTCTCAGCCATGACCCCGTCCTCTCCTGTACAGAGAAAGAAAATACTGTCCCTTATCTTCACACACACACACACACACACACACATACACACACATGCACACACAACCCCTCACCCATCCTCTTTCTTTTCCCCTTCTGTTTCAACACAGGAACTAGTATTCTCACCTAAGGCCAGTTTGGAGAAGGCGATGGCACCCCACTCCAGTACTCTTGCCTGGAAAATCCCCTGGGCTGAGGAGCCTGGTAGGCTGCAGTCCATGGGGTCGCTAGGAGTCGGACACGACTGAGCGACTTCACTTTCACTTCACTTTCATGCATTGGAGAAGGAAATGGCAGCTGACTCCAGTGTTCTTGCCTGGAGAATCCCAGGGACAGGGGAGCCTGGTGGGCTGCCGTCTATGGGGTCGCACAGAGTTGGACACGACTGAAGCGACTTAGCAGCAAGGCTAGTTCTCCACCTGGATTTTGGTGCCCTGCCTTCTCCCCTTGTCAGGAATCTTTTATTTTTCAATTAATTTTTAATGGAGTACAGTTGCTTTACAATGTTGTGTTAGATTCTGCTACACAGCAAAATGAATCAGCCATACATATACATATATCCACTCCCTTCAGGACTTCCTTCCCATTCGGGTCCCCACAGAGCATTAAGCAGAGTACCCGTGCTACACAGTATGTTCTCGCTAGTTACCTGTTTCAGACGGGGGAGCCTGGTGGGCCGCCGTCTATGGGGTCGCACAGAGTCAGACACGACTGAAGCGACTTAGCAGCAGTAGTAGTATTTATAGTGTACATGTGTTAATCCCAGTCTTCCAATTCCTCCCACCCCTTCCCTTCGCTTCTTGGTATCCGCACATTTGTTCTTTACATTTGTGTCTATTTCTGCTTTACAAATGTGATCATCTATACTATTTTTCTAGATTCCACATTTATGCATTAATTTACAATGCCTGGTTTTCTTTCTGACTTACTTCACTTTGTATGACATACTCTAGGTTCATCCACTTCTCTACAAATGACCCAGTTTCATTTCTTTTTATGGCTGAGTAATAGTCCATTGTGTATATGTACCACAGCTTCTTTATCCATCCCTCTGGACATTTAGGTTGCTTCAATGTTTCAGTTTTTGGAAATACTGCTGCTATGAACATTGGGGTATATGTATCTGTTTGAATTATGATTTTCCCAGGACATATACCCAGAAGTGGAATTACTGGGTCATATGGAAATCCCATGGACAGAGGAGCCTCATGAGCTACAGTCCATGAGGTTGCAAAGAGTCAAACACAATTAAAGCACGCTATCTGTATCTGTACGTTAGTTCTAAATTTTAGGGATTTTTGTCCCTTTATTTTTTAATTGAAGGCCAGTTGCTTTACAAAGTCTTGCTTTCTGCCAAACATTAACAAAAATCAGCCTTAGGCACACCCATGTCCCCTCCCTCTTGAATCTCCCTCCCATCCCCCGCCCCATCCCATCCTTCTAGATTGTCACAGAGCCCCTGTTTCAGTTCCCTGAGTCATACAGCAAGTTCCCATTGGCTGTCTATCTCATATATGGCTATATTTTCGTTTTTAAAGAACCTCAACACTATTCTGCATAGTGTATCACTCTACATTCCCACCAACAGTGTAGAGGGTTCCATTTCTCCACACCCTCTCCAGCATTTATTGTTTGTAGATTTTTTTGATGGTGGCCATTCTGAATGGTGTGAGGTGGTACCTCATTGTAGTTTTGATTTGCATATCTCTAATAATCAGTGATGTTAAGCATTTTTTCCTGCTTTTGTTGGCCATTTGTCTGTCTTCTTTAGAGAAATGTCTATTTAGGTCTCCTGCCCATTTTTCAAATTGGGTTGTCTGTTTTTTTGATATTTAGCTGCATTAGCTGCTTGTATATTTTTGGAGATAAATCCTTTGCCAGTTGCTTTGATTGCAAATATTTTCTCCTATTCTGAGGGTTGTCTTTTGCAAATCTTGTAATTTTTATTATCCTATCTTCCTCGTGGGTTGTTTGTTTGTTTGTTTGTTTTTGGCCACACCACATGGCTTGAAGAATCTTAGTTCCCCAATCAGGGATCAAAACTGTGCCCCTTGCGGAGCAATCATGGAGTCCTAACCATTGGACCACAAGGGAATTCCCTAACTCTACTTCTCCATTACATCTTTTCTGTTAGCCTTTGAACAAGATCAAATCCCCTGCTAAACAAAAAGAAAAGCCAACATCCTCAACCTCACATCTTCTCCAGCAACCACTCTCAGCCTTTCCTGCTGATCTTCTCAAAGAAGCTACCTGCATTTTGTCTCACATCCTCACTCCACTCACCTTTTCTGACAGCTTCTGAGATATAACTGACCTACTATAAACTGCATTTACTGAAAGTGTAAAACTTGATAAGTTTCATGTCTACGCCCATGAAACCACCACCACAGTGAAGATAATAAACATCTCCATCACCATCATGAGTCTCTTTGTGCCCCATGACAAGCTTCTTGCTCCATCACTCACTGAAAATGCTCTTGATAAACGTGCTTGTGAGCTGCATCTCACTAGATACAGTGAAAAATGGTAACCGCTTCTCAGACATCTCAGAACTACCTCAGATACAACCTTTCCAAAACCAGACTCAAGGGTTTACTCCTTCAAACCAGCTCCTCGTCTGGTAGTACCACTCAAGTGCGCATGCAAGCCAGGAGCCTAGACATGTCCTTGGCAAGTGTGGGCAACGCTGCACCAAGCACTGCCCATTTCTAACCCTGGATTACCTCTGTGCTCTCCTCTCTGTCTCTGCCATCACCACCTTACTACAAGATTCCTTCCTCAGTTCCACAGCACAGCAAGGGTCCCCCAGCCGGCACCACTATCCATTTCAGTGCTCATACTTCACTTCCCAGCTGCAGCCAGAGGGGACTCTTTTGAAAACAAGAATGAGGCTCTGGAGTAGAACCAAGAGCCTGGGGCTGTGGAGCTGCATGGGCCTGACCCTCCCTGGCCGCCCTCTGGTAGGTGGGAGAGGCGTGTCAGCTGCAGCAGCCTGCACTAAGGGTGGGGCTCCTAGGAAGAACTCCCTTGCCAGTAGATGACAAAACCCTGAGTGGTAGGATGGGCAGTCAGCCTACCAGGGCCTCCCTGTGAAGGACCCACTAGTGCCACCATGGTTTCCTTTGCTCCTGTCTTAATACAAGAGATAACCAAGGACATTTCTCCAAAGAAGGCAATGTTGTTGTTGATGTTTATCACTAAGTCATGTCTAACTCTTTTATGACCCGATGGACTGTATTCCGCCATGCTCCTCTGTCCATGGGATTTCCCAAGCAAAAGTACTGAAGTGGGTAGCCATTTCCTTCCCCCACAGGATCTTCACAACCCAGGGATGGAACTCTCATTTCCTGCATTGGTAGGCAGATTCTGTACCACGAGCCACCAGGGAAGCCCAAAGAAGACACGCAGATGGCCAACAGGCACATGAAAAGATGCTCAACATTGCTAATTACTAGCTAAATACAAATCAAAACTGCAGTGAGGTATCGCCTCACACTGGTCAGAATGGCCATCATCAAAAAGTCTACAAATAATAAGTGCTGGAGAGAGTGTGGAGGAAAGAAAACCCTCCTACACTGTTGGTGAGAATGTAAGTTGGTGCAGCCATGATAGAGAACAGTATGTAGGTTTCTTAAAAATCAAAAAAATAGAACTACTGTGTGACCCAGCAATCTCACTCCTGGGCATATATCCAGAGAAAACCAGAATTCAAAAAGATACATGCATCTCAGTGTTCACTATAGCCTGTTTCAGATAGCCAAGACAGGGAAGCAACCTAAATGTCCACTGACAGAGGGATGGGTAAAGAAAATGCGGTGCAGATACACAATGGAATATTACTCAGCCATTAAAAAGAATGAAATAATGCCATTTGCAGCAACATGGAAAGAGAGTATCATCTTGAGTGAAGTAAGATAGAGAAGGAGAAATATCATATGATATCCCTTACATGTGGAGTCTAAAAATAAATGATACAAATGAACTTCCTTACAAAACAGAAATAGACTCACAGACTTAGAGAGCTGAGCTTAGGGTTGCTAAGGGGAAGGATGAGGGGAAGCAATAGTTAGGGAGTTTGTGTGTCAGTACACACTGACACATTTAAAATGTAACCACCAAGGACTTACTATAGAGCGCATGGAACTCTACTGGATGTTTTGTGGCAGCCTGGATGGGAGGGGAGTTTGGGGGAGAATGCATATGGCTGAGTCCCTTCACTGTCTGCCTGAAACTATCATAACATTATTTGTTAATCAGCTATACCCCAGTACAAAATAAATTGTTTTTAAAAAGGTAACAAAGATACCTGCACTCCATTGTTCATAGCAGTGCTACTTCCAAAAGACAAGATATGGAAGCAACCCAAGTGCTCATTGGCAGAAGAATGGATAAAAATGCGGTATGTATATACAATGGGACATTACTCAGCCATAAAAGAGTGAAATACACTAATGCCATTTGCAGCAACATGGATGGACCTAGAGATTATCATACTAAATGAAGCAAGCCAGAGAAAGAAAAATGTCATGTTATATCACTTAAATGGTGACACCACAAAAAGATACAAATGAACCTATTTACAAAACAGAAAAAGACTCATAGACTTCAAAAACAAACTTATGGTTACCAATGTGGAGGTGGGGAAAGTGGGATAAATTAGGAATTGGGGATTAAAATATACACACTACTATGGACGTGAGTCTGAGTGAACTCTGGGAGTTAGTGATGGACAGGGAGGCCTGGCGTGCTGCAATTCATGGGGTCACAAAGAGTCGCACACGACTGAGTGACTGAACTGAACTGATATATTATATTAGTATTATAATATAAAATAGATAACCAACAAGGACCTACTATTTAGCATAGGGAACTATACTCAATATCTTGTCATAACCTATAAATGGAAGAGGATGCAAAAATTTTTTTTTAAGAGATAACCAAAAAACAACCAAGAGAGAGAAAGAGAAAGATGACCAGATAGAACAACACTTCTCAAATTATTTACAACATATCTCAGACCTATCTCTTTGGAGGACCACACTTGGATGTCAAATTGTCGCAAAATTTTTCTAAATGTTTGCTCAGAATGCTGTTACTTAACACACAATGGACTAGTAACAAAGAGTTTGCAGACCCAGCACAGTTCGTGGACCACACTTTGAGCAGCACTGGAATAGAGGACCCATTATGGGCTAAGATCTGGAGGGGAGATGCAGGGGGAGACCCAAGAATGAGAAAGACCCTGCCCACTGACATAGAGGAACACAGATACAGAGAAAATTCTGGGTTCAGATTCTGCCATACCAGACGTAGAATAAACTTTGCCAAGGCACTTTTTTTTTTTTTTTTTTTTTGCAGAGCCTCAGTTTCTTTACCTGGAGAATGGATGGGCGGGAGGGTTAGTATAGAAGATATCTTATTTCTTTTTGTTCCGTGTCCAGAAAACAGATAGCATCTGACTTCCCTTTGAGTTTGGATGGGCTTACCTCTTCTCTTAGTTTCAAGGCTGGGTACATAACCTAAATGTGACCCATTAGCAGGTTCAATCATCCTACATATGATAGACTTGGTCCAGAGATGGGCACATAACCCACCTGAGCCACTGAAGGTCTGTCTTGGACCCCTTGCTGGATGTGTTAGGGGAAAATTATCTTTTTGTGTGGGCTGCTAAGAAAAAAGAGAACCCCCCGAAAATGAAACCAATACCGAAGAAAGCTGAGACAAAAATTGGAGAGAAAAGCTTCTGATAATAGTGTTTGAGTGCCTGCAGGTCAGCTTCCACCCCCTCCCTCCTCTCCTTCTCCCAGTCACTGTCCTTGGTCAGACTCCACTGTCTCTCCTTCCCCTCTCTGACCTCCCTGCTGACCTGTGCATCCAGGATGGGAAAGGTCCAAGAATGCCATTCGGGTTAAGAGGCAGAGACTGGCTATGTGACCGAGAAGCCACTTCATGTCTCTGAACCTTGGCCTTCCCATCTGTCCAATGGGGATGCTCTCTGTCTCAGACTCTCAAAGTTCTCTCCACGACCTGACACACTCATGAGCAAACATGACGTAGAAGCGTAAAGTGCTGATGGTTTTACTCATCTCCCTGAGGCCAAGTGTCATGTGCAGGTAGACAAGGTATAGAGAAAGGGCTTTGGCAAAAAGTTTGGTCCCCACTTACTAGCTGTGTGGCATGTGTGAAAGGGGCACATCATGCATGTGCCCGTGACGCAGCTTCTCTAGGTCTCTGTTTCCCCATTTATTAAACGAGATAACGGGACCTATCTGCCAGTATGCCTGTGAGGGAAGGGCGACAGTATAGACAAAGTTCATCAGTTCAGCTCACTCACTCAGTCGTGTCTGACTCTTTGTGACCCTGTGGACTGCAGCATGCCAGGCCTACCTGTCCAGCTCCAGCAACAACTCCTGGAGTTTACTGAAACTCATCCAACCATCTCATCCCCTGTCGTCCCCTTCTCCTCCTGCCTTCAATCTTTCCCAGCATCAGGGTCTTCTCAGATGAGTCAGTTCTCTGCATCAGGTGGCCAAAGTATTGGAGTTTCAGCTTCAGATCAGTCCTTCCAATGAATATTCAGGACTGATTTCCTTTAAGATGGACTGGTTGGATCTCCTTGCAGTCTGAGGGACTTTCAAGAGACTTCTCCAACACCACTAAAGCATCAATTCCTTGGCGCTCAGCTTTCTTTACAGTCCAACTCTCACATCCATACATGACTATTAGAAAAGCCATATCTTTGAATAGACAGACCTTTGTTGGCAAAGTAATGTCTCTGGCTTTTTAATATATGGCACATAGAAATTACTTTAAAAGTAGACTTTTAGGGACTTCCCTGACGGTGGAGTGAATAGGAATCCATCTGCCATGCAGGGGACACAGGTTCAATCCCTGGTCCAGGAATATTCCACAGGCCTCAGAGCAACAAAGCTTGTAGTGGCAACCACTGAGCCTGTGCTCTAGAGCCCACAAGCTGCAACTATTGAGCGCATGAGCTGCAACTACTGAAGCCTGCATGCCCTAGCGCCTGTGCTCTACAAAAGAAGCGCTGCAATGAGAAGCCCATGCACCACAATGCAGAGTAGCCCCCTCTCGCCACAGCTAGAGAAAGCCCGAGCAAAGCAATGAAGATTCTGTGCAGCCAAAAATACATTTTTATCTTTTTAAATAAAAAACAAATGAACTTTTAAAATTAAAAAATTTTAAGGATGCCAAATATAGGTGGAACCCAGCTGACTACCTCAAGAGAGGATTCTGGAGTGTTCAGCACAGTGTTCCTCTTTTGATGCTCTCCGAACGAGACATGTTCTAGAGGTGCTACTATTCCTATCTGAGACACAGCATCCTCTTGATAACTTCCTCTCTTTCCCCAGTTCCACTCTGGTCCAATAGACACTGCCAAATTCTGTCCACTTAAAGTCTGCAACACTCTTTCAGCAGCCCACCTTCTTGCATCCATCTTCCCCTTCCCTCTGCCCTGTCACACACCCTCCACTCTGCATCCTTTAAGTCCCATTCACTGCCTCTCCCCTGCAGCACATTCTGGGACTTGGCAGGAGCTGTCAGAAACAGATCCCCAAGCTCAGAATATTCCCCTGGCTTGCTATTGTCTAACAAGTAAACAGCAAATCTCTAACAGGGACTGCGAGGCTCCCATGAACTCTTTTCGGCTTTCCTTTCTACAACAGGTGCTNCCTAGGGACATCCTCTCAAATAAAGTACTTAGACCTAAATCCTTGATCCAGCATCAGCTTTGGAGGGTACCCAAATTGGGACATTTTCAAAGCTCAAGTCCCATCACACCCTTTTATGCACCCTTAAGTCTAGCCAACTTAAACTACAAACTAGATGCCCACGCCTTCACTCTCCCATGTCTTCCTCTTTCTGGGCCTGTTACCCAGAAGCCCTTCTTGCTTTTGCATCTGTCATCCCCTATCTATTTTTCAAGAACCAGCTCAGGTTTCACTGATTTCATGATAAGCACAAAGAATGATTGCTTACCCTCTGAATTCCTGAGCAGACTCTCAGGTCCCTTGGAATGCAATTTGCCCTCCAGGTTTCTTAACCTAGCAGAGTGTACTCACGATCTCCCCACCCCCTCTACCCCCTACCTCCACTGCCCCAGTTTGGTTCAATGGCTTACCCCCATGGCCACAACTAGACCTTATCATCATCCAGAACTGCACAGGCTCAGGGACCTTAAATTCCAGTGTCCCCAGGGTGACTGCAGACTCTTCTCACACTCTTGCTTCAGAGGCATCTGCTGTATGAAGTTATCAGGATCTCCAGTCTCCTCTTCCCCGTCTCTCATTCCTTCAAGCCACACGGACCCTGCCAGCCCCATAGATCTTTCCACAAACTCACCAATCCCTTGGCCCTTACACCCCTCCAACTATACAAAACCCAGTGCTGGGTCAGTTTACCCCTCAGCCTTCCTGGATCCTTCTCCCTCAGTGGCCTGAGAAGAGGGGCAAAGTGGTTAAGAATACCCACAGGAATCATCAGGGTTGTAATCTTGGCTCCACTACAGGCTTATTGTGTAACCTTGGGCAAATTACCTAAGTTTTTGGTCTGCAGGCTCTTCATCTACAAAAGAGGAAAGTAATAAAACATACTCCTCAGGTGGAAGGTTCAATATTTAAATGCCAGAGACATGGCAAAGCCTCGGTATCTGGTTACATGTTAATACTGCTTTTTATTACTGTACGTCTACTTCAGTGGGAGGGGAAAGTCGATGAAGTATTGCATGAAGGCACTGAGAACCATGCCAGGCCCAGGATAGGCACTCCATAAGGTTGGGGGCGTTACTATTACTGAACTGAGTTTCCTTCTTTAAAATTTTTGCCTGCACTGGGTCTTCATTGGTGCGTGAAGACTTCCTCCAGTTGAGGCAGGTGGGGGCTACTCTCTGTGGTGAGCGGGCTTCTCACTGTGACAGCTTCTCTTGTTGCAGGCACAGGCCCTAAGTGCGCGCGCTCAGTAGTTGCAGTTAGCGGGCTCTAGACAGTGGGCTCAGTGTTGTAGTGAGTGGGCTTAGTTGCCCTGAGGGATGTGTGATCTTCCCAGACCAGGGATAGAACCTGTGTCCTTTGCATTGGCAGGTGAATTCTTTACCACTGGACCACCAGGGAAGTCCTGAATTGGTTTCTGGGACTGCTGTTATAAATCACCACAACTGGGGAGCTTAAAACAACAGCAGTGTACTGTCTCACAGCTCTAGAGGCCAGAAGTCTGACACATTAAGGTGTCTTCCAGGTTGGCTCCTTCTAAGCCTCTGCCCAAGAATCCCCTCATGCCTTTCTCCTTGCTTCTTACAGCAGCTGGCAATCCTTGGTGTTTCTTGGTTTCTGGGTGTGTAAGTCCACTCTGTGTCTCTGCACTCATATGGCCTTCCTTTCTATGTCCCAGTCTCATCACTCCCCTTGACCTTCTCTTGTAAAGATACCTGTTGTTGTATGTAGGGCCCACTCTAAATCCAGGCTGATCTCCTCTTGAGGGCCTTCACTTAACTGTATCTGCCAAGACCTTTTTATCCCAAGTATGTTCATGTTCACAGGCTCCAAAGGTTAGGAGTTGGACATATCATGTCAGGGGCCAGCATTCAACCTTCCACAGTGATCTTTATGCAGTTTCAGGAGAGGGGTGGGAATGGAAGTCAGGTTGCAAAGAACTAAGAGACAAAGAGGAAAGGGAGAGAAGAGGAAAAAAATTCTTTTAAAAAGGACAGTGGGGAGGTAAAGAAATGTAGACAATTATTGACAGAGATTTGGTGAAGGATAAACAGAGAGGAACCTGGAGGGGGAGTAAGTAGAAGAGGAATTTTTGTTCCTATTTTAAAATACTGTAGAAACTTGAGTCTCTTGGGGGCCAGGTGAGTAATTAAGAAAGGGAAGATCTTGAAGATCCAGGAAAGAGAGCATTCCTGGCAGTCTAGGGGTTAAGAATTCGACTGCCAATGCAGGGGATATGGGTTTGATCCCTGACAGGAAAACCCCACATCCCACGTGCCACAGGACGACTATGCCCATGTGCCACAAGTACTAATCCAGCTCTCTAGAGCCTGTGAGCCTCCACTTCTGAGCCCGGGTGCTACAACTATTGATGCCCGTGCTCCCTAGAATCCAAGCTCCGCAACAAGAGAAGTCACCTCAATGAGAAGCCCACATACCACAACAGAAAGCTCGCCCCAACTAGAGAAAGCCCATACGCGGCAAGAAAGAACAGCAAAAGAATAAAAAAGATAAATAAATGTTTAAAAAAAAAAGAAGAAGATGCAGGAAAGAGAGAGGAGAAGGAGTAGAACAAGGAGAAGGCCCCAGAGCAGGGTCACCTTCAACACATCAGAGCTAAAGTGCATGACTCAGTAAATCCAGAGATAGGTCAATCACAGACCAAGAGCAGGCATAGAACAAGTCAGAACAGACGTATCGCTGGAGGAGAAAAAAGCTGAGCCAAGGAGCTACAGAGACAAGAGAAAACATAACCGCTGAGCCTCTGGAAGAGCCTAAAATGTAAAGGGACTGAGTCAGAGATGATGGTTGGGTGGTTGATGAAGCACTTTCTCCGGCTTTTTCTCTTCTGAAGCTCTGTCTACTGCTGGAGGGCAGGCAGAATTATGATGCCCCTTGGGTGGAGAAAGAAACCAAGACTCAGAAAGCCCTTGGGGTTACTGAAGGACATACAGGTACTTGGGGTTACCAAAGGACACACAGAGGTCCTGGGTGAGGAGGCAGGGGGCCCAAAGAGGGTCTGGGGGAGTCTCCACCTGAACATAGGAACAGACATCCTTGAGGCCTGCCCAGAAGTGGGCACCCTTTTATATACTTGCCTGTACTCTCCTCCTTCCACCCTCCTCCTTGGGCTGATCTTCCTAGTTTCCTACCTCTTGGATCTTTCTCAAGGGACTTTCCAGCGTACCTCTTCTTCCTCCAACCCTCTACAGATCTAAAACTGGACCTACCTTTTTCCCTCTGAACTGACTCCTCCTTCTATATTCCCTACTTGGCAGTCGGCACCACCAGCCTTAAATCTGCCTCTCTGTAACATCCAACCAGTCACCAAGTGCTGTGTCTTCTGTTTCCTAAATATATCGTGAGCCTACCTGCTCTCTCTCTCCCCAGGCCTTGTCGCCCTGTCTTGCCTTAACCCTACCACCTAACACAGGCCCCCACCAGATCTCCCTGCCTCTTGGCCTCCCCATTCCATCCTTCAAACTGCTACAGCCCGAGCTTCCAGAACCATAAAGATGATGCTCTTGCTCAGGCATTTAAAGATCTCTGCTCACTTCCCACCTCTGCTGGGTAAAGCACAAATCAGTATTCAAAGCACTTTATGATTTTGCCCCTGCCAAATTCTCCAGCCTCAATGACTGGAGAATCTGAACATATTCCACCCTCCAGTCACACCTACAATCTGATGTTTTCAAATGTTCCTCACCTTTGTCTAGGTTAAATTTGTACTGCCTGGAAAGTCCTCCTTCCCAGCACCATCTGCCAAAGCCAGCTCAGGTATCTGCTCTGGTAAGAAGCTCTCCTGACCCTCCATCCCGTGGGGTTCACCCTCTCATGTGCACTTTTCCCCACTCCTCTCATCACACTTCTCACCTTATGCAAAATTGTTTCCCTGCCTGTCTACCCATCAGATGAGACGGAGATTTCCAGGTGGCCCGGGGAGGCTTCAGGAGCTGACACATGCTCGTGCTCAGGTACGATTTGCTGGACCGTGCTGATGGCCACAGCGTCCACCAGTCTACCAGAGTTTGCCGTTTCCTTAGTCATTGTTCCATTATTGCCACTCCTCGCCATGATGCATAGTCAGCTCAAAACATCTTTACAAATAAGAGTTTCTTTCCCTTTCCATTATTCATTTGGAATACATTCTGCAAACTGCTTTTCTTGGCCAAAGTTTATACTTGTGTGTGGCTTTTAATAGGCATGGCCAAATAGAAAGATGGTGTTGATTACATCACTACCACGTATGTGCATGGATCTCTGTAACACTGACAGCACTGGGTTTCACCATTTTCATTCAGATTTGCTACTTGAACAGGTATGATTAGTGATGGTCTCTTCCTTCAAGGTGGCTTCTCTAGTTCTAGAGAGGCAGCTATAACACCATGAGAGAGGGTAGCCGAGGGGACTGTGTGAGCCTGCATGGAGTGGAGGTTCAGTGAAAACTTCCTAAAGGAGATGACATCTAACTGGGATCCAACCAGTTGATGTTTCCTGTTGCCATGCCGTCCATGACGTCTTCACCTGCACTGGCTTTCTCAACCTCATCTTCACCCATCTTCATTCATCTCCTACTAAGGGGTTCTCGAGTCCCAGAATCAGTAAAGTATAATAAATCAGTGGGAATAGATGTTTTTTCCATCTCACAAATGAAGAAACTGAGGTTCACAGGGATCACACAGCTAGTGAGTGAAAGGACTAGAACTTGAACCAAGCCCCCTGGCTGTCTCTGGGCCCATGCTCACCCAGCTACCTCCACTGAGAAGGGAAAATGAGGACATTTCCTGGAAAGACCATGTGCTAGGCCCCATGGAAGCCGCTTATCATCTATCACTCCATTCACAACGGCCCTGTCAAGTAAGAAAATACCAGCCACAGTCTACAAGGGAGCAAAGTGAAACCCAATGATAACCCTTCCAAGGTCACACAACAGGGCAAGTTCAGTGGGACCCAGAATGTCCAAGAGCATAGACTCTCCCTCCTAGGGACAGTCTTCCCCTACCCCCACCTCCCAGCCACACTGATCTCAGAGGGAACACATCAGTTCAAGGGTTACAGGTTGAATTGTGTCCCGCCATCCCCAAATTCATGTGTTCAAGTCCTAACCCCTTGCACCTTAAAATGTGGCCTTATTTGGAGACAGTGTCTTTATAGAGGTGATCAACTTTAATGCGGTCATTGGGATGGGCCCTAATTCAATTTGACTGGTGTCCTTATAAAAACAGGACATCTGGACAGAGACAGACATTGTCAGAGAGGAGGTGATGTAAAGTCATACAGGGAGACACTAGCGAAGAACACCAGAGGCTCCCGGAAACCAAGAGACAGCCCTGGAACCGCTCCTGCCCTCACAACTCTGAGAAGGAATCAAGCCAGCCAACACCTTGATTTCAGGCTTATGGCCTCCAGAACTGTGAAACAACAAATTTGGTTTGTTTGTTTGTTTTAAGCCACTGTTGGCAATGTTTGTTAAAGCAGCCCCGGTAAATGAACACAAAAACTGCCACCCATCCCCGAAAGAAGAGGTCCTGAAGATGTTTTTGAACACATGATTTTTGTGATTTTAAAATTTCCAATGTTTTTATTATTCCTATATTTTTATTGAAGAAAATTTGGAAAGGATGACAGTATAAAGAAGAAAATTGAAAACACATGCCCTCTTTGGAAGTGAATTCTTGGGACAGGTGTGCAGGAGTTGAGTGGAGAAAACTGCATGCCCTCTTATTTCTCGGTTAACATTTTAGTGAATTTCCTTTTAATCTGTTTTTTTTCTCCCCTTGCAGTTATTAGAACCTCCCTTGCAAAGTTGCATGATGCTTGACTGAGAGACGGAGTGAAATTCTTAGCACAGGGTTGAGCACTAACAACAGTAGATATTGGGACTTCCCTGGTGGTACAGTGGCTAAGCCTTCACCTTCCAACGCAGGGGTGCAGGTTCAATCCTGACCCGGGAGCTAAGATCCCACATCTTACAGCCAAAAATCCAACACATAAAAGAAAATCTATATTGTAACAAACTTAATATAAACCATTAAAATGGTCCACATCCAAAAAAACAGATATTGTGCATATTTATATAGACATTGGATAAAACTGGAGTCATGCTGTTTTATAAGTTCCCATCTCCAGTGTTTCCTCATATCTTTAATGTCCTTCAAGAGCACGATATTTAATTTGTGCACAGCCTTCCACCTATGAATGTAGCGTCTATTTACCCAATTCTCCGTCACTGAACATTGAATTTCCCATTTTTCCCTGTTATAAATAAGATTGGGATGAAAAATCTTTGATTTTAGGGTACATCCTGCTAGTAGAATGGTTAAATCAAAGCATAACCCTTTTAAAAAGCTTTCGTGCACACCCACACATACCAAAAAAAAAAGTGCAAAAATTCCTGAAGAAACACAGTACAGTTTACTTCCTCAGTAGAGAAAAAGGCACTGACTTCCCCACGCTTTACCGACATCTGGTGTTTTCATTATTTTTTTTTATCTTGACCAATTCTATAGGTAAGAAAAGCCGGAATCCTTTTCATTTGTATTTCGGGATTTCTAACATTTTCATAAGGTTTTTGTATTTCCTCGGCAAATTACGTTAATCATCCTTTGCTTCTGGTGTCCCAGGTCAGTTCCTTTCATTGTTACCAGTTTAGCAGGACTTGAAAGGGCTGCTGCAGATGAGGCCCCAAGAGCAGCTTCCTCCCCGCCCTTCTGACCCTCCTCTCCCCACATTCCCAACCTCAGAGCGAGCTTTCCTCTGCCCCCTACCCGCCCCCACCCTCCTACCGAATAGTTGTCATTCAAACTAGCCCTTGCTTTTCCCAGGGCTCTGGGAAAGCAACTCCACCGCCTTTTGCTGCCTCCCCGCCACCTCACATTCCTGCGGCTCCCACCTCCCTCTCACCACACCCTACACATTCACCCCTGAAATTCCTCAAGAAGGCCCCAAACCACAAGGGACCCAGACTGACCTAGCGCTAGAGCATCCCAGCCCTGCCTGGCTCCGGTCTGAAAAGGAGAGAAGGTGGTGACCTGGGGAGCGGCTCAGAGAAATAGTTGTCCCCAGGGGAAGGCCTGGGGGTGCCAGGCAACATGTAGGGTGGGAGAAAGCATGTCTGGCGTGTTTTTTGGTGTATGATGTCTTTCCAGCGCGAAGCTCACACCCCAGGTCAGCCACTTGCAGGCTGTTCCCTCGCTCTATCTTGCAGGGTCACCAGGAGGGGGAAATGCCACATGCTGTGCACAGCGCCAGGTGCAATAGTCGGGTGCGCCTGACAAAGCCCCAGGGATCAGGTACTGCTTCTGCTGGAGAGATGGGTCTTGGAAGGGTCGGATTTGCACTTGTGGTTGAGGGAGACAGAGGAACAGCTTGAGCAAGGACTGGGAGACCAGAGGCATGTTTGAGCAGGTCGTGTAAATGGAGGGCACCGAGGAGGCCCCAGGGTCAGTGGTCAGGGCTGACAGGGAAGCTCGGCCCTCAGCTCTGGCCACGGACGGGCCCACGCTGGGCTTGGGAAACCTCGATTTTCCTTCGTGCCGGCCTCCAGCTTCTCTCCCTCCCTCCCTCAGGAAGACACTTGTGTGGACTGCGGTCAGGCCTGTGCGGGGCAATGCTCTGGGCCCCACCCTGGATCTTGAGAGCAGGCGAGCCTCGACTGGAGGGATCAGGGCTCTGGGGGCTCCCCGAGGACAGGGACTAACACTGAGAGTCTGAGTGGGCTTCCCGGAAGCAGCGCTGGAGCCGGGCCTGGGGGTGCGAGTTGGCTAAGCGCTGGGAGGGCGGGCACCGCGTGCAGAAGGGTCGCTGGAACCCCGACTGGCCGGCAAAGCCTGGCTCGGGTGATGGTCTGCGAGCTCCACGAGAGTGGCGCGCGGGCGAGGGGCAGAATGCAGCTGGTACCCAGAGACGCCCTGGAGGCCGCNCGGTCTCCTCCACCCGCAGCTTCCCCTCCCGCGGCCTCCCCGCGGTCCCTTCGGCCGAGAAGGAGGTGGGGTCCCTGTGTGGCCGCCTGGAAGTCCAGGGCCCAGACAAAGGAAGGGGCTGCCCCCGTTCCACAGGGACCGGGGGCAAGGGGACTAACAGAAGGTTCAATCCGGCGTTTTGCCGGAGAGAAGAGAGGCCAGGGTCCCCTTTGCACTTGGGCTGACCTCACTCTTACCCCAGGCCCTCTCAGGAAGCATTTGACGTACAAGAACCCTCAAGTACACAAGTCTGCGCTCCGGAATGTCTTATCTAGGAGTCAACCTAGATGGACCTGTCTCTAAGCGGCTCTTTACCCAAGATTGTACAGTCCACATCAAAGGAAGCGGGAGGCGCCGACAGAGGTTAGAGGGAGACCAAAGTCTTCTCTAGCCATCCTTAGCTCCACTTCTGCACGTACCCATGCCCAGTGGATGCCCTCGTGGGGACTCACAATTCCGCAAATACGCAGATAACCGCGCACGCGGATGCGCCGGTGTGTTGTTCCACAGACCCGCGTTCCCATGATTTCATACATGCACGTGTGGGTTCCGGCTCCCCAGGAGCCACTCAACAGATTCTGACAGTCAGGGAGGGCTGCAGAATGAACCCTAACTGATCCTCTGGGATTATCCTTCCCATTCACTTCCCCGCCCCTCACCTCGCAGCCCTTTGTTCCTCTGTGCAGGGCAATTCTGGAACAGGTGGGGAAGGAGAATTGGGCCAGGCTTGTTGGAAATCAAAAGAGGGAAAGTCCTCTGGATGGGAGCGGCTGCCCTCCCCCACCACACCCTCAGACCAGCCCAGTGCAGAGGGACTTCGCATTCCTCTTCAAAGCAGGCCAGGGGACCACCCAAGATAGGTGTGCAGGCCGCGGGAGAGCAGGGAGCCAGGAGACTAGGGCCCCTGCCAGCTGGAGGGGCGGGGAGGGAGTGGCTGCCTCAGCTTTCTAATCACTACAGTGGGGAAGCCAGCTGTTCCCCGTGATTGGGGCCCCTCCAGTTCTGCCCTTCTGCTCCGAAGTTGATCATCAGACCTAGGGAGTGGGGCTCTTGTGCTCACACGCATCTCCACCCCCACCCCTGCAAGCTGGCCTAGAGCCCCTATTCCTGGAGGAGGAACCCTGGGAGCAACAGACAGGAACTCTGAGCAAGGCGCCAGCTAGCCCCGTACAGTCTCCCCTTTGTCAACGAGAGAGGAGTGAGACCAGGCCCCTGCCCTGCGGGTGTCTAGACCATGAGTAACAGTCACGTACACATAGGCAGGCACGGGACTGCAGTCCAGGTGCCGAGGGCTCAGGACTGGTGTGCAGAGAGGGAGGGAAGCCCCTCCCCTAAACAGCCAGGGCTGGGGATGCAGATGCCCTCAATACTATCTGGTTTCTGAATGAAAAAACAAATGAGTGGATGCATTCAGTGGGTAAATGAATGAATGTCCGAGGCCATGAGTGCATTTGGGTGGAAAATCCTCAGCCTGCCCAGGCTAGGAATTCTTGTGGATTGTCACTAGTGTGTCATCACCCCAGCAGGCTGCAGCTCCCCAAGAGCCATGTGACCACAAGGCAAGGAACACCTGCAGCAACCAGAGGGTAGGAGCAGATTCTTCCCCAGAATCTGGGGTGAGGAAGCGGGTGGGGGTGGGGGGCTGGCCACGGTGGCAGTGGAGCCTGTTGACACCTTGCTTTCAGACTTCTAGTCTCCAAAACTGTGAGAGCACATTTCTGTTGTTTCAAGCCACCCCGCTTATGGTAATTGCTTACAGCAGCCGCAGATTACTGCTGCTGCTACTAGAATAAGTTTATTGGTTCTAGCTCCAACTTAGCCAGTCTCCTGCCTCTCACCTCCTAGCCACATCTGGACCTGGACCCCCGGGCACTTGCACACTAAGCCATAGAGCCCAGTGCTAAGTGGGATGAGACACCTGCCACCCACAATCTAGGCTGAATCATAGCTGCCACCTGCCTCTGCTGGACTCAGCACCAGTCTCTCTGCCCCATTAGACCCCAGTGGGAATGGGAGGTGTGTTGCCTCCTGGGGTCAAGTACAGGTTAATAGGGAAAATACACCAACTTGGGAAAATCAGGAGGTCTATATTTAAATTTAGACCTCTCTATGAACTTGAGCAAGTCACCTGAGCTCTGCAGACCACAATTTTCTCACCTGCCAGATAAACTTCATGACTTTTCTGGGTACATGAAGGAGCAGAAAAAGGGGCAGGAGGGCTTGGGAGGGAGGAGGAAGATAACCAGTGCTGAGCATAAATGTGTTCGATTCTATGAGTGAGATTTGGCTTCTCTCATGGATTGGATGAGAAGCAGTGTCACACAGGGATTCAAGGCATGGGGTTGGAGGTCTGCATGAGAAGTGTCCATCACAGGCCAACCCAGTCACACCCGTTTCCAGGGAGACTGCTCTGTCTCCAACCCCCCAGCCCAAGTGGGTACATTTAGACCATGGAACTTTGTCTCTTGTGGACAGAGTCAACCTGAAGAATCAACTGGAAGAGAGGGGGAACCTGCCTGGCAATCAGTGACATGGAGGGAAAAGATGAGATAGGCCACCACATTTTCACACTTGACTGGATAACATAATAAGAAAATAGAGATGGAGAAGTTCACAATATGGAGAAGAGCAGAGATCCAAGCCTGATCAAGCCAGTGACTGGAAAGAAAAATTAAAAGGAGTTAGTAGCTAACAGAATGAGGTGAGGCAGACTAGGATGGTAGTCAAGTAGTGTTAATGTTGAGCTATAAAAGTCTATGCAGTCCTACTGCTGGAGGTCCTAACATGTCCTAAAGCATTTGCAGGGAAAGGCCCCAGACTTAGAATTGTAAGCACTCAAAATTTATAAAAAATGCTCTGCAGGAAAGGAGGAAAAAATGCTCACCAACCAGGAACTAAGGACTACCATGCTAGCTTGTTTTTCTTCTTTTTTTGGTTGAGCCACACAGCTTGTTGGTTCTTAGTTCTCCATCCAGGGAATGAACCTGGGCACTTGGCAGTGAGTATAGTATAGTATAGTATAGTCAAAGCTATGGTTTTTCCAATAGTCATGTACGGATGTGAGAGTTGTACCTTAAAGAAAACTGAGTGCGGAAGAATTGATGCTTTTGAAATTTATTGCTGGAGAAGATTCTTAAGAGTCCCTTGGACAGCAGGAAGATCAAATCAGTCAATCCTAAAGGAAATCAACGCTGAATACTTATTGGAAGTACTGATGCTAAAGGTGAAGCTCCACTCTGGCCACCTGATGTGAAGAGCCGACTCACTGGAAAAGACCCTAATGCTGGGAAAGATTGAAAGCAGGAGGAGAAGGGAGCAACAGAGGATGACATGGTTGGACGACATCATCAACTCAATGCATATGAGTTAAAGCCAACTCCAGGAGCTAGTGAAAGGCAGGGAAGCCTGACATGCTGCAGTCCATGGGGTCACAAAGAGTCAGACACAACTAAGCAACTGAACAAGAACAACTTGGCAGTGAAAGTGCAAAGTCCTAACCACTGGACCATCAGGGAATTCCCAACCATGCTATTTTCTTAACCTATCAAATCTACAGACTTCTAAGCTACTAGGACTGAGTTCAGCAAGGTAACAGGATATAATATCAATGTTCTAAATTCAATTATACTACTATCCACTACCAATAAGCAATTGGAAACTGAAATTTTAAAAACATCTTTTTAAATGACATAAAAAACCATTAAAGACTAGGTGATACATTTATCAAGACAGAAGTAAGACATACATGCATGCGTGCTCAGTCCTGTCCAACTCTGTGACCCCATGGACAGTAGCCCTCCAGCCTCCTCTGTACATGGAATTTTCCAGACAAGAATACTAGAGTGAGTTGCTATTTCCTACTCCAGGGGATCTTCCCAGCCCAGGGATCAAACCCTCATCTCTTGTGTCTCCTGAATTGGCAGGGGGATTCTTTACCAACATGCCACCAGTTATCTATTGCTATATAACAAACTACTCCAAACTCAGTGGTTTAAAACAGTAAACTTTTCCTATGTCAATTTTCAGAGATGAGTTTAGCTGCTGGATGATTCTGGCTAAGGGTCTCTCCGGAGGTTGCAACCTAGATGTTGGCCAGAGCTGCTGACGGCTTGATATGGCTTTTAGCAGGAAGCCTCAGTTTTGCATCACGTGAAACACTCCATAGGATTGCTCACAACATGACAGATGGCTTCTTCCAGAATGAAGAATCCAAGAGAGAAAGGGCAACCCAGTTAGAGAGCCACAGTGCTTTTTATGACCTACTCACCAAAGTACCACAGTCACTTCTGCTTTCTTCTCTTAGAGCAAGTCAAATCACTAAGTCTAGTCCATACTCCAGGAGAGGGAAAGTCATCTCCACCTCTGAAAGGGAGGTACATGGAATAATCTGTGAATGTATTTTTACAATCACCATTATCAGTACACTGGAAACAATAAAATATTGCTGAGAGAAATTTTTAAATGAAAAGATAAGGCAAGCTCATGGATGGGAAGAGAATATTGTTAAGACATCACTTCTCAGATTGATCCATAGATTCAACATAATCTCAATCAAAACACCAGCAGGATATTTTTATAGAAATTAACAAGCTAATTGCCAAATTTATATGAAAATGGGAAGGTCCTCACATAACCAAATGAATTTTGTAAAGGAAGAACAAAGTTTGAGGATTAGGCTACCTGATTTCAAGACTTAATATAAAGCTACAGTGGTCACTTTGATCTAGGGATAGACATTGATGGGATGTAAGGATAGATATGTAACTCAATGGACTGAAACAGAGTCCAGAAATAAATCCACACATATGTAGTCAATATGTTGTGCTTTTATAAAAGGGCCAAGGCTCCAAAATCACTGCAGATGGTAACTGTAGCCATGAAATTAAAAGACACTTGCTCCTTGGAAGAAAAGCTATGACAAACCTAGACAGTGTATTAAAAAGCAGAGACATCACTTTGCCAACAAAGATCCATATAGTTAAAGTTATGGTTTTTGGAGTAGTCATGTACAGATGTGAGAGCTGGACCATGAAGAAGGCTGAGTACCAAAGAATTGATGCTTTCAAATTGTGGTGCTGGAGAAGACTGTTGAGAGTTCCTTGGACAGCAAGGAGATCAAACCAGTCGATCCTAAAGGAGATCAGCCCTGAATATTCTTTGGAAGGACTAATGCTGAAGCTCCAAAACTTTGGCCACTTGATACAAAAAGCTGACTGATTGGAAAAGACCCTGATGCTGGGAAAGATTGAAGACAAAAGAAGAAGAGGGCAGCAGAGGATGAGATGGTTAGATAGCATCACCAACTCAATGGACACAAATCTGAGCAAACTCTGGAAGATAGTGGAGGACAGAGGAACCTGGCAGCTGTAGTCCATGGAGTTGCAAAGAGTCGGACACGATTCAGCAGCTGAACGAAAACAAGGGAATTCAATGGGGAAAGGATAGTCTTATCAACAAATGGGGCTAAAACTATTAAGTATCCACATTCAGTAAAACGAATCTCAACCATCACATCAAATGCAAAAATTAACTCAAAATATGTCACGTACGTCATATGAAGTTTCTAGAAGAAATGTAGGAGAATGTAGGAAATGTAGGATTCTAGAAAAAATGCAGGAAATGTAGGAGAAATGTAGAAAATGTTTTATCTTAGTTTATGCCACTGTTTCTTAACTTGGGGCAATTTACCCCTAGGGGACACCTGGCAATGTCTAGAGACGTTTTTAATTGTCACAACTGGGCGGGCGATGCTTCTGAGGTAATGGGTAAAGGCCAGGAATGCTGCTAAACATTCTACAACACACAGGAAAACCTCCTACAACAAAACATTTTCTGGCCCAAAATAACAGTATTGAAATTGAGAAAACCTTGAGCTAAAGGAAAGATTTGTTTTAAGGCACAGAAGTCAGAAACCAGAGAATTTTTTAAATGCATAAATTAAATTTTACCTAAAAAGCCAACTTTGGCTCTTTGAAAGACACCAGGCAAAAGGCAAGTCACAGATGGGTGAAAGAATTTGCAAAATTTATTTCTGATAAAGGTCTTTTATCCAGAATATGCAAAGAACTCTTACAAATATGCAAAGAACTCTTACATAAGAAGACGACCAATTTTTTAATGGCTGAAAGATTTGAACAATACCTTGCCAAAGAGGCTGTATGAATGGCCGAGAAGTACACAAAAAGATATGAGTCATTAGAGAAAATGCAAACTTAGATCACAATGAAATAGAATTACACATCCATTAGAATGGCTGAACTTTTTTAAAACTTGACCATACCGATACTGGCAAGGATGTGGAGCAACTGGAAGTCTCATACACTGCTGGTGGAGACAGAAAATGACACAACGTTGGAAAACATTTTGGCAGTTGCCAGTAAAGATAACTATACACCTACATTACAACCCAGGACTCCCGTTTTTAGGTATTTACGCAAGAGCTACCTACCAAGAGAAGTATTTACCTAGACTTACAAGTGAATGTTGATAGTAACTTTATTCCTAACAGCCAAAAACTGAAAGTAACCTAAATGCCAATTAAATGGTAAGTAGGTTAACAGTCTGTACTACATCCATACGTTGAAATTTACTCAGCAACGAACAGAAACAAACTACTAATATACACAAGAAAATAAATGAATCTCAAAATCATTATACTGGGTTAAGCTCTTCCCTGGTGGCTCAGATGGTAAAGCGTCCGCCTACAATGTGGAAGACCTGGGTTCGATCCCTGGGTTGGGAAGATCTCCTGGAGAAGGAAATGGCAACCCACTCCAGTACTCTTGCCTGGAAAATCCTATGGAAAGAGGAGCCTGGTAGGCTACCGTCCATGGGGTCACAAAGAGTCGGACACAACTGAGTGACTTCACTCACTCACTCAAAGAAGCCAGATACACAGAAGAATGCGTATGGTATAATTCCATTTATAAGAAGTTCCAGGAAATTCAAAATTACAGTGATAGATTAGTAGTTGCCAGGGGCTGAGAAGAGGAAGAGAGAAGTAACTTCAAAGGGACACAGGAACATTTTTCTATATCTTGATTGTGGAAGGGTTACACAACCACACACATGTGTCAAGACATCATATTTTATACTTGAAACTGGGGAATTTTTATTTATATAAGTTTTATCTAAATAAAAATTGTTTTTTAAAACTACAGGCTTCTTTTTAATACCTTCTCCACATTGGCCTTGTGGTCAGCAGTGGAGGAGGAGCCTTATAACACTGAGGTAGGAAAAATGACAACTTGGGAAATTTAGCTAAGAAAAAGAAAGTGTACTTAGCACTTTATCAAAATTTTTACATATGAAAGCAGTTCTTTTATATTGTACATTTGAAAAAGTTTACTGTTTTTTTCCAGTAAAATATGTATTGGTTATAGTTATTTATCCAGTGGAAATTACTTACTAAAGATCTATAGAGGGGATCGTAGATCTTTTGTCCAGGGAATAAATCAACTAAGGATCTCTTTGTTCACTGAGATTTTGGTCATTTACCACCTGACAGGGAGTTCTTCGATGAGAGAGGGCCTGCATTCCTCATCTTTAGGGGCCCACCTTCATGTAGATCGCCAGAAGCCCATAATATAGGGTCTTTGTAACAGTCATGGGATTTCACTTACTGCACCTTACATACTCTTATTACACAAATGCCCCTTGGTCCTTTGTTTCTTGACACTAAAAGCTGTCACTAGAAAAGGGATCAGAGTTCTAATCTATGATTAAGGATTAGGTTAAGATTCAGTTCAGTTCAGTCACTCAGTCGTGTCCGGCTCTTTGCGACCCCATGAATTGCAGCACGCCAGGCCTCCCTGTTCATCACCATCTCTCAGAGTTCACTCAGACTCATGTTCATCGAGTCCGTGATGCCATCCAGCCATCTCATCCTCTGTTGTCCCCTTCTCCTCCTGCCCTCAATCCCTCCCAGCATCAGTCTTTTCCAATCAGTCAACTCTTCTCATGAGGTGGCCAAAGTACTGGAGTTTCAGCTTTAGCATCATTCCTTCCAAAGAAATCCCAGGGTTGATCTTCAGAATGGACTGGTTGGATCTCCTTGCAGTCCAAGGGACTCTCAAGAGTCTTCTCCAACACCACAGTTCAAAAGCATCAATTCTTCGGCGCTCAGCCTTCTTCACAGTCCAACTCTCACATCCATNCTCCCAATTTTCAATCAGTAGTGTTTTAAACTTCAGTATTTCATCTTTAGATGAAAAATACAAACAAACAATGTAATAACTAGACAGTCTTGTTGAATCTTCTGCTGTGATGTTATTTCTGCCCTGAAATGATAATTTGTCTTCATTTTGTCAGGTTTAATGCCCCAAAAGGATACCACAAAAGCACAAATTGCTACCTGCCACAAATATCCTGGTAGATTTAATATTTCCACTAAGGCAGCCTCTAACACTAGTTTTGGGGTTGTTCCTTTAAGGAAAAGCATTCTTTCATTTTGTTTGTCTGTAATTTTTTAAAGCTGAATCAAGCAGTTGAAACACACAACCTGTAGTCTTCCACTAATAAACAAATTAGAAGCTGAAACCCTGGGGCCAATGACCTGTGTGTATGCCTATTGACAGTCTATGGAGGAGGGCAGTCCTAAGATGATGGAGTAATAGAATGGGGAGACCACTCTCTCCCTCACGAACTCATTAAAAGATCATTTGAACGCTGAGCAAATTCAACAAAATAACTTCTGAATGCTGCCAGAGGACACAAGGCACCCAGAAAGGCAAATCATTCTATTTGAAAGCAAGTAGGACAAAATACATGTTCAGTTCAGTTCAGTGGCTCAGTCGTGTCCAACTCTTTGCGACCCCATGAATTGCAGCACACCCAGGCCTCCCTGTTCATCACCATCTCTCGGAGTTCACTCAGACTTGCGTCCATCGACTCCGTGATGCCATCCAGCCATCTCATCCTTGGTCATCCCCTTCTCCTCCTACCCCAANACTGTTTCCCCATCTATTTCCCAAGAAGTGATGGGACCGGATGCCATGATCTTCGTTTTCTGAATGTTGAGCTTTAAGCCAACTTTTTCACTCCTCTTTCACTTTCATCAAGAGGCTCTTTAGTTCCTCTTCACTTTCTGCCATAAGGGTGGTGTCATCTGCATATCTGAGGTTATTGATATTTCTCCCGGCAATCTTGATTCCACCTTGTGCTTCTTCCAGCCCAGCGTTTCTCATGATGTACTCTGCAGAGAAGTTAAATAAGCAGGGTGACAATATACAGCTTGACATACTCCTTTTCCTATTTGGAACCAGTCTGTTGTTCCATGTCCAGTTCTAACTGTTGCTTCCTGACCTACATACAGATTTCTCAAGAGGCAGATTAGGTCTGGTATTCCCATCTCTTTCAGAATTTTCCACAGTTTATTGTGATCCACACAGTCAAAGGCTTTGGCCTAGTCAAGAAAGCAGAAATAGATGTTTTTCTGGAACTCTCTTGCTTGTTCCATGATCCAGCGGATGTTGGCAATTTGATCTCTGGTTCCTCTGCCTTTTCTAAAACCAACTTAAACATCAGGGAGTTCACGGTTCACGTATTTTGAGGATTATGCTCATGGAAAATCTAGTTGATGTTGCTCCTAAAACTGTGTCCAACACATAGTGCCAAGTATAAGTGAGTCACATAAATAAATGAATGAAAACGGGTTTGAAAAAAAGCCTGTTGGCTTCAGGTGACTCAAATAATATCACTAAGAATGAGGAAGGGTCTTTCCCTCTTTCTGCACTCATCTCTGCCGTGTCAGTCAAAAAATCTTCCCACCACCCACCCTCATCCTGCTAATAGCCTCCTATGTGTGTGTGCTACGTCACTTCAGTTGTGTCGAGCTCTTTGCGAACCCCATGGACAGAGGTGTCCATGGGGATTCTCTGGGCAAGAATACTAGAGTGGGTTGTCATGTCCTTCTCCAGGAGATCTTCCTGACCCAGGGATCAAACCCACATCTCTCACAGGTTCTTTACCACTAGCGCCACCTGAGATTAGTAAAAAAATGCACAGGGGTTGACTGAAAGTGGGCTTCCCTTGTGGCTCAGCTGGTAAAGAATCCACCTGCAAGGCAAGAGACCTGGGTTCAGTCCCTGGGTTGGGAAGCTCCCCTGGAGAAGGGAACAGCTACCCACTCCAGTATTCTGGCCTGGAGAATTCCATGGACTGTATAGTTCATGGGGTCACAACATGACTGAGCGACTTTCACTTTTGCTTGCCTGAAAGTAATTTAAATGTTTAAATTTTGTTTTGCACAAATATCAAATGTTTAATTATAAGAACCAAGCAGAACAGACTTTGAATTAGATTAGAAATAAATAAATGCTGGGACTTGGGCTCAGTCAGATGACACTTCCTTGGAGAAATAGTTTAACCACACTGAGTTTCAGTTTCTTCATACGTAGAACAGAGTTAGTGATAGTAGCATCACTTCACAAGACTATTGGGAGGATTAAATTAAAAATTCCATATAGGGGCTTCCCTGGCGACTCACTGGTAAAGAATCCACCTGCCAATGCAGGAGACGTGTCTTCGATCCCTGATCCAGGAAGATCCCGCATGCTGCAGAGCAGCCGAGCCCACGCACCGCAGCTGTTGAGCCTGGGCTCTGGAGCCCGGGAGCCGCAACTCCTGAAGCCCACGTGCCCTAGAGTCTGTGCTCTGCAACTAGAGACGCCACCGCAAAGAGTAGCCCCCCTCACTGCACCTAGAGAAAAGCCTGTGCAGCAAAGAAGACCCAGTACAATCAAAAATAAATCAACATTTAAAAAATTCTGTATAGTGTTTAGCCACAGTATCTTGTACTCATAGTAACCATCCAGTGTGCACTTGCAGTTACAATGAAGACATGGGGAGAGGGATGCTGTGTAAAGACCAGACTAGCCGTGACTACTCGGGACTGCCATCAGATTTTTTTAAACAGCGTCATCGATGTATAATTGTCGTACAATAAAGCATGTTCAAATTATACAATTTGGCCAGCTTTAACACATGTGTGCACACTTGAAACCACCACCACCACCACCACCAAGATAATGAACCTATCTGGCACCCCCAAAAGTGCCATCTCTTCCCTCCACCACCCCTATCCCAGGGAACCCCTCATCTGCTTTCTGTCACTGGAGATTAGTTGGCATTTCCTAGAATTTCATATAAATCGAATCACACACCTTACGTGCTCTGTTTTTTGTGTATTTTTTCGGTCTGACTTCTTTCATCCAGCTTGTTTTGAGATCCATCTGTCATTGCATGTATGAACAGCTCCTTCTTCATTGCTTAGAAATACCCTGTTACACAGATATATCACAATGAATTTATCCAGTCACTTGGTGAACACAAAGATTATCTCCAAGTTTTAGTTATTACAAATAGAGTTCTCATGTACCAGTTTGCTTTAATATGCCTTAGGGAAATACCTATGAGTAGAATTGCTGAGTTATAATGTTAAGTAAATATCTCTATAAGAAAGCTCCTGGCAGTAAATGTGAAGTTTCCTTAAAGAGGGGTGGGAGGCTGGGGATCAGGGTCAGGGGTCTCTTACACCTCTTTCCCATCTTCTCAAGCTCTCTGCTCAAATCCAGTATTCCACTAGGGCCATTCCCTGCTCAGAGACACGCTGTCCTAACAGCAGGAGTTCGCATACCTGGGTGAGCATCAGAATCTCCTGGGGAGCTTTAAACCGCATAGATTCCTGGGTTCCACCTGAAACCTATTCAGAATGTTGCCTGTTGGGTCCAGGAATCTGTTTTTTGTTTTGTTTTGTTTTTAATCTCTCAGATAATTCTTCTGTGTAAACAGATCCAGGAACTTCCCACCTACTGGAATGAATTTAAACCTCAGACAAGACATTCGAGCTTCACTTCTCAACTGAGACATGCAGCCTAAGGAAGAGGGTCCCAGACATGCTCAGGCTTTCTTACCACCAAGCTTTCAAGCTTTCACTCAGGTTCACCCCTCTACCTTCTCCCTTCTCTACCTAGGGGACTCCTACCAGTCCTTGGAGACCCAGAGAAGACCGTTTCCCCCTACCTCAAGCCTTCCACACCCATCCCCTAGCCAGCCAGAAATTTCATCATCTTCTTGAGTCTCCCAGCACCATCGTGACCTGTATATCACAGCATCTGTCACTGTGCCCTGTAATTACAGTTAGCCTTCCAATCCACAGACTCTGCATCCATGGCTCAACCAACCATGGATCAAAAATATTGGAAAATAAAAACTCCAGAAAAGTCCAAAAGGCAAAACTTAGATTTGTCATACACTGGCAACTGTTTACATACATTCACATTGTATTAGGCATTATAAGTAATCCAGAGATGATTTAAAGTATACGGGAGGATGTGCAAATAGGTAATCTGCAAACACTATGCTATTTTATAATACATAAGAGACTCGAGCATCCTCTGATTTGGGTACCCACAAGGGTCCTGGAACCAATCCACTGCTGATACCAAGGGAGGATGGCTCTAATAATGCCTCTGCCAGACGGTTGGCATCAGCAGCCTTATTTAAACTTTCTAAGAATTCTTTGAAAGGTCATGGTGATGACGATGCAAAGGCAGATTAGGTGAGAAGTCTGCTCCAGTCCTTCTACGTGTGCTGCTCGACTCTTAAATCCTCGCCACAGACAGGTGAGGTAGGTACTGTTATCATCAGATCCATGTTACAAATGAGGAAACTGAGGCCCTGAGAGGTAAATGGTAGAGGGTCTAACTCAGGAAATGCTCCAGCCCTTTCACAGAGAAGGCCACTGAAACTTGGGGAAGTAATTTGCCGCAATTCACCATTTTCTTAAGATGCACAGTCATGCTTTCCACCCAAGAGTCACTGATCCCACAAGGCCCCTGTTTAAACCTTCCACTAAACAATCCACAAGCCAAGCCCTTCTTCCTTGGCCCTGTGACAAGGATTGTTTTCAGTCTGGGGCTATTACAAATAGGGTTGTTACGAATATTCATGTACAAGTTCTTGCAATGCTTGCATTTCTCTTGAGTAAATAAATGAAAGAAGAATGGCTGGATTATATGGTAGGTGTAATTTTAACTTTTAAAGAAACTGTTTTTCCAAAGTGGTTAAATCATTCTACACTCCAACAACAGAGAGTGTTCTGGTTGCTCTGCATCTTCACCAATACTTGGTATGGTCAGTCTTTTTAAATTTATTTTTTAATTGGTGCATAATTGCTTTACAATGTTGTATTAGTTTCTGCTGAACAACAGTGTAGATCAGCTTTAAGTATACATATTTCCCTCCCCCCCCCATTCTTGGGAAGATACAAATATTCAGCCCCCTCCATCCCACCCCTCTAGGTCATCACAGAGCACTGACATGAGTTCCCTGCGCTCTTCAGAGATTCCCACTTGCTATGTGTTAGTACATGGCAGCATATATATGTCAGAGCTACGCTCTCAGTTCGTCCCAACCTCTCCTCCCTCCGCCTCCCCTGTCTACAGTTCTGTTCTCTACGTCTGCATCTTTATTACTGCCCTGCAAATAGGTCAGTCTTTTTAATTCTAGCCATTCTAAAAGATCTGTAGTGGTATCATATTGTACTTTAATTTGCATTTTCCTAGTGACTATGGTATTGAGTTTCTTTTCAGGTATCTATTAGCAATCAGATATTTTCTTTGGTGCAATGTCTGTCCAACTCTTTGCCCATCTTTTAATTTTTGTTTTCTTGGTGCTGATTTGTGAGAGTTCTTTATATATTCTTCAAACAAGTCTCTTGCCAGATATGCAGTCTTGTTCTTACAGTCTGTGGGTTATCTTTTCATTTTCCTAACCGTGTCTTTCTAAGAGTGGTAAGTTTTAATTTTGACAAGTCAAATTTATCCATTTTTTAATGGATGGTACTAATTTATCTCAGCAATATTTTATCATTTTTAATGTATAGATCTTAATATATTTTGTCAGGTTTATCCCTAAATATTCTCATATTTTGATTCCACTGAAATTTGTTAAATTTTTATTTCAGACTACTTGTTGCTAGTATGTAGAAAAATAACTGATTTTCATATGTTGATATTGTAGCCTACATACTAGCTAAACTCACTTATTAGTTTTAGTGCCCTTTTTTTTTTTTTTTTGCAGATTCATAGGATTTTTTACACAGGCAATCTTATTGTCTATAAACAGTTATACTTCTTCTTCCCTTCAATATTATTTGCTTTCTTTTTTAAAACTAGCTATTTGGCTGCTGACATTGTCCCACAGTTCACTAAAATCTTGGGTTTTAAGTATTTTTTCTCTGAGTCTCATTTTGCCTAGTTTCTATAACTATGTCTTCAAGTTTACCGATCTGCTCTTCTGCAGCAACTAATCTGCCATTATTTCCTTCCAGTGTATTTTATATCTCTGACATTGTAGTTTCTATCTATAGAAGTCTTATTTGGATCATTTTTAAAATGAAAAATTGTTTAATTTAAAGTTAGAAGTGCTACCTTTTTGTTTTTGTTAAGTTGATGCATGTCTCTCCATAGTTAACCTTTCTTCTGGTTAAACACATGAAATACACCTATAATAGCTACTTTGGTGTTATTCTCTGTTAATTCTACCATCGGTGTCATTCTGGGTCAGTATCAATCAGTTGATCATCTGTTCATTATGGGTGGTGTTTTCCTGCTTCTTTGCACACCCAGTAATTATTGACTGGATGCTAGACTTTACCTTTTGGGATTCTGTATATTTTTGTATTTCTATAAATAATCTTGAGTTTGATTCTTGGAAGTAATTATGTTACTTGGAAATAGTTTGATCTTTTTGTTAGGTGGGACCAGAAATGTGTTTTGTTAGGATTACTTTGTCCCCAGTACTCAGCCGAGACCCTTCTTAGTACTCTAAAATGGATGTCCTTAGAATTACGAGACTTTCCACTCAGGCTATCAGGCTATGGGCTCAGAGGTTAAAGCATCTGCCTCCAGCACAGGAGACCTGGGTTTGATCCCTGGGTTGGGAAGATCCCCTGGAGAAGGAAATGGCAACCTACTCCAGTATTCTTTCCTGGAGAATCCAATGGACGGAGGAGCCTGGTAGGCTACAGTCCACGGCGTTGCAGAGTCAGACACGACTGAACGACTTCACCTTCACCTGTCAGGCTATGAGGAACAGGCTCTATTTCCCAGGCTTGTGTGCGCTCTGAGCACTATTCCCTCTTATTCTTGTGGGTGGGTCTCTCCCCAGCCTCAGGTAATATCTAGTTGATTAACACTCAGTTGAACAGTGGAGGGGGACCCTCTGCAGATTTCCAGAGCTCCTACTCTCCATCTCTCCTCTTACTAACTCTAGCCTCTTTGGCTTCCCCCAGATTCCCAGCTATGTCTCCTTAATTGAAGAGACTGCCAGGCTCTGCCTGAATTAGCCTATACCTGTGTCATGCCTTGGGAACTTTCTCCAAGCAGTATGTCGAGTCAATCATAGCACTCACCTTATTTTTCTTCCGTTCTCTCAGTGATCACTGTTTGTCATCGCCTGATGGGCAGTGTCTTGAGTGTCCCTTTTTGTGTGTATTTTGTTGTTGTTTTTATTTCAGATGGGAGGATAAATCTAGTCTGTTATTCCATGTTAACCAGAAGTGGAAATTCCTGTCATCAGAGTTGGCCCTGGAATTGGTCAGGGTCAGCTCTGGGCTGGGATCTAGGAGGTTTTTCCTTCCTTATACCAGGTGAGACAGCTGGCCCCAGGGAAGGGCTAATCCTACTATGCTCGCCAGCTCTTGGGCCCTGGGGACCAACCAGAGCAGTTAGCCAGAGAGAGGAGGTAACCAGCACACCCCGTGGGAATTCGAGCTGGGGTAGCTCATTATACTCACTCTGTCAACAGAATCATTCCTCACGGAGAACTCCAGTGCCTTCCCTCCCTCTCACCATCCCAACCGTAGTCTCTGGCAACTCTGACCTCTTCTCTGGTTACTGGCCTCACCTGGCCAGGGCAGGAAGGGATTGGCACCTGCAGCCTCCCAGCTGGCCACATTAACTACTACCTAGCAACAACAGGCAGAACTTCCTTTTTAGAGCAGCTGCCATTTTCCTGATCCGGGGCCGCTTAGTAAGAACGTGAGGCTGGAGTGGGTAAAGTGACTCCCCTAAGGTCTCAGAGCTGGAAGGGACAGAATCGGGGTTTAGCACTTGCTTCTAGAGACCTGATGTCTTTCCTGCTAGGAAAGAGCCCTGAGAACTTTCTTAGCCTCTGGGTCTCCTACTTCATTTTGGCTTGGGCTCCTGTGTCCAGTTCTGACTTGTGTCTGCCTCTGGTCCTGAAGCCCCATCTGGAATCTGCTTAGTTATGGAAGATGACATGGGGGGAAGTATGACCGGACACATACTGGCTTTGTAATCAGACACACCCAAGTTCAAATCCTACTTTCTAATGATGTGAACTTCAGGGAGTCACGTACTCTTGCTAAACCACAATAACGGCTTCTACAGAATCAAATAATGGTATTACTTCACAGTGTTGAGGTAAAGATTAAATGAGATCATATCTAAAAAGTACTTACTGGAGTTCCCTGGTGGCCTAGTGGTTAAGATTTGGCACTTTCACTGCCATGGCCCAGGTTCAATCCCTGGTTAGGAACTGAGATCCTGAAAGCCACAGTGTGGCCAAAAAAGAAAAAACAGATGTGCAATATATGCAGAGTTGGAATTCCTAAGAACCAAAAAAGCAATGCTAGAGTCAAAACCACTATAACGAAAATGAAGAATGCCTCTGATGAGCTCATTAGTTGACTCGGCATAGCTGAGGAAAGACTCTCTGAGCCTGAGAATATTTCCATAGAAACTTTAAAAACTGAAAGGCAAAATGAAAAGAGACTGGGGAAAAAATGGGGCAGAATAGCCAAGAACGCAAAGAATCGGACACGACTGAGCGACCGAACTAAGAGACAGCTGCAAAAAGTGTAACATACATGTACTAGGAATACCCGAGGGAGAAGAGAAAGAAAAAGGAGCAATAATTGAAGGAGTAAGGATTGAGAATTTTCCCAAATTAATGTCAGACACCAAACCACAGATCCAGAAAGCTCAGAGAACACCAAGCCCAATAACTCGCTCCCCTACCCCGCCCTCTGCACCCCCCTCCAAAAAAAACCCTGCACCTATTGTATTCAAACCACAGAAAATCAAAAATAAAGGAAAAAATCTTGAAAGAAGCCAAAGGAAAACAACACCTTATCTGTAGGGAGCAAAGATAAGAATTACATCCAAATTCTTCTCAGAAAACAGGCAAGGAAGAAGAGAATGAGGTGAAACAGAGGGCTGGGGGGAAAAACCCACACACTAGAATCTGTATCCTGTGACATTTCATTTCCTTCAAAGCAAAGGAGAAATAATGACTTTCTTAGACAAACACTGACAGTCTTTGTTGCCAGTAGACCTGCCCTGCAAAAAATGTTAAAAGAACTTCAGAGAAAAGGAAAATGATACAGGTCAGAAATTTGGACCTGCATTAAAAAAGGAAGAGTATCAGAGAAGGAATAAGTGAAAATTTAATTAAATTTAAATTTATCTCTTTTTAATTGATCTTAACAGGTAACAGTTTCAAAACAAAAACAGCAACAATGTATTTGATGATAATAACATGTATAAATGAAATGAATGACAGCAATGATACAAGGGATGATAAGGAAGAATTAGGAATATTTGCTATTATAAGGTACTTGCACTACTGTAAAGTGTTATGTGAAGTAGTCTTGGATTAATTGTAAATGTATATTGCAAGCTCCAGGGCAACCACTAAGAATATTTTTAAAAATTATAATTGATATGCTAAGAAAGGAAAAGGCAGAAAAAGAGTGGAAGACAAAAATAGGAACAAAAGACAGGAAATAAATAAAAGTAAATATGGTAGATATTAATCCAACTATATCAATAATAACCTTAATATTAAAAGTCTAAATATATCAGTTGAAAGACAGACTGTGAGAGTAGATCAAAAAAGACCCAACTACCCACTGCCTTCAAGAAACCCACTTTAAATATAAAGATATGTATAAATTAAAAGTAAAGGTTAGAGAAAGATATTCCATGCTCGCACTAATCACAAGCAAGCTTGAGCAGTTACATTGATTTCAGCCAGAGGTGATTTTAGAGCAAGAAAAGTTATCAGGGATGAAGAGGGGCATTACACTGTGATAAAGGAGTCCATTCTCCAGGAAAACATAATAATCTTTAACGTGTACATATTTAACGACAGGGCATCAAAAGGCATGAGGCAAAAACTGAAAGAACTTCAAAGAGGAATAGCTAACTCATTACAAATGACGACTCAACACCCCTCCATCAGAAATGGACGCATCCAGTACTCAGAGAACCAGCAAGGACAAAACCGAACTGCAGAACATCATCAGTCAGCTGAATATAATTGATATCTATCAACTACTTCATCCAACAAGAGTAGAATACACATCCTTCTGAAACTCACACGGAGCATTCACCAACATAGTCCACACCCTGGCCCCATGAAACATACCATCACAAGTTTAAAGCAATAGAGGTCAAATAAGACCCACTCTCAGACAACAATGGGACTAGCAATCAATAACAGAAGGTAGCTGGAAAATCCCAAATTACTTGGATATTAAACAATACTTCTAAACAACACATGGGTCAAACAAGAAATCTTAAGCAAAACTTTAAAATATTTTGAAATAGATGAAAATACAACTTATCAATACATGATAGTCATCAGCACTTCAGTCATTCTCTGGCTGCAGCCCTGCGCCAGTCATAGCTGAGCTCACCGTGACTGTCATGCATCGGATCACTCAGGTCCCAGCTCCCAGGTCGAGCTAGTTTACTACATCTTGGTCTTCTCAATTGTCATTGCTTTCAAAACTCAGCACACCTCGGGCTGGAGTCCACCTGTGTTATCACAGGTGGAGAAGAAAGTTAAGGACCTCCTTATTGCAAGCATTTCTACAGACAGTTGATGTCGTAATCTAACAATGTAATGGGCCACCTGGACCAGAGAGTGAGCGCTGTGTTCTGGTAGAGGTGGCAGAGCAGTCTCAACAGCTGCCAGCCACTCAGTTAAGGAGGAAATGCGGCATGAACAAGGCGTGGACTCCGGGATCCTCTATGGCTTTCCTTCCAATTGTAAGAATTTTTCCAAAATTCTCCATGATTCTTAGAATTTACCATCCTTACACTAGCTTATTCTAAGAATCTTCTAAGATTATTAACTTTTAATGTTCTCTGAGTCTCGGGTTTCATAAGCGGTACTAAATGTAATAAAGTATACAAAAATTATTACTTAACACATGGCCCAGAATTCTTCTTGGGAAGAGAAGGAACTATGTTTCTGGGGAAATGATTTAATAAGGGCTTTGAGGAGAGACCCCATAGAGAGCCTGGACTTCTGACGAATGAACTGGAAGGAAGCAAGGGAGGGAGAGAGGGTGGGGGAGAGAGATGTAAGGTGGGTGGGGAAGCACATAACCCATAGTACTCTCTAGACGCCAGTGGGCTGAGCTCCATATGATGTGGAAGATTCCAAATCCTCTGTATTTGGGAGGAGTGGTTTTATTTTTCATACGAAACCTAAATAAAATTCTGGGCCTCATCACATTCCAGTCAGTGTTGTCCAGGACAAAGCCAGCACACTTTGCTGGAGGCAGAGATAACAGGGGTGAGTGTGAACCCCCTGGAGTTTAGCAGGCCTCTCTAGAGAAGGTGGGGCCTCTCTGGGTGGTGGGGTAGTCATCTAGGGGACTCCGTTCCTATCAAAGATTATGTGGACAGCTCTCTCTAGAAGCACAGAGTACACAGCCTGAACAACTGAATGTGACAGCCCTGGCCGAACATTAACGGAAATTTCACCTCCATCTAAAGAAACGAGGAGACCGGCCCAGCCAGGATTCAGGCTCTCTGTTTTCTTTGGAACTTTCCTGGTGGCTCAGCAGTAAAGAATCCACCTGCAATGCAGGAGACATGGGTTCGATTCCTGGGTCAGGCAGATCCCCTGGAGAAGGAAGTGGCAACCCACCCCAGTATTCTGGCCTGGGAAATCACGTGGACAGAGGAGCCTGGAAGGCTACAGTCCATGGGATTTTAAAAGAGTTGGAGAGGACTTAGCGACTAAACACCACCACCACTACCAACAGGTTTTCTTTAGGCTCTATTTTTAAGGTTGTAAGGTCCTATGGTTCTATGACTCCAAGAATCTGAGAATACAATACAGTTTACAATTCTAAGGCAACAACCCCTTACCACCACAACCAGGGCTACCATGCTATAGCTGTTCTGTCACTCAGGTGTATCTGACTCTTTGCGACCCCATGGACTACAGCACTCCAGGCTTCCATGTCCTTCTTTGCTCAAATTCATGTTCATTGAATCGGTGATGCCATCCAACCATCTCTTCCTCTGTCGTCCCTTTTTCCTCCTGCCTTCAATCTTTCCCAGCAATCTTTCCCTCTTTTCCAGTCTTTTCCAATGAGTCAACTCTTTGCATCAGGTGGCCAGAGTAGTGGAGTTTCAGCTTCATCATGAGTCCTTCCAATCATTTTTCAAGGTTAATTCCTTTAGGATTGACTGATTTGATTTCCTTGCAGTGCAAGGGACTCTCAAGAGTCTTCTCTAGACACTGTGCCAGGCACTTAATCTGTATTGTCTCAATTAACCCTCAAACCCTATGAGATACACATTACTGTCTCCATTTTGCAGATGTGGCNGTGGTGGGGTAGTCATCTAGGGGACTCCGTTCCTATCAAAGATTATGTGGACAGCTCTCTCTAGAAGCACAGAGTACACAGCCTGAACAACTGAATGTGACAGCCCTGGCCGAACATTAACGGAAATTTCACCTCCATCTAAAGAAACGAGGAGACCGGCCCAGCCAGGATTCAGGCTCTCTGTTTTCTTTGGAACTTTCCTGGTGGCTCAGCAGTAAAGAATCCACCTGCAATGCAGGAGACATGGGTTCGATTCCTGGGTCAGGCAGATCCCCTGGAGAAGGAAGTGGCAACCCACCCCAGTATTCTGGCCTGGGAAATCACGTGGACAGAGGAGCCTGGAAGGCTACAGTCCATGGGATTTTAAAAGAGTTGGAGAGGACTTAGCGACTAAACACCACCACCACTACCAACAGGTTTTCTTTAGGCTCTATTTTTAAGGTTGTAAGGTCCTATGGTTCTATGACTCCAAGAATCTGAGAATACAATACAGTTTACAATTCTAAGGCAACAACCCCTTACCACCACAACCAGGGCTACCATGCTATAGCTGTTCTGTCACTCAGGTGTATCTGACTCTTTGCGACCCCATGGACTACGGCACTCCAGGCTTCCATGTCCTTCTTTGCTCAAATTCATGTTCATTGAATCGGTGATGCCATCCAACCATCTCTTCCTCTGTCGTCCCTTTTTCCTCCTGCCTTCAATCTTTCCCAGCAATCTTTCCCTCTTTTCCAGTCTTTTCCAATGAGTCAACTCTTTGCATCAGGTGGCCAGAGTAGTGGAGTTTCAGCTTCATCATGAGTCCTTCCAATCATTTTTCAAGGTTAATTCCTTTAGGATTGACTGATTTGATTTCCTTGCAGTGCAAGGGACTCTCAAGAGTCTTCTCTAGACACTGTGCCAGGCACTTAATCTGTATTGTCTCAATTAACCCTCAAACCCTATGAGATACACATTACTGTCTCCATTTTGCAGATGTGGCAACTGAAGCACAGAGTTAAGTCATCAGTCCTGGACCACAGTGGCAGGACTGAAGCCAGGTATTCTGACCATGGAGCCTCCTTACCTCTCTGCCCTGTACTGCTAGCATTACTGCAAGCACGTTTTGTCCCTCACAGCTCTTTTGTCTGTGAGGTGAGTTTTTTCCCAGATCTTGCCCCAGAGATCTGGAACACAGACCTGAGGTCTGAAGCGTGTTGTGTTGAGCTGAGTCCTATTAACTTGTGTTGCCGTGTTGTAATAGGTGGTGTTGCATTGAATGTGTTTGTCCCCATTGGACTTTGAGCCCTCCAGGACAAAGACTGAATCTGATTCATTTGGGGGCCTGGCACACTGTGGGTGCTTAGGTAAATGTCCATTATATGAGTGACTAATTAGCTCAGTGGGCTCTGGAAGTGAATGCTTCCGGCCAATTACCCTGAGGTCATTGTCCTGTGAGTGTATCTGGACAGGGGCTGGCGAGGTGGGTGCACTCCCAGAGGCACCTGAACGGGTGAAGCCAAGCCAGAATTCATCCTCAAAGGACCTTGGAAAAAGAGGCAGGACAGACCCTTGAAGACTTCGCGTTTCCAGGTCAGGAGTAGATAGAGGGTAACTGGAATCAAGTTGAGGAGGGAGCGCGCTGAGCCTTCCTGGGCAGTCCAGTGGTCTGGGCTCCATGTCTCCACCGCAGTGGGTGCAGGCTGCATATGTGGTTGAGGAACTAAGATCCCTCGTGCCACATGGTGTGACAAGGAGCCTGAGGGGAGCCTCATGTGGGGGGTGGGTGAGCAAGAAAACAGCCCCAAGTGCCCCCAGAGCCCATCTTTACAGATAGCCAGAGAAAGGAGGTTTCCAGAATGTGAAGGTGCTGGAGCCAGTTATCCTCTCTTCCTTGCCTGTAGCTTCTTCTCCCTTTAGGGCCAGGGTACCATCTAAGGCCCAGCCTGGCTCATGGGAACTCTTCTCCAGGGCTGGACTGGCCCTGACTCCTCTGTGTGGACTGGAGTCCTGCCATGGACCTCCTGAGTCTCTAGACACACCCTAGTTGCCTCTGCTGAACTTCGGCCTGCTCCAAATCAAAACCCAGGAGCTCCTGAAGTTTCTGCCTGCCTTAGCCTCTCTTTGACCTTGAGTCCTGGAAATGCCCACCTGCCCTGAGTGGAGCCAGCTCTGCAGCCCATCTGCCCTATGCCCACCTCGGTTCTTCTACCCAAAGATGCTCGCACCTGCCGAGCCACCTGCTCTTGCCCTAGGTCAGGCCTTGGCTACTCCTCCCTGGACGACGTCTGGTCCTCTTCACTGGACGCTCTGCCTGGCCTCTCCGACACCAGCACATTCCCCCACACCAGCTTCCACACCACGTACTCAGATGCAAATCTGACCATGTCCCTCTCCTGCTCACTTTCCAGTGGCTCCCCATTACCTATGACAGAAAGTTCTATTTCCTTAGCCCAGCATTCAAGGCCCTCCATTCTCTTTGTCCCTTGACCCTTCTCTGTGCTAGAGCCATTGCAAACATCTTTTCACGCCTTCTTTACGCTTGTTCTCACTGCCTGGCACATTTTCCTTTAAGTTCCTACTCATTCATCAAGCATCAGTCCTACTCTGGTTCCCCCCTGAGTTTACAACACCCTGCACACAACTCCGCAGTGGCCATAATCACATTGTATTAGAGCTGTTTCATCGTGTTTGCTTCCCCAGTCACTGGAGTTCTATGGGAAGCCCTATTTTGCCAACAGCTTCACCCTTGCTGTCTGGCACCTGGTACGCACATGCTGAATGAATGAGGGAAGAAATGAATGGATGGCAGTGAGTGACAGTGACGCTGCAGCACCCACCCTGGTGAGGGGGTGGGTGGGATGCAGTGAGCAAGGGCGAGTGATGAAACAGAAGAGCAGAACCAAAGCATGGCGCCAAGGAAGTCGTGGCAACACCAGCACTGTTCTAAATTCATCTCTCTGCATGCGTCCATCCTGTATGGGTAGCTGTGAGCTCTGAAATCCCGGGAATCCCTGTCATTTCCTCCTGTTTGTTATTTCTGCTGCCCCTGTGAGGAAATGCCCAGGCCTTACCCAAGGCTGTCGCCTTCTTTGTGAGCAGCAGGGTGGGACGCAGGGGGACATCACATAGATTGCCCCTCTCCTCAGCACCAGGCCCCTCCCAGCAGGGGGCCCCCAGGGACGGCTGGGAGATGGGCAAAGATCTGAGCCACATGGGAGAGGAGACTGGGCCTGTGGGACGGGGGAACCAGGAAGCCGAGGGATTTGGAGGATGGAACACCTGTCGCTTCTGTCTGAGCCCATGGGTGGGTCTCCTGCCCAAGCTCTATTGTAGTTAGCCACATTCCCAATGCACTCTAAGCTCCATCAGCTGAGGGAGTCAGGACAGATGGAAAGTTTTCTAGGAGGACACAGAGTGTCCACTTTATTCCCCCTATATCTCCAGGACCCAGCATCATGCCTGGCAAATGGTAGGGTTCAGTTCAGTTCAGTTCAGTTCAGTCACTCAGTCATGTCTGACTGCGACCCCATGAACCGCAGCATGCCAGGCCTCCCTATCCATCACCAACTCCCGGAGTCCACCCAAACCCATGTCCATCGAGTCAGTGACGCCATCCAACTATCTCATCCTCTGTTGTCCCCTTCTCCTCCTGCCCTCAATCTTTCCCAGCATCAGGGTCTTTTCAAATGCGAAGAGTCAGCTCTTCACATCAGGTGGCCAAAGTATTGCAGTTTCAGCTTCAACATTAGTCCTTCCAATGAACACTCAGGACTGATCTCCTTTAGCATGGACTGGTTGGATCTCCTTGCAGTCCAAGGGACTCTCAAGAGTCTTTTCCAACATCACAGTTCAAAAGCATCAATTCTTTGGCGCCTGTTTACAACTTATTAGAAATAAAGCTGCTATGAACTTTCACAGTCTTCTTCTGGCACATGTCTGCATATCTTTTCTTTTTTAAATTTATTTATTTGGCTGTGTTGTGTCTGAGCTGTGGCAGGCAGGATCCTTACACTGGGCACAGGTTCAGTGGTTGCAGCTTGTGGGCATAGTTGTCCCTCAGCACATGGGATCTCAGGTAACCAGCCAGGAATTGAACCTGCGAGGCAGATTCTCAACTACTGCAGCACAGGGAAGTCCCTGCGTATCTTTTCTGTAAACACTTAGCAGAAGGACTGCTTCACTGTATTAAAAGTCAACTACAAACCTGTATCCCAAAGTGGCTGTATTTTACATATCAGTCAGCATTGCATGAGATTTCCAGGTGATCTATCTTCTTTTCCACACTCAGTGCTCTCAAACTAGTGAATGTGCAGTAGTATCTCACTGTGTTTAATTTGCATTTCCCTGATGACGCTGAGCATCTTTTCATGTGCCGTTCATATCTGCCATCCTTATATTTTCTTTGGGCAAGTGACTGTTCAAATCTTTTGCCCATTTAAAAGACTGGGTTTTTTGACTCATTACTGAGTTGTAAAAATTCTTCATATATTCTGCAACACAAATTCTTTACCAAAACTCTTCTTCCAGTTTGTGACTTTATTTTTTCATCTTCTTAATAGTATCTTCTGAATAGGCAAAGTTTTAAATTTTAACAAAGACCAATTTATCATTTTTTTTTATGACATCCTTTCGTGTCCTACGAAATCTTCACTCAAAGTTATAATAATTTCCTAAAACATTTTCTTTGAAAGGTTTTGCACTTTTATACTTATGTCTGTGATCCATTTCCAGGTGACTTTGTATTGCATATGGAGTGAGCTAAGGGTCAAGATTCACGTCTTGGCAAATGGATACCCAATTTTTCCTGCACCGTTTGTTGAATAGACTCTCTTCCTCACTGAAATACTGTGGTATCCAAATCAATTGACCACATATGTGTATGTTCATTTTCAGACTCTATTCTGCTCCACTGACATACACATTTACCCCGATGCCAGGATTAAACACTGTTGACTACTGTAGTTTCACGATGAGCCCAGAAATCAGGCAGTGAATCCTCTTTACTCTTTTCCAAATCTGTTTTGGCTCTTCTAGGTCCTCGGCATTTCCAAATAGTCTTTAGAATAAACTCACCAATTTCTATAAAAGTTTGCTCTGATTTTGATTTGGATTGAATTAAAACTATAAATCAATTTTAGGCTAACTGAAATCTTTAATATTGAGTCTTCTGATACAAAAACAGGATATATATACCTCTTCTTATGAATGGTTTTGTTAATTTCCTTTAAAATTTTAATCCCTGTTTGTCGACAATGTATATAAATTCAATGATTTTTGTACAAAGGCCTTGTTATGCAATCTTGATAAACTCACTTATTGGTTGCTGTCGTTTCACATTATCATTCTTGACACTTTCCTTGTAGACAATCATGCTGTTCACATATGAAGACAGTTTCACTTTCACCTTTCCAATTTAATGACAGAATTACCTGATTCAATGAATTTTAAAATGAGGCATCAATGATTTAAACACATCCAACTAAACAAAGCATTCAAAATCTGAGTATCTAGTGTTTATTAAAGTATCCCCTTCACCCTTAAATCTAAATATTTCTATACATATAACTCCCTGAGAATTACCTACATCTCCCTTTAACATTATTTTTATGAACTGTATTTCCGTAATATAGTTTCGTACTGAAGTATAAAGTATAGTTCTTATGAAGATGATCTGTGGGAGTAACTTCTCTTTGATTTCAGAATCTGAAATAGTTATATTTCTCCCAATCGATCAATTTAACCTTACAGATGCAAAGAATTTTATACCTGATTCCTCAAGATGGCGTTAAAAATGTGTGAGCTAATGCTAACACTTACACAGCACTTCATGACCACATTTTCTCTCTTAACCTTGCTTGCAGCTCTACCTTACCTGCCTATCTTTTCTTATTTCATATTTCATATTTAAACTAATTTAATCTTCTAACCATCTCCCTTGTGACTCAGCTGGTAGAGAATTTACCTGCAATGTGGGAGAGCTGGGTTTGATCCCTGGGTTGGGAAGATCCCCAGGAGAGGGGAAAGGCTACCCACCCCAGTATTCTGGCCTGAAGAATTTCAGTCCATGGAGTCACACAACTGAGCAACTTTCACACCACCATATGATAATACATTCTGTATCAGTAAATCATTTGTGCTTACATGACATTCCAGCTTACCAGTAAGGGTAGTCCAGATCCACTACCAGAACTTTGTGACTGGTCAATAAGGTCTTTTAATGATTCTCCAACTGGAATAAATGCTTCATCTTGTTCCAGATCACGATTGTAACGGCGTCTGCTTGAGATGCTCTTGCAATAATGTCTTTTATTTTAAAAGAGCAGAAGATAACTACATTAAAACTCTAAAACAATAAAATCCTAAGGTAAGAAAAATCTCGAGATTGTTGACATTATCATCATTCCTTCATCACATGTGTTCATAACCAAATTAGTTAAATAATGTCCAGAGATAGAGTTTCTGAAATAGAGAGCTATATACTACCTTAAACTGGAAAGATGTCCACGGTACGTTGGCAAGTGAAAAAAACTGATTGAAAACCAGCATGTAAAGTATCACCCTCACTATAAACAGTTTAAAATTATATGCATCTAGACTTGTCTGCAAGGATTAGAAAGGATATATAGCAGTTGTAAACAATAGTTATTGCTGGGGTTGTAAGAATATCCATTCTCTGCTTTACATATGTTTTTTCATTTGAATTCATAGTTTTATTTACATCATAATGAACAATATACTACCATTTTTTAAAAGGGAAAAGGAGTTTACANGATGAATGTTTTCCTCCACAACAAAGCTGTGAGGCCCCAGGGCACATGGGAGGGGCTCCTCCGGAGAGGAGAGGCCAGCTCCAGGGCCCCTGCTGACCTAGGGGCACCCCCACCCCGCGCCACCCTGGAGATCTCTCCCACCAGAGCTTCTGGTGGGTGAAAGTCAGGGAGTGAGGCCCTGGTGTCTCACCAGGTCCTGGCGGGGCTCACGGGGGCGGGGTCTGACCTGAGCCCTGGGGCTGGGAGAGTGTATGTGTGCTCGTGTGTGTGTGTGTGTGTGTGTGTGTGTGTGTGTGTGTGAGAGAGAGAGAGAGAGAGAGAGAGAGAGAGTGTGCACGCGTGTGGATCTCGGCTCTTGGAGTCTCCTCCAGGAGGGGCCATGGAATATTCCAAGTTTCATAGCTTTTGTTAAAAGTAGCCTGTGGGGGAAGGACCTTCCTGGTCTCAAGGGCGTCTGCAGACACCCGACAAGGTTGTCCTCTCCACGCTGGTTCTCGGCGCGGCAGGCCTCCCTGTCTGCTGCCCTATTGCCAGGGGACTGGGGCTGGAGGTGGGGGGCAGCAGAGGAACGGTTCCCCAGTTCTCAAACCTGGAGGCCTGGCTCTCTACCTGTTGGGCTCCCCAACATGAAACAAGGGTTCTCTTCTTCGAACTCTCCCCAAGCCTCAAATGCCTGACCTTTTAAAACGACCCTGTCCTCTTTCTGTTCACCAGTGGAAGCAATTTCAAGGGCTATGGAGGGTGTGCAGGCAGAGTGTGCTTGGCAGGGGCCGGCACTGGGGCTGCGGGTGAGCAGAGGGCTCCAGCTCAAGGGATGCGGGCAGAGTCGTCTGGACGGCAGCAGGAAGGATTCCTCGCGGGCTTGGGTGGTGGACTCCAGGGCCGGGACCCACCTCACGCTGGGATGCTCTTGGGCGATTCTTTTCTCCCTGGACCCCTGGGCCCCAGCTGCAGGTCCTCTCCTCCAGGAAGCCCTCCAGCCTCCAAAGCGGCACCCCACCCCCTCCCTAGACCCCCTGTCCAGCAGGCAGGAGCCTGCAGAAACCAGGCTGAGAGAGGTCCCAAGGGAGGTTTATTGCCAGTCTGCCTGGGGGCCAAGGTCACTGGGCTCTGTCCTTCTTCCGGGGCACAGGCTGCCTCCAGAGGACCAGGAGGACGATGAAGTTGACAGCAAACTGCACGTGGCCAAAGACGGGGACGCCGAAGCTGCGGTACAGGAGGCCGCCCAGGGTGGGCCCCAGGGTCCGCGTCAGCGGCTGCACAGAGGCGCAGAGGCCCAGCATGGTTCCTGTGGCGGGGGGAGGGCGGGTCAAGTCCGGCCTGGTCTGTCCCTGAGCATCACTGCCCCAGCAGCCCACGTCCTGGACATGGCCCAGGCCTCCCTGTCCCACCGTCCTCCGCTCCGCACCCCAGCTTGCTCCACCTGGCCTGCCTGCCCATCTGCTCCCTGCAGGCCACGCGTGGGGAGCCCTGCGGCCTCCGGACGTGGTGCCTCTGCCCTGCTCCAGAAAGTGCCCAAGCACAGGAGGAGCCTGGCAGCAGGGCCCCAGGTCGTGCGCCAGGCGCCACCCCTCCCAGCCTGCCAGGGACACAGCACCCCAGCCCAGCTCGGCCCAGACTGGGAGGCCCCCATGTGGGGGCTGGGCTGGGGTGTAATGTGGGCCACGATACACTCCAGGGCACCCCCGTGACCTTTACTGCCCTCGAGTGAACTGGAGGGAACACCTCCACAGGGCCGGGGAGGAGGTTCAGGCACTCAAAGGACGCCCCCTTCTTTGCAGCTGCTCCCCAGGCTCACCTAGCTGCCTGCACCCTTCTACCTGACACCCCTTTCTCTACCCTCCCTTGTCAGCTGTGCCCTATGCGGGCCACCAAGCAACGTGTGCCCACAGGTCCAGGCCGCGGGGTCCTCAGAAGCTCCTCTCCGACGGTAGAAAGCCTCGCCCGCCTGTGGACCAGGTGGGCGTGGCCTGGCGAGGCCCCGCCCAGGCTCGGCCCGCACGTTGGGGGCATTTCAGAGCAGCCCCTCCCGCGGCCCACAGGTCCTGCAGACACCAGGGAGCAATTACCGCCCCCTCTGCCGTCTCCAGTTCCCAGGCTGGCGCTGGGAACCAGCTCTGGCTCCTTCCGAGTTGAGGGGTGGTGCCCCTGGCACCTGGGCCTGCTCCTCTTGCTTCCTTGCAGGCCCTGCCCTCATCTCTCCAGGTCTTCCCCTCCTTCTTCTTCCTGGCCTCTGGGCAGAGTCGGCTCACTGCCTCCAGGAAGCCCTCCAGGACCAGTCTAGCCTCCCAAGACCACAAAGTCACAGATCTAGGGGACCCTGGGGGTTTCCAAGGCAGCCCTGAGGAGACGCCTTGTCCGGCAGCCTCCCCACTGTCAGTGGGGCCTCTGATTCTGTCTGCCCCTCCTGGACACGAAGATGGATGGACAGAGGGTCGGCTGGGGCCCTGAGCTCTCTGGCCCTGCTGCTGCAGAGGCCTTTGACTGCAGCCAGCCCACAGGAGCCCCTGGCCTTGACCAGCAGTATGCATAGGGCAGTGTGGGGCGGGAGCCTGGGGAGCATCAGGTCCAGGGACCACCCCTCAAGTCTGGATTGGAAACTCCCCGGCCTCCAGAAGGAAGGTGGGCTGCAGAGTGGGACGCGGGGTCTGTGTCTGGGGGTGTCTGAGCCCACTGGGGGGCCCAGGGTCTTCTTAGACTAAGGCTGCTGTGAGCCTTCGGTCACTGGTCCCTTGGGAGGCACCTGAGCCTGTGCCGGCAGGGATCGGGAGGAGTCCCAGTGCTGGCCCCACCCCATTTGGCCTCCTGCCATTCTCTGCACCTGGCTTCTTCCTAACCAGCCTCCGCAGCAGCCTTTCTGAGCCTCACCCCATACCCTGGCTCAGCTGGGGCCGGCCTGGGATGCCATCTTTCCTCCCCTTTCTAGTGAAACCCTGTGCATACTTCAGCCAAGCCAGATGCCACCTCCAGGAAGCCCTCTTCCCTTCCCCCAGGCTGGCCTACAGCTGATCAGCAGGGCCTGGTGCAGGGTTGGCTGGGCTGGGTGGCAGGCAGGATTCTCACCTGAACCCTCTTGCGGGCCGCCACCCTGCCCCTGCCCACTCAGACCCCTGGCCACCCATCCTACCCAGTGCCCACCTGGTCCCCACTCAGGGCAGCTGCTCTGCCCCAAACTGCTCATCAAGCTCCCCAGAGAGCAGGGCTGGGGAGCCCCCAGGGCCTGCCCTTCACCCGGCCCAGGGACCTCACTCACCCGTATCTGAGGTCGAGACGGCCTTGGTCAGCATGCTGTCGGTGACCACGTTGAGGGCACACAGGCTGAAGACCAGGCCGGGCATCAGGAGGCAGAAGTGGAAGACGTTGGCCATCAGTGCCTGGCGGGAGGCAGGTGGAGGCTGCAGTGACTGGGGGGGTCGCCCACCCCTGAGGTCCCGCTGAGGTGGTCCTGGGTGGGAGTTGGGGGCAAGAGAGCCTCGGGGCTCAAGTGCAGACTAGGCACCTGAGGAGGGTCAGCGGAGAGGGCCTGGGACCCTGCTCTCTTCAGGGATAATGGGACGGGGGGGTGTCTCTCACCATAGCCAGTCCCACCAAGCTGAAGACCAGCACGCTGGCCCGGAGCAGGGCTCCCTCGGAGAAGTGGCTGCTCAGCCGCCCAATGACCAGGCCCTGGATGACCTGGGTGAGGGCGAGAGGGTGGAGGTGGGCACGGCCGGGCCTGGGAGGGCGTCTGGGCTGCGGCTGGCTTGGGGGCCTCCCCCGCTGCCCACGACCCCTGGGCCCCTGCCGCCAGCCCCAGCAGCAAGAAGGCACAGGACAGAGGGGCGAGCCTGCGACTCCATGATGGCCCCATGGTTCTGGGGAGACGAGGCCTGCAGCCTGGGGGCCTCACACACGTGCACACACATGGACCCACCCACGCACACACATGTTCCATATCCAGAAATAATTGCATCTCTGCTGTTTCAGCTGTGATGAAATGAAAGCATTAGTCGCTCAGTCATGTGCGACTCTGCAACCCCATGGATTGTAGCCTGCCCCAGGCTCCTCTGTCCATAGGATTTTCCAGGCAAGAATACTGGAGTGGGTTGCCATTTCCTTCTCTAGAGGATCTTCTGGATCCAGGAATCGAACCTGGGCCTCCTGCGTCGCAGGCAGATTCTTTCCCGTCTGAGCCACCAGGGAAACCCTGAAAGGGCCGGTTAACTCCTGACAGGGATGGGGGAGGCCGTGACTACGGGGCGCAAAGCTCACAGTGGGGCCCTGAGTCCAGCCCTGGCGCCCTGGGGAGCACCCCCCACGTGCCCTGGCCCACCACCATACTCCTCTGCTCCCTCGGCTCTCTGGTCTGGGAGCTGGGAGCTGCCACAAGTGGGGAGGCTAGGGCACGTGGGGAGAAGGCAATGGCACCCCACTCCAGCACTCTTGCCTGGAAAATCCCATGGGTAGAAGAGCCTGGTGGGCTGCAGTCCATGGGGTCGCTAGGAATCAGACACGACTGAACGACTTCACTTTCACTTTTCACGTTCATGCATTGGAGAAGGAAATGGCAACCCACTCCAGTGTTCTTGCCTGGAGAATCCAAGGGACAGGGGAGCCTGGTGGCCTGCCGTCTATGGGCTTGCACAGAGTCGGACACGACTGAAGCGACTTAGCAGCAGCAGCAGCAGGGCACGCAGGGGTGGGCGGTGAAGGGAGCTGGGCTGGGACGTGAGCACAGGGCCCTGGTGGCNCAAGGGACAGGGGAGCCTGGTGGCCTGCCGTCTATGGGGTTGCACAGAGTCGGACACGACTGAAGCAACTTAGCAGCAGCAGCAGCAGGGCACGCAGGGGTGGGCGGTGAAGGGAGCTGGGCTGGGACGTGAGCACAGGGCCCTGGTGGCTGTGTGGGGTCCTCCAGCAGCCGGCCCTTTTGAGGGCTGGCCCTGGCAGGCAGGCATCTCGGCCACCACCTACTGGGGTCAGGGTCTGGGCCAGCGGGCTGCTACTCCCATGATGACCGGGTAAACTGAGGCCCAGGGTCCCAGAGTGGGATGGGGTGGAGCCGAGGCTGGTGGGCTTGTCCTGAGCCTGGACAGGAGAGGAAGTGGCCACAGGCTCCCCGAGAGACCCCCGCTGTTGCTCAGGCCTCCACCTCCAGCTTTGTCCTCCTGTCCTGCCCCCCATCAGCTCAGCCCCAGGGTCAGCCAGCCAGGGGCTGAGTGAAGGCTCAGCCCCCCTTCCTGCTCTCAGCTCCTCCCCATGGGGGTGGGATGAAAAGCCCAGAGCAGGGATACCCTTGACACCTGGGATGTGACTCAGAGGACAAGCCCAGCCCACAGGCCATTCCCAGGCCAGGGCGAGGCTCCCTAGCTGGTCCTTGCCTCTTCCACCAGGCAGGCAGGAAGTACCCGGGGGAACCGTGGGGCTGGAGCAGCGCCCGCTGGAGCTGGGGGTCAGTGTCTCTCTGGGCTGTGTGCCCCGGGGTGGGGGCGGGCCCAGCTCCGTGGAGCAGGAGGGAGCCCTCTCCTTGCAGCCTGCCTGGCATCATGAAACTGTCTCAAACCACAACCAAGGGTGTCCTTTAAAAAAAATCCCACTTTCACACTTGCTTATCTTCATTTTGTTTGTTTAAAGGGAAGATCTACTTGACAAGTTTCTTTTAGTACTTGACACCCCAGAGGAAATCAACAAACCAGGAGAGAGATTGAAATCTGCCTCCACTCTTCATACAGACCCCGAGACCAGGACCCTGATGTGCTGGGAGTCAGCTCTCCGTTTTCCCATTTACTTAAAAAATGCCTAAGCTTTCACGCCTTCCAGGTTATTACGTGAAACCAGTTAGTAAACGAGTAACTAGAGTTAGTCAGAAATTTCACTTTCTCCCAACCCTCCCACCTGGAGACCCTGTCCGCTCACCCAGCCCACTCCCTGCCGCCCTGGCCCGAGTGGCCACTGCCTCCCCAAGCTCACACGGGCACAGGCACCCAGGTGCCCCTGCCCACCCCTGCTCTAACACAGCCTAGGGGCTGGGACAGCCAGCTGGTAAGGCCACACCCGGCCTCCACAAGTCCCCACCCACAGCGAGTACATCTGAGTAAATCCAGGTCCTTCTTGGCTTTGCAGCCCACCCCCCATGCAGGCCGTCAGAGCACGTCCTCTCCCCTCCGACCGTCCGAGCCGCCCCAGGGCCTTTGCACCTGCAGCCCCACCCTGCGTGAGGCTCTCTCCCTCCGGGCCTCTCCCTGGGCCGGGGGAGAGCCCCCAGCTAGCTGGCTGCCCCACCGAAGCAGCAATCACTGCCCTGACAAGGGCCCTGATTCGCCTGGGTTTTGTCTCCCCTGACCCACCAGACGCCTAGGTGGTGGGGGCTTGGCTCTGTTCCCCCCGCCGGACACAAGCTCCATCCCTGCAGTGGCCTCTGGGCTCAGTGGGGAGCCCTCCCAGGATGGTTCTCGAGGGACAGAGGGCTGTAAGCACCCCCCAGGGGAGGAGAGTGAGCGCCATCCCCTCCAGCTTAGGGCCTCCTGGGCTGTCCTCACTGAGATCCCAACCCCGGGGATCCCCACATGCAGGGAGCTGGGGGACGTGGCGAGCCCCTTGGGTGGGGCAGGAAGAGCTTTGCCAGGGCAGTTTTAGCAGCAGCGGGTTCCCCTCCCTGGACCCCCTGTGACCAGCCCTACCCTGGATGGGATGGAGGTGACAGAGGCCCTCTCTACAGACACAGCTCAGGGCCTCAGCTGCCCCCACCTTCGCCCGCAGGACTGAAGGCCTGAGGCCCGGCACCCAGCCGCTCGTCAGGCTCCCCATCCCCAGGGCCCTCTTCCTGGTGGGCCTGTGGGAGGGTCCCCAGGCCGCACCCAGGCTCCCCCCCGCCCACCTGTCCATCCCATCATCACAGGCACCGGACCCTCCGGCCCATCTTGGCAGGCCCACCCTCACCCTGCACCAGGCCCGAGGCTATCAAGGTCCATCCCTGGGGGTCTCAAGGAGTCTGCCGACTTCAGCCGGGGCCTGGCCTCGGTCCCCTGGCCTTAGGGAGCCCAGGACGAGCTCAGGCCTCCAGCAGGCTGGAGCAGCTCTCTATTTCACTTGTTTAAAATGCATATATTTTTAAATTTAAGACTGTTATTTATTTTTGGCTGCAACACACACACGTGGGATCTCAGCTCCCGCACCCAAGGCTCCAACCTGCGCCCCCTAGAGTGGACGCCTGGGATCCTAACCACTAGACTGTCAGGGACGTCCCGGGAGGGGCCCCCAGCTCAGAGCATCCGTGTTATTGTTTTCTGTTTATCTATTTCCCCCAGTCCACGCAGCTAGGCCCACTGTGGGGTGGGGGCCAGCCCCTCCCCGGAACGGCTATTTCAGTCCGGGGTCCAGCCTAGCCCCAGGCCCAGAGGCTCGGGCAGCAGATGGCCTGGAGGTGCTGGGACCGCCACCCACTTCCGGAGAGGTTCAGCGCTCCCTCCGCCGTCCGCCAGATCCCAGAATAGCCCCTCCCGCGCGCCGGCTGTCAGGCAGACGTCCCGGGGGGCGGCAGGCACATCGCCACCTGTCCCCACCATGGTCGCGCCACCGGTGGGCAGGCACGGGGCACGCAGGGCCCGGCCATTCTCCTGGCCACACGCCCTCCGTGGGGGTCCGCTCCCCACCCCCAGCTGGCCTGGCACCACCGGTACCCCGGCGGACCCGGGGAGGGCCATGCCTCTGACGTGCTGCCTGATGGGAGGCTGAGGGCTCGCCAGCCCCCACTGTGGATGAAGCTCCGCTCTCCCCTCTCAGATGGGACCCCCCGGGCAGATGGACGGGCAGAGAGTGCGTGTGCACTTCAGTCGTGTCCGACTCTGTGCCACCCTAGGACCATAGCCAGCCAGGCTCCTCTGTCCACAGGTTNCGGAGTGCTCAAAGGTAACCAAAGCGAGAATTCAGACAGTGGGCCGCAGGTCTCAGCAACTAGCTCGCTAGGCACAGGAAGGCCAAGCGAGTCGCAGACGGAGCCTCGAGACCGAAGCCGAAGCGGGATCCACAGAGCGCAGCCCGTCCGCGCACCCGGTGTCGCGAAAGCCTCCGGCGCAGCGCGGCCATGGAGCCCACCAGCAAGGTGAGTCCGCGCGCCCGCGGGCCCTCCCTGCCGGGAACAAAGGCGCGGACCCCCGCTGATCGCTCCGCCGGCCTGGGCCTCTACCCCGGCCGGCAGCGCAGCGCCCTGGCGGGCCGGGGGACGGTGACAGGGATGGGCCCGGGATCTGGCGGGCGCGAGGGCGCCGTGTGCGTAGGTGGCGCCCCCACTGAGTAATTGGCTTCCTTCCGGGGAGCCGCGAGGTCCACGCGGCCCGGCGGGGCCCGGGGACCCAGGGCCCGGGCGCTGCACGTCGCTCACGATCCTCCCCGGCGGCGGCCCCGCGCCGGCTCCTCCCGGGGCGGGGGAGGGGTCCGAGCGCGGCACCCATTGGCTGAGCCGGCCGAGCCCCCGGCCGGGCCCCGGCTCTAGAGCGCGGAGGAGGAGGGACCCGCCCCCACTCGGCAGGATGGGAACCGCTGCTCTCATTTCCCGGGCGCCACACTGAGCGCGCGGCCTGGTGGTGGGCGTTTTCCGCCGCCTCGCGCGGTCCCCGCGCCAGCCCTCTGGGGCTCCGAGGCGGAGGGCAGTCTGTTAAGGCCCGGGCTTCAACCCCAGGATGTCTGGCTGCAGGGCTGAGGCGAAAAGCCCGCATTCGAGGCCCTTCTTTCCGCTTAGGGCAGGCCCCAGAGCTTTAGCCAAGTGGGGCGATGTGCTCCGAGGTGGCACGTTTCCCTGTTCAGGCGGGGCTGATGAGGGCCGCGCGGAGAGTGTACACCGGGGGCCGCCGCCGCGATCCCGGGGGGGGGCAGGGGTTCGGGAAGAGGACCCGGGCTTGAGTGGAAGGAGATCGTGTCAGGGAGCTGCGGGACGCGGGACTGTGAATAGATGAGGACTCTTCCCGCGGGAGCAAACTGCCTCGATATGATCTCTTTTTTTCCCCCCTGTAGGACTTGCCCTAGAGGGGATTTTTGTGACTTTCCCAGAACACTCCTTTCCAACAAGTATTTACTGGGCCCCATCTTTTGTGTAGGGCCTTGTTTCTTTCCTCCCTCCTTCCCCCTTCTATAGACTATTTCAAGTCGCTTTTTTTCCGGGCAGGGAAGGCGCGAGGGTGTACGTTTTTTCACCTGGTATGGGTTAGCACTGAATTGCGCACTACCCTTCCTATGGACGGTGGAGGTGTCCGGTGGAACTGAGCAAGGTTTTGAATGGGCAGAGAGGTGCGTGACAGTGTGGCCAAGCTGTGTCCTCAGCGGGAAAAGGCGCCTTTGTGCCTGAGGAATCCAAACAACTTGCTTCACCCGCCCGCCCTGGCCTGAAGGGAGACCCTGAGCCCAGAACACATTTCCCGACAGTCATAGGTGAGCTGTTATGCTGCGGTATAACAAAACACAAATAAAATGAGAAGCTCTTTTAGCTAATGGTAAGAATTTACCACTGCAAAGTTTAAATACTTGCTTGCTGTGTTAGCTCAGAGCTCTAGCAGTTCACTTAAACTCTCTGGGCTTCAGTTTCACTGTCTGTAAGATAAGGATAACTTTCACTCCTTCAAGGGAAAGAAATATCTGTTCAGTATATGATGCAGGACCTGGGTGTTTATTTGTTGAGTGGATAAGTGAATATTCTGAGTGGAGAAAAAAGTGGAGGAGAAATTCAACAGTTGCTTAATAGTTTACTAGGCTCTGGGCTCAAATGCTTTTCAGTATCACTGACCCTCCATATGATTCAGGGAGGGAGCTCAGAGAAGAGAAACTTTCCTGAAGTCAAACATCTAGTAAGTGGCTGAACTGGATTTGAACCCTGGCTAATCAGAAAGGGCTTTCAGTCTACACTATCTCTTTTCACCATGAGCCTTTCTTGAATTTTGAATGGAGAGGAGAGAGTTTGCTTGAGTTCCAGGGCTGCCCATGTGCCAGCCAGTTCTAAATGCTGTAGCAGGTGGGTGTTTTTCATGCAGTACCCTCCAAACTCTTGATTACCTGCTCCATCAGTAAATAATTTTGGAGTGCTTCGTTTCCAGTGGTTTGTCTGTATTCTTGCCTGGGAAATCCCATGGATAGAGGATCTTGGCAGGCTATAGACCATGGGGTCACAAACAGTCAGATGTGACTGAGCATGCACACAGAAATTCATATAAGTGCACTGTTATAATAATTGAGTATGAGTACATAAAGTAGAAATTTCAAAAGGCAAATACAGATAGCAGTTATAGTAAAAAAAAAAGTTTTCTTTTTTTTTTTGCTCAACCTTCTACAGACCATCCTGTATACATTCTAGAAAAAAGCCCTTCCCTTTGGACCTATTGACTCAATCAGCATGCCCAGTCCTTTTGTGCAGGAGGTTAAACTGAGGTCTGGAGAGGTTGTATCACTTGCCCAAGGTCTTAAAACCAGGGGTGTCTGATTCTGAAGTTCGCTTTGCTGTGTTCCTCCTCATCTTCTTAGAACTGGGACCTGATTCATCTGACTTCCCTGCACTTTGTGGTGCTTCTCTGTGGCTCATTGTGATGTTTACCCGAGTGAAAAGTAGGGAGGAGACAAGTTGAAGACCCTCTTGTTCCAGCTGGGAGTTTGCTCACGCTCCCTACTGGGCAGCAGACAAGGGTGAGTCCTGCCCCGCGATGTCTCACCCAGCCCTTTGTGAAGACCCCCAACTAGTCCTTCCTGGCACCCTAATCACACCCCAGGACCTCTGCCAACTCCACCCTCCATACAAAGGAGAAATGAGAAATCTGCGGGGTTCTACAACCCTTCAGCGGTACAAAGAGCATAGGCTTTTGAAGTCCTGCATTTGTGGTTTTGAATTCCAGCTTTAGCTCAGTTACCGCGTCCGCAGAATGATGTCATTTTCATCATTAGAGTGTCTGCAAGAACTCAGAAGTAAATGTGTCTGTCTGTCCCCATGGATGCTCCATATATATCCCTTGCTTCTCTGGACTCCCATGATGCATTGCACTTACCTGGGCCCTAGGTGACCTGGGGTTACCTAGGTTGCAGCCTCCATCATGAAGTCTGGCGGTCTGGCAATGAGAGCCTGTATCACTTGTTCAGGCAAATCCTTTAAAGTTCCAACTGGCCAGTTCTCCTCCACTTGGGGTTTGTCAGGAAGCTGGTTTGCAGAGCAGAACATGGGTGAGAGTGCCAGGCCCCTAGATGGGTCCACTGATGGGGCTGCCCTGCCTTCCCTGTGAGGGTGATACCAAGACATGATGACATCGCAGTTCAATGGAAAATGACTTTTCTAAGGTCATAAACTAGCCTCCCACCACAAAACACACTGCCAGCCTTTCTGGGATGGCCCAAGAAGATGATAAAGGAAAGTCCCCAGCAGGGACCTTCCAGTGCATGGCCCAACCCTCCGTTTGACAGATGAAAACGGAGGCCAGAGAAGGAAAGAAGCTTAACCAAAATACAGCTGTCCAAAAATTTGAGATGTTCTTTGCTATTTTTTTTAATACTTCCTCTTCCACACCCCTCTTTTCTGTGTCACCCTCCGTTCACCCCAAATGAGCAGGAATTCTCAGACTCCAGGACTTGCCAGGCTCTTTCTAGGTGCAGTCTAATAGTTGGGTTAGATATAATTTGACAACTGAAAGCCTTCTGTGAAAGGAAACAAGACATCCTCACAACACTATGACCTTGGGGATGTGACTCTCCTCAGCCTTGGTTTTCTTCCCCATAAAACGGAGGTTCACTCCCCATGGTGCTTGTGGTGAGACTGGTCCTGTGCCCTAAACCAGGGTGGTGGCTATTTTAAATGGAAGGACACTTTGCACGTCTAGTTTGGGTGTGCAGACATTGTAAACATCTCTATGATGATCCTTGTCCCATGCTGAGCCGTTTCGGGACCAACCCTAACTGCCCTGGAGCTGGGTCAACCCCAAATCCCCCCATAATCAGCTTGTGACTCCAAGGAGCTCAGCTTTACCCAGTCCCTCCTGATCAGGCACTGACAGGATGTCAGGGCCTAGAGCTCTGCTCCAGCTCCAGGGATACAGTCATCCAGTTCTCCCCCAACCCACCCCAGCCTAGCTGGCAGAGCTGGGGAGGCCTAGGACAAAGGAGAACTGTGCAGCATTGGCTTGGGACCTGCAACCTCACCCTTCCCCCACCTCACTCCTGGGCAGAGAGGTAACAAAGTCACTCAGCGTCCCCAGGATTGTGGAGGCTGAGAAGCCTCCTGGTTGGACTTCTGGGCTCAGAGAGGCTGTGTCTAGGCCTGACCACCACAACAAACCTCCAGCTGTTACCCGCCTCATCCATGGGAGGATTGGAGTGAAGCCTAAGGCTCTACTGTCCGACCTCCAGGCCAGGGAGGCAGTAGGTAATGCATAAACATTGGGGTTCTGTAGTAACTGAGCAGGGCTCCCATACCTTGAACTCTGGTAGACTGAGGACAGTCGACCCTTTCTAAGACTTCAGCACCAACACTTTGCTGGCTTTTGCTTCCCAAGGGCCTTGGCACCCTGGAAGGGGAGAGAGCTCTTGCCAGACCCCAGCTTAGAGAACCTTTGGCTACTGAGGCCTCTGCTGGACAGGACATCTGCCCAAATCACCTAGCCCAGAGCTCACTGGGGAGTGAGGAGGAAAGGGCTCCACTGGAAACAGCTCTACCATTTCACCCCAGGCCAGCCATACCTCCTACTGGAGCTTTTTTGCCCAACGGTAACTGGCTCAGTGGTAAAGAATCTGCCTGCCAATACAGGACTCACGGATTCAATCCCCGGGTCAGGAAGATCCCCTGGAGAAGGATATGGCAACCCACTGCCGTATTCTTGCCTGGGAAATCCTGTGGACAGAGGAGCCTGGTGAGCTACAGTTCGTGGGGTCTCAAAGAATTGGACACAACTTGGCGACTAAACAACAACAGAAATAATGCCTACCTCTCCAGGTCAGGTTCCAGGGGGTTTTTTTTTAAGTTACAGAAGTAATAGAACCAAATATAGAGAAGCATGCAAAGTAAGAGTGAACATCTTCTCCCAGTTGTAATCATTGGATATTTACCCCTCACAGACCTCTTTTTGTGCATGTGTATGTGTGTGCCTATAAATGGAATTTAGAGTAATTGGATCACACTTTCTACATAGTTCTGTGTAGCCCTGTGCATTCCCTCCTGCTCACCCACCAATACCTATGGTGTTTGTCTCTGCACATTTAAGCACTTGCCGTGATATAAAGTGATTATCGCCTCCTTCCTTACACACAGTGTACATTCTATACATTGCTTACTACTTTTCTTTCTTCCCTGGCACTCTTTTCATATCAAGTACATGTAGGTGTGTTTTATTATTTCCAACAGGTACATAATGTTCCATTACAAGATGTCCTGCCCGATTAAGAATTAAGTGATTGTCCCCATCACTCTCTTTCTTCATGCCAATCACCACCTGATATATTTTAGGTATATCAAGGTTCTACCTTCCCACTCCCCCCGCTGCTGCCCCATCTAAAATATCGAGTTCCATGAAGCAGGGATTCAGTTTGGTTTGTTGCTAAATCTCCATTGACCAGAACGGTGTTGGGGACCTGCACTCAAGTACTGCCTTTCCTTAGTAATATAACTTCTTATTCTTAGGAACCCTCTTTGATGGAGAACAGGAGATCTTAGGGGAAGGAACTTTTTCAAGGTCATACAAGTAGGGGAGCTGGGACTTAACCTTATCAGCTGAGAGGGTTGGGGTTCATATTCCCATAGTCTTATCAAGTTAATCTTTTCATAGTCAAATAGGGGCGCACCTCCCCACTGAACAGGTCCCTCTCTGGGGTATTGGCTTCTCCACATGCCCAGGTGCTGGCTAAAGGAGTCAGCTGTTTGTTTGCAATTAACCCCTTTTTGAAAGGTGATTTGGTTTTGCCTGGAAGGCTTTGAAAAATCCTGTGCAGCTATCATATGTTGGGTTTGCACACAGCCATTCAGAGCACCTGGGACTTAAAGTAGAGACTGGCAAATTTTTTCTGTAATGGGCCAAATAGTAAGTAAATATTGTCAGCTCTGTGGGCCGCATGGTCTGCTATTGTAGCACAAAGAGAGCCATAAACAGTACAATCTTCACAAACAAGTATGGCTGTGTGACAATCAAGTGTTATTAATGGTAACTGAAATTTGAACTTTTTTTTTTGGTTGTGCCGTGTAGCTTGCAGAATCTTAGTTCTCCAGCCAGGGAGTGAACCCCAGGTGCACAGCAGTGAAAGTGCTGAGTCCTAAGCACTGGACCGCCAGAGAACTCCCCTGAAATTTGAATTTAATATAATTTTCCTGTATCACAAAGTTTTGGTCTTCTCTCCTCGCCCCCCACCCCCAGCCACTTAAAAATGTAAAACCCATTCTTAGCTGGCAGGCTGGATTTGACCATGACCATGGGCCCTAGTTGACTAACCTGGGCTTAGAGCAAAATCAACCCAAGTGGCCAAGAGGTTTCTGAGCGTGGGTCTGTGCTGTGCTGGCTCAGACAGGGCAAGGCACGGGATGAAATGTGACCTACATAGGAAGGAAGCACCAGGTAGAAACCTTGTTTCCTTTCGGGCACCAGTACCAGGAAGCAGAGGGAGGACATGAGCAGGAAGGATTTGGCAGCAGAGACCCCTCGAAATGAGGCTTCGCAGCAGCCAAAGGCCTTCTGGCCATCCGCTTTTTCCTCTCTGAGCCTCCAGGCTCTCCTCTGAAGCGAGAGCAATCTCTCCCCCAGAGCCTGGTGGTGGTGGTTAAATCAGGATGTGGAAGCAGCCCTGGCACGCTGCCCGGGGCCTGGCTGGTGCCGCCAGCGCTGATAAAAGTGGCAGCTCCCTCCTCTACTCTCTGCTTTAAAGATTGATGAGCACCTTCTTGCCTCTAGGGCCACCGCGGGGTGCAGGGGTGGCTCAGCCATGCAGAAGTGCTGACGTCCCTGGAAGGTTTGAAGAAAAGGGCTTGGAGAGGAGTAAATAAATGCCTCATTCAGCATGCCTGAAGGTCGTGCTTCCCAGAGTTATCACACTTCTTGAAAAGACCTGGAAGGCTGGAAGAGTTCAAAGAGTAAAATGTCTGTCCAGGAATCCAAAGAACTCAAGTCCCAGGACTGGCTTCTGTTTGCTGAGTATCCTGGCCCCTACCTTCTGGGCTTAGGCTCCCCATCTATCATGGGAGAGCATTACAGCAATTCTGCAGTTTCTTGGGCTTCTTTTTGTACTGACCAGAATTTTGTTCAAAGGAAATCTTAGAAAAGAAATGTACACAAAATAAATTAAAAAGGAGCTGTCGTGGATCCAATAAGCCCCTGCCCCACCCTTCTTAGGGGGCCATGCAGTCCTTGTTCCTAGTTCCAATGTACCCCAGGGCCATGTGGGAGCTGCGGAAGGAGGAAGGAGTACAAGCCACCTGTGGCTCATCCTGGCTCAGGGACCCTCCTCGCAGACCCTCCTCCCACAGGGAGTGACCTGCCTCAATGGCGTGGCCACATGCCCTCCCTCTGCCAGTACTGACCAGGAGAGCCCAGGGCTGGAGCGTGTGCCAGGGGAAGGCCCGGCCCATAGGCACAGGTCAAAAGGCCACGCATGATGTTTGGCAAGTTATGTGAGCTGGCCAGGTCCCTGGCATCTCCGTGTGTGGGAGGAGAGGTCCCAAAGCTGGCAGGCACCTCATGGGTGGCTTCCTGGGAGAGGGAGAGCTCTCAGTGGGCCTCAGGACCCCCAGAATTGGGGTATGGGAGGTGAGGGATGGGAGCATGAGAGCCGCCTCTGTGCAGGGCCCTGAGCCCGGGCATTTGCTTGGGGCACCCCTCAGAGAATCAGGGTTTGAACTCAGAGGCCTTTACCTCCCTGTGGGGTGGGGTGGAGGCTCGAGAGTCACTATTAGGCTTTTTCCAGCCCTCAGAGTGATATTCCAGTCCTTAGCAGGGGTTTGTTACATGACCACCTTGGAATCTGTTAGCATGAATGCTGGGCTGCGGGGAATAGATACTCACAGAGCCAATTTTGCCCAAAACACTAATTTCAAAAGTGACCGGTTACCTTTGTACAAACATTCAGCACTGCATCCTGCTCTGGGCACTCTCGGTCCCATTCAGTTCCCAGTGTGGTAGGGGAACAGCAGTTCGTATTCCCCAACTGCTTGGAGCAGAAGCTGAGACTATAGAGGACACAGCAAGGGCAAAGGTCTGGAATGGCAAGGGGTGTTCTAGAAGGTAGCCCCATCCCCAGAGGTGGTCATAGGTGGCCGGGGCTCTCAGATTCTGGGCTCTCCATTGCTCCTCCACCTGTATAAAAGGCTTCGATGAGAAAGCCATGAGCTGTGGAACTTGGAACCCTTCTCATCAACTAGTCCATCAGCTTGGCACCTAAATAAATAACACGCTGAATGGATGGACTGCATCGCTGCCTTTCAGTTCTAGCCACAGGGCTGGTGGAGGCAGATGGCTTCCCATCCCTCCCTGATTCAGCAGACACCTGTCAAGTGAACTCTGCCGGCTCCATGATGGGCATTGACCCAGAACTTGACAGCAAGCCTTTAGGGAAGGCACTCTTACCCCATTTCCCATGTGAGGAAACTGAGACCCAGAGTCAAAGCCACCACAAAGACCCATTTCAAGGTGAAGGGAAACAGCACTCTGCCTTTCGGCCTGGGTCTCCTGGTTCCTAGTCCAGGAGTGATCACGCTGGGTGTGGTGGGAGCAGCAGGGGCAGAGACAGGCGCTGTGTGCCTGCCCAGGAGCAGGGCCATGCGCCTCCCCTGCGTCAAGCATCCAGCCACACGGAGCATGAATCCAGCTGTGCTGGGCCCCCCGCCTCCCCCTGCACACACTGTTCTGTCTCCCTGGAATGCAGTCTTGCCCCCGCTTCTCCCCTTGGCAGACTCCCTGCATGTCCTTCACGGCCCAACTCCAGTGTCACCTCACAGGAGCCCACCGTTGACTGATCATCCCAGGTGAAATTAGAAGTTTGTCCCTGCAAGGCTCCCGTAATGCCCTGGATGAAGCTCAGATCACACCAGTTTTCCCCTTCCCAATGGACTTAATGCTTTTCCTTGATGCCAGGAAAGAGCTGGGAACACGAATCACTAAGCCTTTTAGTAGGTCCTGATGCAACAGCCTGCCTGGGTGGAGTGCACATAACCCCGTGGTTGGGTGGGCAGGTTTTCTAAAGCAGAGTTTGACCTTGACAGGTGGCAGCCCTCGCTCCCAAAGGCACAGCTGCTCAATGGGGCCCACAAGACTGACTTCAGAGGCCCAGAGACCCCTGGCACACCAGAGCCAGACAGAGACAGGGCCTGTAGTAACAGTACTGATCCCCCACAGAGCCCCTCATGCGGTGTCATTCAGGCAAGGGCGTGATTATTATCAAATCCGCATATCATCTGTATCGTTTTTCACTTATGTTTGTTTAAATTGCTGTGTTCTAAATAATATGAAACCACAAGACTCGTAAAAAATATTTTTGAATAGGTGATACATTCATGTGATACAAAATGACAAAATGTACAAGAGGATGGAAAATGAAAATTTTTCCTTCTACCCTGCCTCTGCCACCCAGATCCCCCAGGTACACTGCCACCTTTCTTGTACATTCTTTTAAGTAAATAGGTATGTATATTCTCCCCAACCCCAGCCTTTTTTTCCTCCACACAAAAGGTAGCATACAACACACCGTTCTGAAGCCTTGCTTCTTACTTAATTATGACAGGAGGAGTGTGCCAAATCTCTACCTAAAGAGCTTTCTTTTTTAGGTACCCTATTATATAGCCATGCCACATTTCTTCAAATCATAGGTTTGTGTTGCTAGTTTACTATTTATTCTTGTGTGTACCAGGAAAATACATATCTTGAATATCATTAGTATCAGATGATGTCCAACCCCAAGGCCAGCCCCGAGCTAACGCCTGTGAGTCACAGGCAGAAAGCTCCCATGTGGGGGCTCAGCAGCCACCGTCACGCCCTCCTGTCCTTGGGATAGCTTCCTCTTACTTGGCCCGAGTGGTCACCCTGGGGGTTGGGCTAGGCCGGGCCCCTTCCCAGAGGAGGTCTGTCGGGCGCTCGCCACCCGCCTGGACTCCCCAGGCAGTTGCGGGGAGGCTCTGGGAGTGCTAGGGTGTGCTGGGCAGGGTGGGCCGTGAGGGGCCGGATTGAAAAGGAGTGCAGCCTGCCAGGAGGAAAGCCCCGCCGTCTAGGATGAGTGGCCAGAGTTTGGGCAGAAAGGGGCCATAGGAGAGAAGGACCCGGCTTCTCCCCTGCCGCCCCAACGAGAAATGGGCTGTGAACTTCGGCCGGCCGAAACCTCCTTCCTCTTTCTCAGCCTCTGACGTGAGAACCTTGGCTTTTGCAATCGTTGGTCTGACGGCTTCTAGAGAAGGAAAAGACCATACTAGGAACGTGTCTGATTAACACCTAAACCCAGCAATATCTGTGAGGATCCTGAAGTCAGGGCTGCTTCTGGGTTCTGGCGGGGGGGGGAGAGGGGAGGCCGAGGCCCATAGCAAGGCTGTGGCCAGGCTGAGGCTCCCCGCTCCACGGGCAGGCGTGGCTCTGATCCCCGCCTCCACCCCTCCCCTCCAGTGCCAAGTTTGGTGTGTGATGCACCTGGTGAATACCTGTTGTTTCTTTGGCATCCCACCCCCAGGCTCCATTCTTTCAGTCAGTTAAGAGCCTGCCTTAACTGGCTTCTTCATTTTACAGGGGAAAAAAGTTCTCTCCCTCTCTCTAGCAAGGCAGCTCACTCACCCAGGCCCTCCTGCCGGCTGGCCTCCTCCCTGCCTGCCGCCTTCCTGCCCTTGGCTTCCGGGAGACACACACCCCCGCCCTTTTTCTGCCCCAGCCTTTTGCCCACTGGAAACACCTTGACCCAGTACTCTTACTCACCTGTGTCATTTTACTTTAGCAAAGCACATTCCTGGCTGGCATGTCATCTGTGTCCAAACAACCCAGGAAGCTTGTGGTCTCGGGATGGTTGTCCTGAGCTTCAGCCCGGTTCTCTGCAACCCCCTAAGTGAGTTGGAACTGGTCTCCACCTTGGTGTCCACACTGTGACTAGAGGCAAGGGTTTGCAGCAAACAGGGCCCTGAAGAAGTAGGGACAGGGATCTACCTGGTGGAATTCACAACACAAGGAAGTCAGTGGGCTGGAATTAGAAGCCTGCATCCTCGTCTCCAAATCCAGGGTACATCCCGCACCCACCTATACTGCTCTTCCCACATCATTCGGCACCCCCTTGCGTTGGTTCCTGGGCCTCTTAATCAGAATCTGGGGCCACCTCAACCCCAGGATTCACCAGGGCAATGAGGTGAATGCCAGGCCCTGGCTACAGAGAGGGAGAAGACCGTAATTCCCCTCTCCCCAGCAATGAGTCTGGCCAGCCCCGTGTCTAGAAGTTGACAGGGCTGGTTTGGGCACCTGAGGTCAGGAAGTGGCCAAGTTTCTTGGGAGAAGGGCTGGTGTGGTGCCAGGAATCAGGCAAGATATCTGAATGGGAACCTGCCAGCCAAGCCCTGCCCTCTAGTAACCTGGGCCCCAACATGCCTGTAACAGTGTGGGTTTTTTTTCCCTCTGTAGAAGCTGACGGGCCGCCTCATGCTGGCCGTGGGAGGGGCAGTGCTCGGCTCCCTGCAGTTTGGCTACAACACTGGAGTCATCAACGCCCCCCAGAAGGTGAGTGCCGTCCCGTCCTTGGCTTCTCAACATCAGCAGGCTCTGCTGTGCACCTTCACCACACCCCACCCACATACACGCTCACCCCGCCTCTCGGATGTTGGAGACATCACCAGCGAATACTCTGACCTTGATCGGGTTAGACACTCGTAGCTTTGGCCTTGGAATCTTAAGGCCCACCGAGTCGCGGAATCGCTACAGATCATCTCGACCAGCCTCCCACCCAGCACGGCCATGCTCCGTGTAGTGCTGCATTCACGTGGCCCTTGGGTTACAGAGGCTGCCTCGGTGATTCTCTCACCTGCTGCTCGCACTGCACTGTAAGGCAGGCAGGCGGGTAGCCAAGCCTACTCCTACCCTGCAGGTGTGGGGAGTGGCCAGAGCCTGCCCGGCATCACCAGCTAGTGAGAGATGGAGCCGGGAGGCAACATCGGTCTGCCTCGGTGGCCTCCTTGCCAGATGGCCCCTGAACCCATGCGCTCACCCATCCACATGTGGCACACTCCCTTGTAAGGGAGCCCACTCTAGGCTGAGACTGCCTGTCTCCTTGCAGGCCCTAGGGCCAGGCAAAGCAAAAATGGCTTCTTGTCCTAGGAACCAGGGCGGGGTACACATCTGTTTACTCCCTTCTCCCCACAACACACCCCAGATCTGTTCTCACTTGTTGACCTGAGTGTCTGGACAGGGAGGGACCCCAGTGAGCACCTCCAGCCTAGCCAGCCCACTGCTTTAGGGAGGAGGGGAAAGGAAGGGGGCAGGAGAGGAGACTGTGACAAGTCCCTCCTCTATACCAGGCCTGCTGTGTACATTCATAACATCGGGCTGTGATTTCCACTTTATAGACCTGAAAATCACGGCTCAGGGCAGATGAAATGACCAGCGGGCTCAAGGTCACATAACTAGGGGATGTGGAGTCAAAAGCCAAACTCTCTTGTTTACACAATCTCGGGCCGTCTTCCTGACCAACCATCTTGTCAGTTTAAAAGTCCATACCTTCCCCGGGCAGGACAAAGTGAGAGTGGACAAGTCCTCTGAACACGTTCATGGTCCAGACGGGTGAGGCCAGAAAGTGAGTGTGGCTGGCTCCCGAGGATCTGGGCCTGTTTTGGGGAGTGGGGTGGCAACCAGCAGTCAGAGTGGGGCCTCCTCCAAAGAGCCGGAGGGTGGCAGTGGGGGCCACGCCCAAAGCTGGGGAGCAGGTCACCAGGAACTCTGGGCCTGCTGAGTCACGCNCCCCTTGTGAACGTGGGTGGGGACACCCCACCTTCCTCTCCCTAGCAACCACCTCTTCTCTGAAGCCCTCCCTCATCACCTCCTCCGAAATTCACCCCCTGCTCGTCTCTTGTCTTCTTCCCACTTAATGCTAGTCTCCAGATCACTTGCTGTTGTTCTCATTTAGCTTGACTCTGTCCTCTCTGCTGGAAGAATGTGGAGGTGGGGGCAGCTTCCTTGATCCTTGTCCCCTGGCCATCACAGACAGGTAGATACACAATAGGTGCTCAGTCAGGATGTGCAGAGAGATAACTGCGAAGAATAGGAGTCCAGCAAGGCCTTGTGTCCACAGCGCAAGGATTCAGAGGCTCAGGAAGTGTGTGTGATTATAAAAAGCACCACGCATTGTCTAAGAAGTATCAGATTTGAAAGACAGACTCTTCCTGGATGGAGTATTAAATATTATAAAGACAGCTGTTTTCTCCTAATTGAAGTAAACAGTTAGTGTAATTCAGTGAAATAGGGACATAATTTCTCTTGAAGCTAAAAAAGTGGGTTTTCAAGTTTGGGAGCAATAAAATGCCTGGGGAAGAGGGAGTAGGGAGACCCAGTCTGATGATAGCTGGGGGGCAGGCACAGAGCAGAAGCCCTTCCTTCCAGAGTCTGCAAATCAGGGCCCCAGACACAGCGGGGTGGGAATGCAGCATGCTTCTGTCCTCACTGCATGCATCCAGACCACGCACTAAAATGCAGCCCAGGCCCAGCTAAATGCCTTAAATCAAACCTAAAACTACACCAAATTATTTACAAATGACTATATCAGTTGTAAAGGTTATGTCATCTTAGTTGTAACTTAAAAATCACAAATTTCTAAGATATTTCTTTTTTAACCTCAAAAATAACCCAACTAGAAAGACATTTTTAAGCAATGTGACAAAGGTCAAGCCATGTATAAATAACTCATCCAAGTTGACCAGATATATGCACGGTGGCAAAAACACTCAGCCAAGGCAGTACCAGAAAATACGGGCATCTGACCTGCCAGCAGAGCAGCCCTTGGAGAGCTGACCCCGGGCCTGGAGGGGAGGCCCGGCCGCCTGGCCTTCCTGGAGGGCATTTATTGGTGCCTCTGTCATTGGCCTCCCCAGTGTCTGTGCTGTGTGTGCAGGCAGCCCAGCTCATCTCGGCGCCGTGGTGTGTCCCCTGAAGCAGAGGGGCTCCAGGCCGCCTCCAGCATGACTGATACTCCGTTTGCCTAAGAAATAAGCCAAACAGCGTAGAGGGTTTTCAGTNAGTGTCTGTGCTGTGTGTGCAGGCAGCCCAGCTCATCTCGGCGCCGTGGTGTGTCCCCTGAAGCAGAGGGGCTCCAGGCCGCCTCCAGCATGACTGATACTCCGTTTGCCTAAGAAATAAGCCAAACAGCGTAGAGGGTTTTCAGTGGAAATCAGTCCTCTCTGCCACCCCTCCCCTGCCCACCTGGCCTTCTGTCTGGTTCCCTTGCTTTTCTCCAGCTCTGTACTCTGTGGCTATGAAAGCTTGTATTTAAATGTGTGTGTGTGTATCCTCTTGCTGCTGTTTAAGTTTCTCCATTTTGGTTGACACTGAGCTCACAGATCTTTTCAGTAAGTAGTTCAGTGGTCCTGTGTGTGAGTACTTCCTTTTACCTGTTTGACATTCACGGACACTCGGGTCGCTTCTAGTTTTCAGTACTGCCATGAATCTGCTGGCGTGGGTGGTTGCTTATGGGAATGTGTAGTCAGGGGAGTGTCTAGGAGTGAAATCTCTGGGTCAAAGATGTGAGTGGTCTGAGCTCTGGGAGGTATTACCAAATCAAAGAGTTGGTGCAATTCATGTTCGTGGCCACAGGATATAAATCACGTCTCCTCACACATGCACTGGTAGACTTTTGTCAAGCTTTTTTTTTTTGCCAGTCTGATAGGTTAAAAAAGTAGTATTTCAGTCTGGGTTTTAGTTTGCAGTTTTTAAATTGTGGGTAAGATTGGGCATTTTACGTGTGGTCTGTGTGTTGTTCAGTTTTGTGCCCTTTTTTAAGGTGACCATGAAAGGTGGCAACAGAAGGAAATGCATATTCATTGTGGTCTTGAAGTCAGAGCACCAAGGGTAGAAAAGTGCTTTAGAAGAGGCTCTAGCACCTGCTCTGGGGAGGGCATTGGGTGCAGGATTGGGGGAGGAGCTGGACATGATTTTTACAAATAAATGCAGTCGGAATGTTTTGGTTTTAAGAGTCCAGCTAGAAGCAAATGTTTGTTGAGTACCTGCCAGGTGCCCACCTGTGCTAAGGCAGCCACTCCCACCGTAAACCCATGCCATCTAGTCAGTGGGTCCCCTTTCCAAAGGAAGACTGCAAGTCCTCTGGGGCAGTGAGTCACCGCCCAGGCCAGCGTTCTCAAGTCCAAACCCTCTCCTCACCCCCTGGAATTCCAGAGCAGAGACGCCTGACCTTATCCACAGGCAGATGGTCCAGAGGGGCCAAGGTTGTCCCTGGGGTCACACAGATAATGGGCAGAAGCTCCCAAGGAATGCAAACATTCCTTCAGAAAGGGAGGAGCCGCCTTTCCCTGCCCTGGGGGCCTGACACGCTTTTCCCCCATTTCAGCATTCTGAGCGCTGCCAGCCCCGCCCAGCGCCCCTGCGGCACTCCCCAAGTTTCTACCGTGGGGTTTTAGACGGTCCTGAGCAGTCTGGCTGTGAGCCCTACGTTCTCGTGGGTAGAGGCTCTTCCCCCTGGGTCCTCCCCACTCACTGAGGATGAACAAAAGGGGACAAAGCTTTTAAAGGGTTGGGGGTTTTTTCCTCTTTAAATGTTTGTTCTTTTGAAAATCATATTAGTTTCTCCTGAAGTTAATTTTTTTTTCCTTTAACAAGGGTTGCACAAGATTTTAAGATGAAGCATGCATGAGCCTGTTAACTGCTGCTAATCCAAAGTTATTTTTAAACCTGTGTAATGAGAATATTTCTGTGCAGGTCTCACCGTAGAGATGGGACCTAAATCCTAGTTGCCAGGCTGTTCTGAGGATCCAGGAAGCAAGTAACCAACCACTTCCTGTTCTCAGCTCAGTGTCTGCTCACATAGGGCCCAGTGCTGTCATCAGCCCAGATATCACTCTGCCCGCCACCGCGGATCCTTTCCCAACAGCTCCTGGAGGCTGAGGCTTGACATTCAGATGATGAGACCCAGGCCCAGAGATGTTAACGCTGCTTGCTCAAGGTCACACAGCCCCCAGTTCATGAATCAGGATCAGAATCCAAACTGTCCAACTCCTGCCCGTGAGCCCACAGAACTGAAAAAGCTCCCAGATGATAGTGCCCTGGGTGCCAGGCAACAGGTGGGACATGGTCTGTGTGGCCTCCAGCTCCAGGGGACAGCCTCCAGCAAAGCGCCTTCCCAGACCCAGAATAAAGTGACCCCCTGGCAAACTGAGAGTCTCCTACTCAGAGTCACGTGTGATTGACTGCAGAACCAACGTACAGGTCCCTTTGGTCTCATCCTTGTGGTTCAGTTCAGTTCAGTCACTCAGTCGTGTCCGACTCTTTGAGACCCCATGAATCGCAGCACGCCAGGCCTCCCTGTCCATCACCAACTTCCAGAGTTCACTCAGATTCACGTCCATCGAGTCGGTGATGCCATCCAGCCATCTCATCCTCGGTCGTCCCCTTTTCCTCCTGCCCCCAATCCCTCCCAGCNGCTGGGGAGCAGGTCACCAGGAACTCTGGGCCTGCTGAGTCACGCTCAGCTGCAGTGGAAGTGATGGGGCTTTTCCATGGGCGACCTCGGGCGCATGCTTGGAATAGTCCCAAGCCTGCTTTTGCTCAGTGCTCTGACCAGATCTGCTGAGGTGTGTGCCCCGGAGTCAGCTCCCTTTGGGAATCCTTTCAGATACAAAGTGTGTACTGTCTTAAGAGGGAGGTTGAGTTCTCCACGTGACTGCACACCGGCGTCCCCTGACACTCACCGTCTGATCTCGTTGGTCTGGGATGCTGTCTGGGCATCACATTTTTAAAGCTCCCCAGCTGCTTCTCGTGTACAGTCAGAGATGAGCAGTACTGGGTTAAGTGGTCACACTATGTCAGGAATGATCACTTGACTGTGATCACACAGGGAGTTACACGGAGTGACAGAACTAGGACTCTGGGAGCAGGATAGAGGAGTTTCCCAGAAACAGAACAGGGTTGTAGTAAGCAGGGGCCCACAAAGGTGGGAAGAAAGTGCCCAGAGGAGAGAAAGTCTGTGTGTCCCTAGGGTCGAATGGGAGGCGGCAGAAGGAAGGGAGGCTGACGAGGTGAGCCAGAAGCAGACCGCTGAGGGCCCTTGTGGTCGGCAGTTTCATGTGCAGAATCTCCAGCCCCCGGCAGGGCAGGGCACAGCGAGAATGGGCACGTGGGTACCAGCGCAGGGGCCGAGCTGGGAGGATGGCCTTCAGGGTGAGAACAATAGGGTCCCATTGAAGAGGACAGAGTGGGTCAGATTTGCATTTCAGGGAAATGATTCAGGCGTCTGGTGCAGTGGGCTGGGTCTGAGAATGTGAGGCTGGAGACGAGGGAACAGTGAGAAGGCAGCTGTGGTAAGAAGGTTAGAAAAACAAACACTGAGTAGGAGCTGGTCATCGGTTCAGCCTGAGGATGAGACAGTGGGGTTTAAAACTGGCTTCTAGTTTTGACTGACGTTGGGGCTGGAGAAGGAGAAGGTAGGGGCTGTGGGACACGCAGGAACTGAGGTTTGGTGACACAGCATCCACACTTGGACACGGGGGTCTGCTTCTTCAGAGGGTAGCCCGGGGAAGAAAGCCAACAGCTGGGTCACTGGTACCCAACTAGTGGTAGAGAAGGATCTCCTGGAAAGACTATGAGTGGAAAAGGGAAGTGAAGGTCAAGCCCTGGATAGCACCCCCACTGGTAGAAGGTCCTGCCTGGGAAGGAGGAGGAAGAGAGCGGGCCCCTCTAAGCTGGGAGACAAGACCCTCCTGAGCCAGAGAAAGGATAGAAGCGCCTGAGGACGAGGTTCCATGGTCCCTAGAGCAGTGCCCATTGGTAAGAACAGGCACTCGGATGTGGACAACTGAAGGAGTGCTCTCAGGCTCCAGAGGCTGACGCGGGCACAGCAGCCCGGTGTGGCTGAATGTAGAAGACCCGACGGGGACCCTGCACCGCCAAGGCTGATGGAGCGGAGTCCTGCTGGTAGAAGCCCCCTGCAGTGGGCTGAAGAGGGAGAAGGGAGGTGGGAAGAGCAGAGACGGCCCTTCTCAGCGACTGGTGGAGAAGGAGGAAGGCAGTGGTCACCAGAGGGTTGTGGGGCTAGGATTCTTTTCTTTTTTAATACAAAAACTTCATTTTTAAAGGGGTTGTCAGGAATCGGCGGAGGAGAGGGTGAAGTTGGGGCAGGGGCTGGTAGGTCCTTAAGGAGGCAGGTGGTGGAGCAGAGGCTGTGGGGACAAACTTCCAAGGGTGCAGGCGTGGACAAACCCAGAGTGACGTCCTCCAGTTCTCGGGGCCTCCCATCCGATCAGCTACCGGTGAAAGGTGGGAATGTCAGTGGCAGGTGGGCGGGGAATCTGGAAGCCTAATGGGTAGCACAGAGGCCCAGTTGTAAACGTTCACGGGAGCATTTGCGGGCACCTGTCCAAAGGTCACTTGGGCAGCCAACCTCTGGGGACCCAGGAGAGAGACCTGCCTGGTGTTTCCAGGGGGCATGCTCTTGGCATTCTGCCTGTTTACACTTGCACTTTACAAACAACTTCTCATAAGCCCTGGCTATAGGTTTTCTCAACCAGGAGCAAATGTGATAAACTTAACAAGCGAAGAGGGGAAAGGATGACACCAGAGTGACAGACAGCAGTAGGGCTCAGAGGCAGTGGTCCCGCTTCAGGAGGCACCAAAGCCATCATCCTGGGACGGCGCAATGCGTCTGCCAACATTTCATCCCACAGGGACGGACCAGGCAGCGTTCTAGACTTGAGGCGGGATGAGCTGTGAACACAGCAGAGACCTCCCAGCCCTCAGGAAGCTGCCTGACACATGATCAGAGCTGGGCCCTGTCCTGCCCTCCAAAACCATCCAGAGGGCGGGGGTGGGGTGGGGAGGGGAGACTCCTCGGAGTATTAATAGTGGAGGGCTCCTCGGTGCTATGGGAACAGAAAGGAATGACTAATGCTGGGAGCAGCGCTGATGGGAGAGACAGGAAGGGCTTAGCGAAGGAGTTGGCAGCTGTGCTAGACCTTGGAGGGCAAACCAGCCCCAGGGGACAGATGGGCGGGCTCGCACGCCTGTGCAGAGAAGCGGTGGCTGAGCTGTCCCGCTGACGGCCCATGCCGTGAGGCCGGCCGCTCGCTGTAGAAGCGCTTCTCTCAGGAAGCTGCTGTGCTGGCCGGGGTGGCTCACACTCTTCCATGCCAACAACTGCTACCCAGAGGAGACCTTGGGTAGCAAGCAGGGGTGAGGGTGCCAGTGCTGCTGCCAGTTACCAGGAGCTCCGACTCCCCCATAAAACAGGCCCCCGAGGGCTTCCTCCTGGAAGTGGTTAATTAATCATAACATTATCTTAACTGTTTACAAAGCACCTCCTCATAAATTATCTCCCCACAGAAGCCCCACACGCTGGGTGGGGCCAAGGTTATCTTCTTGCTCATAAAGGAGGCCTGGAGGCTGGGTTGAAGGCACCCAGGGAGTGAGAGGCTGAGCTACAGATGGACGCCAGGCCTCCTGTCTCTCCCGGGGCAGAGGGGAGCGCAGCCCACAGAGAGCAAACAGACGAGCAAGCGCATCCTGACCACCGCGCTGGATGGAGAGGACCGCCTCGCGCCTCCCCACACGGCTGAGCTGCCAACAGCGATGACTAAAGGCCATTGAGGAGCCTTGAGTTCCTGGCCAGGAGGCAGTGTCAGGCAGTCTGAGGCACCCTCAGAAACCAGACCGTTTGGGCTGGAACGGGCCTGACAGGCCATTGGCTCAACGTTCCTTGTTTGCCAAAGGAGGAACTTGGTCTAGAGAGCAGGCGAGGTCTGCCCAGGACAGCCCAGCTTGGTAAGTGAAAGTACTTGGAGGCAAGACGGGCTTCCCAGCCCAGGCCCCAGGCAGCATCTCCTGGATCCAAAGAGTTCTGGGCCCCTCTCCCCTCCGCTCGTCTCCACTTACACAGACTCTCACAGCTTACAGCTCACTTACCATGCGCCAGGTGTTGTTCCAAATGCATTAGAAACAGTAATTCAGTTGTTACTTACAATAACTCCATTAGGTAGACACAATAATCCCTGTTTTATAAGAAACTGGGAAACAGAGATGTTAAGCAATTTAACCAAAGACACACAGCAAGCGACAGAGCTGGGATTTAAATCCAGGAAGCCTGGCTCCAGCCTGCGTTCTTGACCACCCATAGAAGAAAAGGCAGTTGCACTTACAGACGCCAAAACGCTCTTACATGCCAGCAACTGCTACCCAGCTGCTCCTTCCTGCTCCGACCTCAGGCCGAGTCAAGCTTAGTCACGCACAGACGTCTCAGTTTCCCACACGCAGCTGCACAGCCTCTTACACCCTGCCACAGCTCCGTCATCTCTTAAGTCCCTCAGACTCATGGCTTGGTTCCAATTAGTGACAGTGCTTTCATCCTCTAGCCCTGTGCTGGGACCCGGATGAATCAGGCCGTGCCCATGTTGAAGTTTAGTGTAGAGGGAGCGCACGGGGCCCCGCGGTTACCTGTCCTAGTGAGCTGTCCAGGGTAGCGATGGAAATGCAGACAGACTGGTGGAAGCAGACGAGGAGGCGGCGGAGGGCCCCTGGCCGTTGGAGCAGGGCTTTTCTCAGTACCGTGGACATTTGGGGCCAGATAGTCCTTTGGCATTACAGGGGCTGTCCCATGCATTGTAGGACGGTTAGCAGCATCCCTGGCCTCTGTCCCCACCAGGGTGACAACCCAAAATGTCTCCGAACATCACCCCCTCCCAGGGCGGAGGGGGACCAAGTTGCCCCTGTTTGGGAACCACTGCAGTGATGAGGAGGTGATTATGAAGGCTCTCCAGAGGAGGGAAAGTGCCCAACAGCTTACCAGGCAGAAGGCAGAGGAGAGGCAAGGTGAAGGTGCAGAGGCGTGGGGTGCTCAGATGGCACTGCCATGTGGGGGCGTGGCCACAAGGGGTGGGAAGAGACACTTCGTCCTGAGGGTGTGAGCTGTGAGCAGGGGAGATGAAGATCTTTTTGCAGGGGAGATCCTAGAGGTGAAGGACCAGTGAGGAGGTCAGAGCGAAGGCTTGGAGAGAAGCCAGTCAGGACTCTTCCAGAAAAGCAACCTGGGTGGTCCAGTCATCTGCTCTGGGGGTGGGGCCCAGCTTCCAGCTCCATCTGGCTGCCTGGGCCTCTTCCCCAGGCCCCAGGGAGAGGCCCTGGGGGACCCAGAAGCTATCTGTCCAGCCCCATATGGAGCATCTGTCTCTGAACTCCCAGCTGACCCTGGGGCATGGCTGAGCCGGCTGTGGAGACATCCCCTCTGGGCTGAGGGGTGGGGGCAGCCCCAGATGTGGGGGAAAGGTGGGGAAGGAATGGGAAATAGGGACTGAACTGGACAAGCCAGCCCTTTCTTCCTTCTAACTGGAGCTCAAAGACTGAGTGGCTGCTTAACCCCCTCATCCTAACAGTGCGTCTAAAAGAGAGAAGAAAGGGTTGAGGGAGCACGATTTCCCTCTCCGGATGATCTAGAAGACCAGGCCTCTCCAGGGAAAAGCTGAGACCAGCCAGAAGTTCCAAAACACATACCCCTTCTCTTGGCAGTAGTCTGGAATTCTAGAACATGGGTTGGCAGGGGGACCAAATCCAGCCAGCAGTCTGTTTTTGGAGGGCCTGTGAGCTAAGAATGATTTTTCCCATGTTTAGAAGTTTGAAAAGAAAGGGAAGAAAAATAAGCAACAGAGGAGAGGCCGTATGTGGTCAGCAGACCCTAATATTTTCTATCTAGCCTTTTATGTGAGTTGTTTATGCCAATCCCTGATCCAAATTTTGACTTGTATNGCCCTGGGACAGGCCCTGGGGAGAATCCACTGGGATCCCTGCCCTCAGGGAGGACGGAGTCCTGGAACCCTCTGAGCTGGATTTCAAAAGGTTTCGCGTGGTGAGGCAGGGCAGGCCCTCAGGGAGAGTAACCGCGGAAGGTGGGGAAACGGTGCATAGGCCAAAGGCAGAGCCACCACCAGGAGCCGTGAGTTTGACCCATGGACAGGCTCCGTCAGCCTCTCAGTGGCCTGCGCTGCCCTTGAGTCAGAACCGAAACGTGGCGGGCTTCTCGGCTCAGTGGTGGTCCCATTCAGCGCGTGAGATGTGTATAAGAGACAGTCCCCCCCCACCCCATCCCACCCCCAGATGAAGTCTGTGCCCTGGGGCTCTGCAGACCTGCTGGGTCCCTCGGCCTGGGGCTGCCAGCAAGGTCTGCAGATAGAGCTTCATTCCCCAAGGCAAGCACCTAGTTATCCAAGTTCTTTCTCGTACTGTACGTTCCTTAGGATAATGCTTTGTTTTTCACCAATTTAAAAATGGAAAACTCTGTCCCTAATGCCCCTCACAAGGAGGTGGCTTCTCCTTGAGACAACAGTGACACGCGGAACAGCTTACTCCAAGTGCCAGACAGTGGGCTCTGTCTCACGCTCAGAGCCTCGCTACAGACACTGCCCTGACACAGAGGAAGTCAGGACTTCCGCCCTAGACGGGCAGACGTGTGGTCCCTCACCCTCAGTTACTCAGGCATGGAAGGGAGGGGGTGTCAGCTGTGATACAGACTTCTTCCCACCCTCACCCCTAGGGGAAGGCTGGAGTGAGGGAGAGCTTGTTATTGGAAAGGCATGGCAGCTGCTCAGGGCATCCTGCTTCCCCGTGCTGGCCCCAACAGTACTGCCGAGTGAGCCCTGCTCTCTGGCTCCAGTGAGGGGATGCCTGGACAGAGAGTCTGGCGCCAGGGCGACCAGGACCTGCCCTTTCTCCTCAGCACACAGCGGGAAAGGACTGGGAACAAGCTGGGACGGGGAGCAGAGACAAGGAGGGCTGGTCCACCTGATGTCCAGGGCTTGACTGCCAAGTCTGGGAGTAATGGTGGGAATCAGAATCTGGCTTCAGTGGGTGGGAGGAGTCAGGAGCGGAATCCAGGTGAGACTAGGACAGGTGCTGCGTGGGCAGAGAGGAGGACAGGTTAGGAGGTGAATCTGTGGGGCGGGACCTGCTGAGTGACTGGTTGTGGGGCAGTGGCAGGACCGAGGGTATCTCCCTGGCTCGTAACCAGAATGTGAGGCTGGAGCATTCAGAAGACGTACACGTGAGCCAGGGCTGAGGAGGCTGCCAGGAGCCTCAATGTGGAGACTGGGTCTGTGGGATCCAGTTAAGGAAGCAGTAAGGAGGCTCTCAGACAGCAAAGAATCTGCCCACAGTGCAGGAGACCCAGGTTCAATCCCTGGGTTGGGAAAGATTCCCCTGGAGAAGGAAATGGCAACCTTCTCCAGTATTCTTGCCTGGAGAATTCCATGGACAGAGGAGCCTGGTAGGCTACAGTCCATGGGGTTGCAAAGAGTCAGATAGAACTGAGTGACTAACACTAAGGAGGCTCTTCTTCCCTGAGGGCCACCCAGCCATTGCTGGATGATGCTGAGGGCAGTGGCTGGGTGGGAGAGGTGACCCTAGAACTTCCCCCCGTGTAGGGTTCTTCTGTTCTTGAGGGGTCCTCTGCCTTTCCTGAGCCAAGGGTCACTCTCACCCCCCACATAGGGTATGGACCCCCAGCAGGGAGGAAGAGAGCCTACACACCACATGCAGGAAAGGGAACCCTCACTTGGCTCTTCCCACAAATCTCAAGCACCAGGTCCAGAGGCCGGAACCTGTTAGGCAGCCTCCACTCTGCCAAGAGGTGCTGCTGGGAGTGAAGAGGATGAACCTGGGGCCAGGGTGGGGGGACTGGCTGCTGAGCCTCCCTCAGCCCCGTACAGTGGTCAAAGCAGCAAGGGGCTCAAGAGCCAAGAAAGAGCGAGCCTGGGACAGCGCTTGGTCCCTCTGACTTGTCACCACATTCAGGAGATGTAACTGGGGAGACTCTGGCGACACCTCACTTACACAAGGGTCCTCAACATCTCCAGCCACACCCCAAGGAGAAGGTTAAAGACCTCAGCCTCATGCCCTTAAACCCATTTAGGTAGTAAGCACTCAGTACTCAAATACTGTACATATTGAGTCTTTACACACAATTCAAACGAACTTCGTTAACTGGACTGGCAGATTTTAAAACAGATGTGTGGAGATCTCTGTGAGACAAGCATCTGAACCACAGAGGTTGGGGGTAAACTGCAGAATGCAAAAGTTAAATGCCACCTGGAGCAAACATCTCACCTTGGCCCTGCAGAGCTGCAGGTCAGGAGTGCCCTCTAGCCCTGCTTGTACGTCCAGTTGCTCAGGGCAGCAGAGGGTAAGGGATAGCAGGGAGAAAGATTTCCACCCAGAGAATGGGCCCCCCCAAGGGGTGAGGGTCACTTATCTGGGCAGTTCCCGTATCCAGGACAGCTCGCTCTCTGCAGAGCCTGATAAATGGAGCATTGCTGTGCCTCCTCTGGGGTTGGGTTTGTCCCTTGAAGAACACAAGCACTTTGTGTTTGTTTGGCTGAAATCTGCTTTCTGTGCCCCTGGTGGAAGTAAGGGCTTCTAGGAGAAGAGCCTAAGCCCTTTCATGGCTTCCTTCATCCTGCATGAGCCCTGGGACAGGCCCTGGGGAGAATCCACTGGGATCTCTGCCCTCAGGGAGGACGGAGTCCTGGAACCCTCTGAGCTGGATTTCAAAAGGTTTCGCGTGGTGAGGCAGGGCAGGCCCTCAGGGAGAGTAACCGCGGAAGGTGGGGAAACGGTGCATAGGCCAAAGGCAGAGCCACCACCAGGAGCCGTGAGTTTGACCCATGGACAGGCTCCGTCAGCCTCTCAGTGGCCTGCGCTGCCCTTGAGTCAGAACCGAAACGTGGCGGGCTTCTCGGCTCAGTGGTGGTCCCAAGCAGCGCGTGAGCACTACAAGTGTGTTTCATTAATTCCCCACAGCACTACGAAGGGGGTATTGCTAATGTCATCATTCGAGATACAGACGCTTGCCCTGGAAATGAGGGGTAGAGCTGAGTCTGACCTTGGTTGAGTCCAGCTTCCCTGGACAGACAAATAGATCACTGAGTGGGCATTCCTGGGACCGTGGGGCTTGGGAAGGTCAGGGACAGTCAAAGAGCAGTGTCGACGGGAATCGTACTGTGTGAGAGACTGCATACTGCCCAGTGTACCCGAACTTGAAGTGGGGAGGGGTGCCCCTGGGATGGGCGCTCCTGGGATGGGCTGGTGTGGAGTTGAGTTTGAGCTGCAGGTGGTTAAGGGCCGCAGGGGCGTGCAGGTTTGTGACTTGCTGAAGCCAGGAATACTCAGATCATGTGAGCACGAGTGTGTGTGTGTGTACGTGTGTGTGTGTGTGTGTGTGTGTGTGTGTGTGTGATGGCATGGGTACACAGGAAGTTGTTTCTGGGTACACTGGGCCTGTGCCCAGCTCCACACGTGGCTGGGCGGGTCTGGCCCGTCCTGAGGCACTGGGCACGCATCTGCGTCACCTGAGAGTAGAGTGATCGAGCGCAGGCAGAACTGGTGCTGCCCGCCTGCCACGTTCCTGGGCCTGAGCGGCCAGGCCCTCCCCTTGGTGGGGGCAGGGCTAGCGGGCGGGCCTGCTCTAGGACAGGTGTCTCCAGTTCCTGGAACTGCTTCCTTGTCTGTAGCTTTTCCCCGAACCTCCCAGCTGCTCAGCTGGGAGAGAGGATGAGGCCGTGGGTCCTTCAGGGGGGATCTCCCAGGCCAGCCGGGAGGGGCTGGGCCTGGTGGATAGAAAGCAGCAGCTGGGTGTCACGAGCATTTGGGTGCAAGGTGCTCACACCAGGCCCTGAGTGCAAAGGGAGCCTGCTCGTCCCTTCCTCCCAGGGCCTCTGTTCAGCTGTATTTCCTCCCCAGGAAGGGGGGTTGGGGAGAGAGCCAGAGTGGCCAGTGGCCTTAGGCAGCTTGAAGGAAAAGGGGGCATGCCGGCAGAAGCGCTGTCTCTGAGCCCCGAAGCGCTGTCTCTGAGCCCCCCTGCACTGCCTGAACTCCCACTGCTGGTCACCTGCCATCGTCCCCAGAAAGTCCTGTTGAGCTCCGAAACCCAGGGCCCTGGGGCCTGCACCTGGGGGAGGTGTGGGAGCTGGCGCCACTCTACCTGGCAGGCAAAGTCCAGCCCCTTGTTTCTCACGAGGAGGTGGGGGTGGGGGGACTGAAGCCCACAGAGGGGGAGGGACCAGGGGCTGGGCCTGGCGCTGGGGCCCTGGGCCCCTTCCAGCATCCTGGGGTAAAATGGTCCTCTCTGAGGAGGAGTGTGAGAGAAGAGGACGACTGGGTCCTGGCCTCACCCACCAGGCTGCTGCTTCTCCTGCAGGTGATTGAAGAGTTCTACAACCAGACATGGATGCAGCGCTATGGGGAGCCCATCCCGCCCGCCACACTGACCACGCTCTGGTCCCTGTCCGTGGCCATCTTCTCAGTGGGAGGCATGATTGGTTCCTTCTCCGTGGGCCTTTTTGTTAACCGTTTCGGCCGGTGAGCGGAAGGGGTTCTAGCCCTGCCCAGGGAGTCCCAGCTTGGAGTTGGGGTGAGGGGGCCCTCCCCGCCTGTCCTAGGGAATTATCTATGACCCAGCCCCTGGGGTTTCCAGGGGTCTCCAGGGACCTGCCTGACCTGTGACCTTCTTCAC
>SJYV01021496.1:1453645-1526897 GCA_006410875.1 Neotragus pygmaeus | reverse complement strand
CCCCCACCCCCCACCTCTCCCGTCACTTCCTATTGTCTTTTCACAGAGGTGGAAGTGGAAATTGATAAGGGAAAGTTACTAAAACCTACCCTAACAGAACTGTGAGGATTACGCAAGACCAAGTTGGGATACTCTTAATGTGATGCTTGATTATAGAAATGGTAAAGATTAGGAGCTATTATTATTTTCTGATAACCTTGTTTCTCCATCCTTGTCATATTCTCTGAGCTCTGCTTACCATTGGCCAAGATTATAGCTAGCCAATAATCCTGACTAAATGCCTACTGAGAAAAAGCCAGGGTGAGAGGGGACTTCTCCCCTATCTCTGCTTGGTGGTTATGTTATATTCATGGCCACAGGGATCCCTGGTAGCCAAGTTTCTATTTTTAATACCAACAATGGCTAATATTTAGATAGTGAGTGCTATTTGTCAAGCACTGTCCTAAATCTATGACATATATTAGTACACTAGATCCTTAGCAACACCCTAGGAGGTAGGTACTATTATTATTATACCCACTGTATAGATGAGGCAACTTCAGTTGGGCCACCAACATAAACCACACTCTGTAAGTGGCCTCTAATTTCCATTCACAGCTATGAACTGACATGGCCTAGCTGCCTTCTTTGCAATCAAACCAAGAGGGAAAACCAGTCTTATCTCCCATTACTCTGCCTGATAAAGAGGCAGTTATTATTTACACTTATTGCTGAACGAATCAAACATAAAGAAGTCAAGCAGTTCTTTTTTGTCTCGTCATCATCCTTGGGGGCAGTGCTGTATGCTCCTGCCAAGCACGACTGCTTAGGTACATGAATTGCAGTGGGTAAAGACGTGATTTTGAAATAAGAAGCACAGGATTTTAATCCAAGTGATGCTGTGTATTGACTCCGGCCTATATTAGACTTGGTTTCCTTATCTATGAAATGAGGATAAGAAGTGAATCTTTGTTATTGGGTTGCTGTGAGTATTGAAAGAGAAAAGACTTATGGTACCTGGCTCATAGCAAGCACTCATTCAGTGGTTACTATAATTTTTTTGTTGTTTATTTGTTTTTGCTTCCCTGTGGCTCAGCTGGTAAAGAATCCGCCTGCCATGTGGGAGACCTGGTTTCAATTCCTGGGTTGGGAAGATCCCCTGCAGAAAGGAAAGGCTACCCATTCTAGTATTCTGGCCTGGAGAATTCCATGGACTGTATAGTTCATGGGGTCGCAAAGAGTCAGACGTGACTGAGTGACTTTCACTTTCACTTTATTTGTTTTTAATTCTCTTTGTAAATTGAGGTATGGTTGATTTATAGTGTTGTATTAGTTTTATGATTATTATATTGTCATACAGCCAAACTATGCTGGTTCTCTTAAAAACCAATTAGACTCAAAGCAACTTGGTCAAAATCTATAAATTTGTTTTTTCTTTTATTTTGGAGCAATAGGTTCTGGAACTTAGGCAGACTTTAGCCTTTCATCATATACTTTCAAAAATCATGTCTAACTCTGAGACAGATCTTCAGAGGCAGGCCCTATTAGGAATATTTTATAGCAGGACATTTATGGGAAGAGGTGTGTTGTTCTCTGAGTAAACTGAAATATCTCAACCAAATTCACTTTCTCGGTGCTCTTCCCATTTCATTCTTCACACTCAGGTCTGGGATTAAAGCCCCTCCCTGGTGGATGACCTTAGTGACTGCACACTGCAGAAAGAATACCTCAGTTCAGTTCAGTCGCTCAGTCGTGTCCGACTCTTTGCGACCAAGTTACCCAAATTTATGTCCATTGAGTCGGTGATTCCATCCAACAGTCTCATCCTCCATTGTCCCCTTCTCCTCCTGCCCTCAATCTTTCCCAGCATCAGGGTCTTTTCAAATGAGTCAGCTCTTCGCATCAGGTCGCCAAAGTATTGGAGTTTCAGCTTCAGCATCAGCCCCTCCAGTGAACACCCAGGACTGATCTCCTTTAGGATGGACTGGTTGGACCTCCTTGCCTACCATTTAAAACTCTGTACTCTCTGGCCTGCTTTTTCATACACCCTACTTCTGTGGTGTCGGAGAAGACTCGTGAGAGTCTCTTGGACTGCAAGGAGATCAAACCAGTCAATCCTAAAGGAAATCAGTCCTGAGTATTCATTGACGCAAAGAACTGACTCATTGGAAAAGACCTGGTGGTGACGGACAGGGTGGCCTGGCATGCTGCAGTCCGTGGGGTCGCAAAGAGTTGGACCGGACTGAGCGACTGAACTGAAGTGAACCTCTGCTAAAACCCCTAGTTACCTGTAACCTTTTTTGGCTAAAAGTCTATTTTGTCTGATGTTAGGATAGCTACCTTTGCTCTCTTTTGGTTACTGTTTCCTTGGAATATCTTTTTCTATCCTTCACTTTCCATCTATTTGTGTCCTTGCATCTAAATGAATCTTTTGTAGATAGCATTTATTAAATTATATGTTTTCTATCCATTCTGCCAATCTGTTTTTTGATTAGAGAACTTAATCCATTTACATTTAAAGTAATTCCTGGTGAAAGTGAAAGCACTCAGTCATGTCTGACTCTTTGTGACCCCATGGACTACACAGTTCATGGAATTCTCCAGGCCAGAATACTGGAGTTGGTAGCCTATCCCTTCTCCAGCGGATCTACCCAACCCAGGAATTGAACCGGGGTCTGCTGCATTGCAGACCGATTCTTTACCAACTGAGCTATGAGGGAAGCCCAGTTCCTGGTAAGGAGGGACTTACTTTTATCATTGTACTATTTGTTTACTATATGCCCCCATAGCTTTTTTATCCCTCACTTACTGTGTTACTGTCTTCTTTTTTGTTTACTTGATTTTTTTGTAGAAAAACATTTGCATTCCTTTCTCATTTTTCTTTGTTTATATTCGATAGTTTTCTTCTTTGTGATTATCATGGGAACTACATTTAACATCCTAAACTTATAACATTCTAATTTGAATTTGTTACATCTTAATTTCAATAAGATACAAAAAGTCTGCTCCTTTATATTGCCATCCCCACCCCTTTTGTGTTCTGATGCCATAGAATTATAGAATTGTGCTCCAAAACATAAATTGATAATTCTTTTAACTTCATTCAGTTCAGTTCAGTCACTCAGTCATGTCTGACTCTTTGCGACCCCATGAACCACAGCACACCAGGCCTCTCTGACCAACTCCCGGAGTCCACCCAAACCCACATCCATTGAGTCGGTGATACCATCCAACCATCTCATCCTCTGCCATCCCCTTTTCCTCCTGCCCTNTTTTTTTTTTTTTTTTTTTTACCAATATTAGCGAGTGTGAAGCGGTATCGCATGCTGGTTTCATTTTTCACAACGCTGATAGCTAAGAGTCATCCTTCGACGTGCTCTGGGGCCACCTGCACATCTCCTCAGGAAAATACCCACTGAAGTCCTTTGCCCACTCTTAAACGGCTTTTTGTTGCTGAGTTATCAGATAGACGCCACCCCACTCCGAGGGCTGCCCCCTGACTTCCAAGCGGCATTAATGACGAAGCCCACGCAGCCGAGGGGCAGAAAAAACCGCCTCCAGAACCAGGAGCTCGTGGGCCCGGTTCCGTCGCCCCAGCGCGGTTTGAAACAAAACGTTTCCGACCTCGGGCGGGATGACGCACGGCTCCCGCCCCAAGGCCCGCGGCCCCACCCGGCCCGCGGCCGCGCCTGGGGCCCTCGGCGGCGGCAGGCCCAAGCCTCCTCCTGGCAGCGGTCCGGGCCGGCCCTCCCCGCCCGCCGCGCTCCTCACCAGCGGGCCGCGGCCGGCATCCGGGCCGGAAAGGAGCGGGAAGCTCGCGGTCTCGGCGGCTCCGCCAAGGCCTGCGGACCAGCGGCCTCCCGAATGGCGGCGAGGCGCAGGCGCGGGCTCCGGACGCGCGAACGTGCGCGCGGCCCCAGGACGGGCGGGCGCGCGCTCACGCGACTTTGGCGCCGCGCCCCCCGCGCAGACCANGCCTGCGGACCAGCGGCCTCCCGAATGGCGGCGAGGCGCAGGCGCGGGCTCCGGACGCGCGAACGTGCGCGCGGCCCCAGGACGGGCGGGCGCGCGCTCACGCGACTTTGGCGCCGCGCCCCCCGCGCAGACCAATCAGGTCGCTGCTCTCGGGCGCCCCTGGCGGCCCCCGACAGCCCTCCCGCGCCCGGAAGTGACGTGTCTCCCGCCCCGGCCGCGCCCCGAGGCTCTGGGGGCAGGCGGGCCCGCGGCTGGTCTCCACCGTATGTGCACGAACCCTAACGCTTTGTGCTTCCCGCGGGGCCGAGCGCCCGGCCGCTGAGTCCTGCGTTTATCTCTCCCTCTGGCCGAGTTCTTTCACGTTGACAAGTCCTGAGTGCGCGGCCGCGACGGAGCCCCGCGAGGAGGACAGCGTCTGGCCGCTGGGTTCCGTGTGAGAACAGACGGCATCCATTACCTCGGTTGCAGGCATCTCTAGTCTATTCCTTTATTTTTTTATTTTATCCTCACTTTCACGCCAAATTCTGAATATTGTCTGTTTTTTTAATTTATGGAAATATTCTAACTTTAAATAGTAACGTGTTCATTCTAGGAAATTTTCATGGTTTTGGTTTTTGTAGCACAATAATCCATACATTTGACCGGACTTAATAACTTTAAAAGAAAACTTTTCGGATTTCCCTGGTGGTTCAGTGAGTATCTGCGATCCCTGGTGGCTCAGCTGGTAAAAAAAAAAAAAAAATCCGCCTGCAGTGCGGGAGACCTGGGTTCGGATCCCTGGGTCGGGAAGACCCCCCTGGAGAAGGGAACGGCTACCCACTCCAGTTTTCTGGCCCGGAGAGTTCCATGGACTATTGTCCATGGGGTCACAAAGAGTCGGACAGGACTGAGCGACTTTCACTTATAACATATAATTAAAGGCTTTAAATTTTTTCCGCTATCTTTTACCTGAGTTCTGTGGATGCCTCCCAGATGGAGGCACCTGTCTGAGCTTGAAGAGTACCTTAGATTCCCTGTGCCAAACTCGAACTTCGCTTGGCCACCACTGACTTTAGGTGACCAGTCGAGGAAACAACTAGAACTGATGTTTAAACCACCACACTCCAGAAATTCAGCCCCACCCAGCACTCTCTTCTTTCTTGTTTAGAACCCAACACTGGGAACCCATGCCTGCATGTGCTCCCCTCACGTTTGTAGGCGTGAGTTAGTAAGGAACGAGGCGTGCTTGTTCCTTTGGTTGGAAGCAGCCTCTAGACATCGACTTTGTTACTGGCTACTTCAGATCTGAGATGGTGGTGGGGAGAGGGAGCAGAAAACCAGCTTCCTCGGTGGGAGGAATAGCATGGGAGGGTGGCGCTCAGGTGGGTGTCTGTGGGTCTGCTGAAGCCGGCTAAGTACCTCAGTTCTGATACATAGTCTCATTCTTTCCAGATTATTGTCCCAACTTCCGCACAGGCATTTTGTGGCTATTTCAACCCTGTGATTGTAAGATATAAATTTTTTAGCATCTGCATAGCAAGTCCCAATTCTTATGTCTATAAAGTGGGAACACTTTAGACACTGTGTTTGCTGTTTGAAAACTTTCAGTGCTGTTAGAAATTGCTGCTCTGCCTACAATCCTGAATCCTTTTCCCTTTCACACTGTTCTGTGGCATTGCCAACGCAGCTTCCTCAAACCTGGCCCCTGATGAACAGTTTGTTTTAGGTGACTACAGGTAATTAGTCATTCTCCACCATAGGGCATGGGCTGCTAGATTCTCATCCCTGAATATTAGTGGAATTTTTACTCAGGGCAATGTAGCTTATCTCCCCAAATTTTCTTACTTCCCTATTTATCAGTTTTCCTTTGAAATTCTTGGTTTTAAGCAACAGAAACAATTCTAGCTGACTTAAGCAGAAAAAGAACTTACTGGGAGCATCTCAAACAGCTCAGAGTCAGCTGGAAGCCGGGAGTATCAGCAGTTCTGAGGCAGGACTTGAGGATGCATTTCTAATAAACCCCCAGGAGCTGCTGAGGCCTGGGGGGGCCACTCTGAAAATCATCTCAGCAGAGCAGCAAAGTTTCTCATGCATTCAAACCAAAAGAAACAGACAGTGACTCAGACTCGTCCCTTGTCCACAGGGAGGGGCGTCCAGGGTGAGCTGCTCTGGCACTGCCAGCAGGAGCCCATGGCCTTCCCACCTCTGCTCTGAGTGCACAGCTTGGGCCTCCTTGGTCACTTTAGGTGACAGTTTCTGCCAATAATACTGAATTATTCCATTTTATGTTGATGGCAAGACGACTGTGAAGAAAATTTAACGCTGGATTGTTGTTCAGTCGCCCGGTTGTGTCCGACTCTTTGTGGCCCCATGGACTGCAGCACACAAGGCCTCCCTGTCCCTCACTATCTCCCAGAGTTCGCCCAAGTTCATGTTCATTGCAGCGGTGATGCTGTCCAGCCATCTCATCCTCTGACACCCTCTTCTCCTTCTGCCCTCGGTCTTTCCCAGCATTAGGGACTTTTCCAATGAGTCATCTGTTTGCATCAGATGACCAAAATACTGGAGCNCCGGTCTATCCACCTGTAGAACAGGGAAAATAATAGGAGTCTTTACAGGGGTCAAGTATTAGAGACAGTTCTTACGAAGACTTAAGCCCAGGGCCCCAGCTGACTGTAATCACTCAACGATGATTTGTTGTCATGATCATCATTATCGTAATCTTAACACCATCATCATCACCACCATCCCCTTCACCAGCACCATCATCACCATCACCACCTCCATTATCACCATCACCTTCACCAGGACCAGCACCATCATCTTCACCAGCACCATCACCATCAGCAGCACCATCACCACCACCACCATCATCACCATTACCACCACCACCACCATCACCATCATCACCACCACCACCATCACATCACCACCACCACCACCTCCATTATCACCACCACCATCACCATCACTATCATCACCACCACCACCATCACATCACCACCACCACCACCTCCATTATCACCACCACTATCATGATCACCATCATCACCATCACCACCACCACCATCACCATCATCACCATCACCACCTCCATCATCACCATCACCTTCACCAGGACCAGCACCATCACCTTCACCAGCACCAGCACCACCATCACCATCATCACCACCATCATCACCATCATGACCATCACCACCACCACCATCACCACCACCACCATCATCACCACCACCATCACCACCACCATCATCCCCATCACCACCATCATCATCACCACCATCACCACCACCACCATCATCATTACCATCACCATCACCACCACCACTTCCATTATCACTACCACCACTGTCACCAGCACCACCAACATCATCACCATCACCACCACCACTATCACCACCACCACCATCACCATCACCATCATCACTATCACTACCACCACCACCATCATCACCACCANCAGCTTCAACATCAGTCCTTCCAATGAACGCCCAGGACTGATCTCCTTTAGGGTGGACTGGTTGGATCTCCTTGCAGTCCAAGCGACTCTCAAGAGTCTTCTCCAACACCACAGTTCAAAAGCATCAACTCTTCGGTGCTCAGCTTTCTTTATAGTCCAACTCTCACATCCATACATGACCACTGGAAAAACCATAAACTAAGTTCATTAGTCTCTCAAATGATGTCAAAAACAAAATTTGGAGTTACAAACCAAAGTTAGAACAATACTAGTTTTTAGACTAATAAATGGGTTTTTTTTTCCTTTAAATATGTTAGTCTCTCAAATCATGTTGATAACTGAATATGCAGTTACAAACCATCGTTACAATAATGGTAGCTTTCATAATTGCCCGTGTGTTGTGCTCCAAGTTACAGTCTAATGCTGTTTCCTTTCATATTGCAGGACTCCCTGGAGGATTTCTTGCAGGTCAAGTCTATAGATCACAAATTCCTTCAGCTTTTGTTTGTTGGAGAATACCTTGATTTCCCCCTCACTTTTGACGGATAGTTTTACCAGCTATAAGATTCTGGTTCACAATATTTTTCCTTGAACTCTTTGAATATGTTGGCCCACTGCCTTCTGGCCTCCAAAGTTTTTCATGAGAAATATGTCAAAAGTCCTATTGAGGATCCCTTATGTGTAATAATTTGCTTCTGTCCCGCTGCTTTTGCATCTCAACATGAGTCTCTTTGAGTTCATCTTACCTGAAATTCATGAAGCTTCCTAGATGTTTATATTCATATTTTTCATCAAATTTGGAAAGTTCTCAAACATTCTTCAGATGGTTCTTTCTGCTCCGTTCTTTCTCATTCTGGGACTCTCACAATGCATGCTTGATGTCTCACAGGTTCCTTAAGCTCTATTCACTTTTCTTTCATCTTTTTTCTTTCTATTCCTCAGACTTAATAATTTCTGTTGTCGTATCTTCAAGTTCACTGATTCTTTCCACCTGCTCCAATCTGCCTTTGAATCCTCTAGTGAATTTTTTATTTCACTTATTGTACCTTCTAGCTCCAGAATTTCTTTTTGGCTTCTTTCTAGGTTTTCTCGCCCTTTACTGATATTTCTGTTTTGTTCGTACATTATTTTCTTGACTTTCTCCACGTCTTCCTTTAAGCATCTTTAAAACAGTTGTTGTAAGGGTTTTCTGGTAGAGTTGTCATCAGACTCTTTTCAGGGATCGTTTCTGTTAGTTTATTATTTGTTTTATTAAATGGGCCATAGTTTCCTGTTTCTTTGTATGCTTTGTGATTTGTTGTTGTTGTTGAAAACCGGACATTTAAATCTAATAATGTATTAACTTTGGAAATCATATTCTCCCCCTTCCAGGACTTGCTCCTTTCTTTCTTTGTTTTATTGTTATAGGCTGTCTCTCTACCAAATGTCAGCCTGAGATATAAATCTAAGGTCTCCTCAGGTCTTTTCTGGGCCTTCGTCTTTCCCTGCGTATGTGCAGTCACATTCTAATTTTCCCCATATATGCAGTTGTTTTTGAATGTCCTAGTCTTTACTGTTTTGGCCCCAAAAGGAGAGAAAGAAAAATGATGTGAAAAAGAGTACTGGTCCTTTAAATCCCCTGGGAGACATTTGAGCCAGAGGGAGAATGGCTTGTAACAGTAAGGGAAGAAGCAACAAAAGCTGCCCTCTTTGCACCTCTGTGAGCAGAAACTGCAATCAAATGCCATTTGCAGCAACATGGATGGCCCTAAAGATTGTCATACTGAATGAAGTAAGTCAGACAGAGAAAGGCAAATATCATGACATTGCTATAGGTGGAATCTAAAAAAGTAAAAATGATACAAATGATTTTATTCACAAAACAGAAAGAGTCACAGGCATAGAAAACAAATTTATGGTTACTGGGGGTAAAGGAGGAGGAGGGATATATTGGGAGATTGGGATTGACATGTACACACTCCTGATATAAAACAGGACCTACTGTATAACACAAGGAACTCTACTCAATACTATGCAATGACCTATATGGGAAAAGCATCTAAAAAAGAATGGATATATATTGAGATAGATAGATATGTACAACTGATTCACTTTGCTCTATACTTGAAACTAACACAACACTGTAAATCAACTATAATAAAAATTAAAAGAAGCAGCAGCAATCAGGGCACAGATCCCCAATACTTGGAGGACAGTGTCCTTTTTGCTCACCATGGCTCCCACTCGCTGTGTGTAGGTTACTCAAGAAATGTGTGTGTTGCCTGCCATGAGGCTAGGCTGGAGGATGAGAACCTGCTGCTGTACGACAGCTGAAACTGACTGAAATTAACTATTTATCACCAAGCCTTCCCATGGAAGTTACAAGCCTTCGGTAGATCTCCCCCAAATACAGTTACATCAGACAGATTCTGCCAGCTTGATTGTTGTCTTGGTGGGGATACAGATTCCAGGTGCTTCCTATTCTGCCATCTTCCCAGAATCCTCCCTCTGTAATTCTTTTTATACATGGTTGGATTCTATTTACTAATATTTTCTTGAGCATTTTCGGATCTATATTCATGAGATATTTTTCAGTAGTTTTCTCTGTTTGTAAGGCCTTTGTCTAGTTTTGGTGTTAGTTTAATGATGACATCATAGAATGAGTTAGGAAATAGTCCTTCTTGACTCTATCTTCTGGAAGAAACTGTAGAAAATTGATATAATTTCTTCCTTAAATATTTCATAGACTTCACCAGTGAAGTCATCTGGATCTAATGCTTTCTGTTTGGGGAAGCTATTAAATATTGATCAAATTTTTTAATAACTATAAACCTACATTGTCTGTTTTTTTCTTAAATGAGTTTTGATATATGCCCTTCAGAGAATTGGTCCGTTTCATCTGTTAATGAATTTGTGGGCATAGAGTTGCTCCTGATATTCCTTTATTGTCCTTTAGTGTCCATGGGATCAGATGTCCCTGTTTTCACTTCTGATATTAGTAATTTATATCTTCTATTTTATTAGCTATCATTATTTATTACTAGCTAGAGGTTTATCAATTTTATTCATCTTTTCAAAGAATCAGCTTTTGGCTCTGTTAATTTTTTTCTGTTGATATCCCGTTTTCAATTTCATGCTCTGATTTTTCTGCTTACCTTGGATTTCATTTTCTCTTCCTTTTCTAATTTCCAAAGGTGGAGCTTATACTATTGAGTTTAGATCTTTCCTCTTCTCGGTGCCATCAAAGCATTGCTTTTGCTACATCTCACAAATTGTGATTAGTTGTGTTTTTCACTTGTTTCAAAATATTTTTAAGTTTTTCTTGATATTTCTTCTTTGGCCCACATTAGAAGTTTGGTGTTATTTAAAGTTTATTTAATACTTTAACTTCCATGTCTTTGGGGATTGTCTAGCTGTTTTTCTGTTGTTGATTTCTAGTTTAATTCCACTGTGGTCTGAGAGCACCCACTCCATGATTTCTATTCTGCTCCTGAGTGTCCTAAGCCGTGCCAGCTTGGGAGAAGGGCTATTGTGAATGAAATGAAATGGTTCCTCTTCTCTGTTTCAATGCAGCTGTTCTTAGCTTTTAGTTTGCCTGGATACTGTGACTTCTTAACTGGTTTCTAGAATTCTCATAAAGGCTTTTTGGACTGAATACTGTTGTTAAGTCAGTGTCTCTGTTGGGGAAGAAAGAATGGGCTTCCAATTATACCATCTTGCTAACATAACTCCTGTCAGATTAATTTTTGTTAAGAGTACACTTGGAAGCTGAGGATCTTTACACTGATTCCCTTTAAACTAAATATGCTCACAGCCTCATGGAAAGTTTTTGTGAACCGCCAGGGGTATGCATACCAAGTCTGAAGACCACTTTTCTGGAGGGTCCAGATTAATATTCCTCTGCTTCCTTTGTTTGTTTTCTAACTCTGCCTCTGATATGCCAACAGGGTGCCAGCTCCCTACCCAGGGTCTCTTCCATCCTCTGCCTGGGGCATCTGGGTCAAGGGGAGTGTCTGGCAGCTCTTGAGTGATGAGTGCTGGGTAGCTGTCCTGGGCTCATGTGTAGCAACAGCAGGGTTTCCATTTGACCTGGAGGACAGGCTATTCCCTCTTCTCAAGAAGCCCTCCGTGTTTATTTCAGACCCATGTACACTGAGAAATGAGTATCATGGTAGGCCTTTTATCACTGGCCTCTCCCTCCAGGAAAGTAAGAGGGAAAAAGAATGAGCTATGCTCTCATAGAGCCTAATGACTCCTTCTCCAGCTCTGCTCCTGTTTTCCCACACTTCCTAAACAAGCCTTGGCTTCTGAAAGACACGGTCAGGTTTTCAGAATGGGTGCAGTTTAACAAAGATGTCCTTCCTCTGAACAGCCAAGGTGAAAAGTGTGATCAACTGCATTTCACGGAGTCTCAAGCTCAGGCACCCTGCACACCTTCCCTCTGGAACTATTCAGTACTATTTCCATATCTTTAGACATGCCATCTCTGGGACAGTGCTCCATTCCCATGGGTGTCTGGAAGCATGGTCTCTGCTTTGCCCAATTTGCTCCCTATATGGTTTTGTGGGTATCTGGGTCTATTTGTGGCTAGGTTCTTCACACTCTGAAGTGGTAGTTTTAACCCTAAGCCAGGGTCTGGGCTTAATCTGGGAGATTTCTGGCCTGCCTACCCCCAAGTGCCAGGCCTTGGATAGCAGGAACTTGATAGGGGGGCTCAAATAAATGGAAACTAAAAACGCTAAACTCAACCAACGTTACACATGATAACCCCAATCCATTACCAAGGGCTCTGTGGCAGCCCATTCTAACCTGGATCTGGGCCAAAACCAAATCACAGTAAGCAACACCCTCCATGTGTCTCTTCCTCTAGCCGGGTTGCTCCTTGAGGGCCACTGGAACACTGTCCCCAGTAGGGATCGGCCTAACACAAAGAAGGTATCAGCAAGTGTCTGGTGAATTTGACTTACCCTCCTTACACTACTGTCTGACCCACCAGGGAAACCACCCCACAATACCATAAAAACATGTTACCATCTTCCTTATTTATTTTCTGGGGTAACAAACCCAGGCTTCTGTAATCTGGGTTTCATTCGTTTAGACAAGTCCCTGGACAGCTTTTATGTCAGTCACTGAAGACAGGCAAGACAGAGATCCCTGCCCGCAAACTGAAATCATGGGCAGAATAAAGGATGCCCAGTTAAGTTATAGTGTTGAATCATAATTCCTGGTTGAAAGGAAGAGTCTGTGTCAGCAGTACCTCTGAATGCTATAGTGAGGTACTTAACTAAGAGAGAAGATGCCACAGTGGACATCTGTTTTTGCTGCCTGTCATCCATTCAGCCTTCTTGAGGAGGACTGCCCCTTCCCTACTCTTAGCCCACATATTTGTGGTGGATCTGACTCCACCTCCAACTCTTGTGGTCAACCTGAGACCTCAGGCATAGCCAGTTAAACCATCACATTTCTTCAGGCACAGTGATTAGTTCCAGAATAGCTATGAGCTAATCGGAGTCAGTGAGAGGCAGTGGTTCCTTTGTGGGAACATTGGAAGAGAGGCAGCCACATTTTCTAGCTATTCTTGAGCCCAGAGGTACGATGCCAGCCATCTTGCACAATGAGGGAAAAGAGAGCCTATGTCTGAAAGGAGCCACCACAGACAGATGGACAGAGAGAAGCAGGGTTTGAGTCTGTAGCAGCCCTGCCTGAAGCCAGAATTTTCTGTCATATGAGCCAGTAAAGTCTCTTTCCTTAATCTGAAATCGACTCTTAGTTGTGAAGTCGACCTAAAATGCACCTAAGCAGACATTGATTAAGTCACTTCAAAACATTTAATTATTCTGAAGTCACCTGACTTTTTAGGAGGTTGGTCCCTCAGGAAACCACATGCATAGTGGTTAAGAGTACAGGTTTTTAAAGACACACATGCATGGAGTTGATCCCTTGTTTCTTAACCTTTCTGAGCTTCCATTTCTCCATCACTTAAATGCAGATAATAACTGTGTTGATATGTTTTTTTCCATGTCTAAGGGCAGATTTTGTGAGCCACAAAAGACTACAGCATCTTGAATTTAAATCAATATTAAAATTATCATCTATAAACTCAAAACTTTGGTTTTGTTTAAGACTTGAAAGTTCAACTTATANGTTGTAGCGTTCCCTAATACAATAATATTCATACAATAGAGTGGTGAAAATCAAATACAGCTTCATGAAATAACAGAAAAATCTTAAAACTATGAAGCCGTCAGTTTTGTTGTTATAGGCAATGCAGCTACCAACATTCCTGTACGTGTCTTTTGGTGCCAAGCTGCAAGAGCTTCTCTAGGAAATATATCTCATAGTAGAATTATTAACTTGCAGAGGATATGCATGGTTCAGCTTATTAAGGTAATAACATACTATTTCCCTAGGGAACCTCTCCAGTTTATACCATTATCAGCAACACGTAAAAGTTCCCATTACTCCATATTCTAGCTAACATTTTGTATTATCTAACTTTTGCATTTAGTGGCTGTGTAATTGAATTTTATTATGATTTCAACTTACACTTCTCTGATATCAAAAGAACCAGAAAATTTTTTCATATGTTTATGGATTATTTATGCTTTCTCCTAAGTGAAAATACCATTCATTTCTTTGTCCATTTTACTGATTGAACTTATTGATGTATAGAAGTAATTTATATAGTCTAGATATTAAATCTTACTCAGTTTTATGTGTTACATTTATTCTTTCAGTTTGTGGCTTATCTTTTCACTTTATGTGAATCTAAATGCTTAATATAAATGTAGTCAAGTTTATTGATTTTCTTCCTTTTGGTTTTTTCTTTTTGAACATTAGGAAATATTTTCTTATCTTGCAGTCACAAAGACAATTTCCATATTCAATTCCTTCTCTAATAATTTTCTATTCAGGTTAAAGCCTTTAATATTCTAGGCATTGACTTTTATGTATAGTGTAAGATAGGGATCCAATTTTATTTTCTCCTTAAATATGATCAGTTATTGAAGCACCATTTATTTTACAATGTCTGTGGGTTTTTTAAAAATAATTTTAGATTCACAGATAGTTGCAAAAATAGTACAGAGGCCCCCTATACTCTTCACCCAGTTTCCCCGAATGGTTATTGAGTTAGGAAAACCCAGTCTTCCTCCTGTGTTTCTCCTTTACTCTCCCACCACCGTCACACACGCCGTCTCACACTCACAACACCTCTGACACCAAATGTGGGAGTCAGGAGGTTCCTCACAAGCAGTTCTCTGCAACAACAGCTAGTGTCCTATAACCTGACTCCATTTTAATACAATCTTCCCGGAGGAAGTATCAAATCCCAGAGGTTAAGGGATCAGTCCCACGATGCTTCCCCCCAACCACACACACACAGGCCAATAGCAAATAGTAGGACCCCAGATCGGCTGCAGCTTCTGTCCAACTTGGTTCCCATGACCTCCTCTCCCTTCAGTTATTTGCTAGAACAGCTCATAGAACTCAGGGAGACACTGACTGATGTTTAACAGTTTACGAAAAGATATGATGAATGACATAAAAGAATAGCCAGATGAGCGGATAGATACAGAGGGTGAGGTCTAGGAGGGTCCCAATTACAGGAGCTGCTGACCCTGTGGAGTCGGGTGCTCCCAGAATGTGGACATGTTCACCAACCTGGAAGCTCCACAGACCCCTTCTGCTGAGATTTTTATGGAGGCTTCCTCAGGTAGGCATGATCAGTTATTAACTCCATTTTCAACCTCTCTGATGGGGGAGGGCTTATGCAGAGTGGGAGGGAGAATTCCAAACTTCTAATCATGGCTTGGTCCTTCTGATGACCAGCCCCTATCTAAGAGCTATCCAGGAGTCCACCCGGAGTCACTTCATTAAAACAAAAGACCCTCCTATCACCTAGGAAATTCCAAGGGACTTAGCACCCTGTATCAGGGATGGTGTCAAAGGCCAAATACTGAAACAAAAGATGTTCCGAGTGCTCATCTCACTTTGGAAATTGTAAAGGTTTTAGGAGCTCTGTGCCAGGAACCAGGGGCAGAGACTAATATATATATTTTCTATTATCTAGCATTATATAATTATGATATACTATCAAAACCAGGAATATAACATTGATACTGTGTTATGTATTATTTATAATATGTGTAATATTTGTATAACCATACCACTATGAAGATACAAAACTATTTTATTACCACAAAGATCTCCCTTGTTCTACCATTTATAGTCACACAACCCACCCTCACTGGTGTTTTTATTCTCTTAACAGTGTCTTCCAAAGGCTAGAAGTTTGGGGTTGAAAAAGAAAACAAAAAACCCAATGAAAAATGGGCAAATATTTGAAGAGACACTTCACCAAAGATGATAAATGGGTGACGAATAAGCTCATAAAAAGATTTTCAATATTATTAGTTATTATGGAAATTAAAATTAAAACCACAATAGTACACTTTGTAAAACAGTTCAACAGTTTCTTCAAAAGGTAAATAAATATATGTCTATCATCTGATCCAACCATTCTTAGGGAGAAATGAAAAGCATGTGTCTACAGGAATGTTCATAGTAGCTTCATCTGTAATAGGCAAAAACTGGAAACAATCAAAATGTCCATTAATGGGTGAATGGACCCTTATGGCAGAAAGCGAAGAACTAAAGAGCCTCTTGATGAAAGTGAGAGTGAAAAGGCTGGCTTAAAACTCAACATCCAGAAAACTCAGATCATGGCATCTGATCCCATTATTTCATGGCAAATAGATGGGGAAACAGTGGAAACAGTGACAGACTTTATATTTGGGGGCTCCAAAATCACTGCAGATGGTGACTGCTGCCATGAAATTAAAAGAGACTTGCTTCTTGGAAGAAAAGCTATGGCCAACCTAGACAGCAAATTAAAAAGCAGAGACATTACTTTGCCAACAAAGGTTCGTCTAGTCAAAGCTATGGTTTTTCCAGTAGTCATGTATGGATGCGAGAGTTGGACTATAAAGAAAGCTGAACGCTGAAAAATTGATGCTTTTGAACTGTGGTGTTGGAAAAGACTCTTGAGAGTCCCTTGGACTGCAAGGAGATCCAACCAGTTCATCCTAAAGGAAATCAATCCTGAATATTCACTGGAAGGACTGATGTTGAAGCTGAAACTCCAATACTTTGGCCACCTGATACAAAGAACTGACTCATTTGAAAAGACCCTGATGCTGGGAAAGATTGAAGGTGGGAGGAGAAGGGGATGACAGAGGATGAGATGGTTGGATGGCATCACCGACTCAATGGACATGAGTAAGCTCTGGGAGTTGGTGATGGACAGGGAGGCCTGTTGTGCTGTAGTCCATGGGGTCTCAAAGAGCTGGACATGACTGAGTGACGGGACTGAACTGAGGTGAATGGATAAATATATAAATGTACAGCTATATGATGGGATACAACTCAACAATAAGAATAGATGAACTATTTATGAACTCTTCATCATACGTGAATCTCAAAATAATTATGCCAAGTGAAAGACAAACAAAACAAGAGTACATACTATATAATTACATGTATATAAAATTCCAGAAAAATGCAAGTGATCTACAATGACCAAAGCAGATCCAGTGGTCACCTGGAACAAGTAGAGGGTGAAGATGAGAGGGAGGATCACATGGGACCTGAAGAAATTTGGGGATGATGTATGCATTCAGTATCTCGATTGTGGTGATGGCTTTACAGGTGCATATCCATGTCAAAATTTAACAAACTGTAGACCTAACTATGTATAATTCATTACATGTTTTTTAATATTTATTTTTATTTATTGATTTGATTGTTCCAGGTCTTAGCTGCAGCACCATTGCATGTTGACTATACCGCAATAAAGCTGTTAAAAAACAAACAGCCCAGGGACTTCCCTAATCCACCTGCCAATGTTCAGTTCCTGATATAGGAAGATTCTACACGCCATGGAGCAACTAAGCCGGTGCACCACAGCTGTTTTGGCCACCTGATGGGAAGAGCTGAATCATTGGAAAAGACCCTGATGCTGGGAAAGATTGAGGGCAGGAGGGGAGGTGGGGGGTGACAGAGGATGAGATGGTTGGATGGCATCACTGACTCAATGGATGTGTGTTTGAGCAAGCTCTGGGAGATAGTGAAGGACAGGGAAGCCTGGCGTGCTGCAGTCCATGGGGTCACAAAGAGTCGGACACAATTTAGCGACTGAACAACAACAACTAGAGCCCGCAACTGCTGAAGCCTGCGCTCCCTAGCACCCGTACTCCACAGCAAGAGAAGCCAGCAGAGTGAGAAGCCTACCCACGACAACTAGCGAGCAGTCTCCACTTGCTGCAACTAGAGAAAACCCGCAGGCAGCAACAAGTACCCGATGCAGCCAAAAACAGCAGGCGCACAAACAGCACAAGAAAGGTTTGTTCATTTTCCTCACTCTGGGTCCCAGGCTGATGGAGAAGCTACCGTCTGGACAGTTCTGATTGCCATAGTGCAGGGAACGCGCAAAGCACATGCTGATTCTTAGCGCTTCCGCCCGGGAGTAACGAGTCCACGCCCAACTTCTAAGGTTTTACTAGATTCTTACAGCTTCAGGATCATTATATTACTGATGAGTTACAGTTCATCATTATGTGACCCTTTTTAACCCTAGTAATACATTTTCCCTTATAGTCTGGTTTCTTCATATTAAGGTAGCTGCACACTGACTTTTGATGAGTAATTGCCTGGGATATCTTTTAAATTCCTTTACTTTCTCTCTGTGTTCTTAAATCTTATTTATTCATTTTTTATTATGGTAAGAAGATTTAACATGAGATTTACCCTCTTAAATTTTAAGTATACAAACAGTGTTCCTTTAAACACTGTGTTTTACAGGTAACGCTATGTTGTACTATTGTTACTATGGGCACTGTGTTGTCTTTAGAACTTGTTCATCTTGCAGGACTGAAACTTTATACTCATTGAACAATACCTCCCATTTCCCTTGCACCTAGCAACCACTCTTCTACTCTCTGTTTCTATGAGCGTGACTATTTTAGATAAGTGGAGTTACGCAATATTTGTCCTGCTGTGACTGACTTATTTCACCTAGCATGTCTTCAAGTTTCCTCCATATTATTGCACATGGCAAGATTTTCTTCTTTTTTAAGGATGATCAATATTTTAAGTGCAATATATTGCATTTTCTTTGTGTAGTCTACTTTAATGTATATTTATAAGTGGTTTCTGCATCTTGGCTATTATGAATAATGCTGCAGTGAACATGGAAGTGTAGAGTCTCTTTGAGCTCATTCTTTCAATTATTTTAGACATACGCCCAGAGATGGGATTGTTAATCATACAGTAGTTCAATTTTTAGTTTTCTGAGGAATCTCCATAGTACTTTCCATAGTGCATGCACCAATTTATATTTCTACCAGCAGTGTACAACGGTCCAGTTTCTGTGCATCTCATCAACACTTGTTTTCTTTTTTTATAGTGGCCATTTTAACAGATGTGAGGTAACATTTCGTTATGGTTTTGATTTGCATTTCCCTGATGATTTGTGCTCTTGAATACCTTTTCCTATACCTGTTGGCCACTTGCATGTCTTCTTTGTAGAGATATCTATTCAAGTCTTACCAATTTTTAAATCAAATTTTTATTTTTTTTAACTGGGTTCTAGGGCTTTCTTATTTATATATGGTGGATATTAACCCTTAAGTATAATGTTTGCAATATTTTCTTCCTACCAATAAGGGGTAGGTTACCTTTCATTTGATTGTGTCCTCTACTGTTCCGAAGCTTTTTAGTTTTATGTGGTTACAGTTGTCTATTTTCGCTTTTGTTACCTATGATTTTGGTGTCATATCCAAGAAATTCCCAAGACCAATGCCAAGAAACTTTTCCCGTATTTTTTATTTTAGGAGTTTTACAGTATCAGGTGTTATGTTTGACTCTTCAGTTCATAAGGGTTCAATTTCATTATTTTTATATGTGGATCCCAGTTTTCCAAAGCCATTTGTTGAGGAAACTATCCTTCCCCCTGTGTATTCTTGGCTCTCTCTCTTTTTATTATTATTATTGACGTATAGTTGACTTACAGTGTTGTTAGTTTCAAGTGTACAGCAAAGGGACTCATGTATTTATATCATATTCTTTTTCAGATTTTTCCCATTATAGGTTATTACAAGATATTGAACACAGTTCCTGTGCAATACAGTAGGACCTTGTTGTTTTATCTCTTTTATATATAGTAGGGTATATCATTCATCTCTAACTCCTAATTCACCCCTCCCTCCTCCTGCCCTTTCCCCTTTGGTAACTGTGCCTTTGTTTTCAATGTCTGTGAGTCTATTTCTTTTCTTTTAGAAGTTTAATTTTTTTTTTAGCTTTAAAGTTATAGCTTTTTTTTAAATTTTTACTTTATTCTACTTTACAATACTGTATTGGTTTTGTAAATAAGTTCATTTGTATCATTTCTTTAGATTCCACATATAAGTGATATCATATGATATTTGTCTGACATTTCACTTAGTGTGATAATCTCTAGGACCACTGATGTTACTGTAATGGCATTATTTCATTTTTTATGGCGGAGTGATATTCCATCATGTATATTTATATCACGTCTTCTCTATCCATTCATCTGTTGGGGACATTAGGTTGCTTCCATGTCTAGGGGACGACAGAGGATGAGATAGCTGGATGGCACCACCAACTCGATGGACATGAGTTTGAGTCAACTCCGGGAGACGGTGATGGACAGGGAGGCCTGGCGTGCTGTGATTTATGGGGTCGCAAAGAGTCAGACATGACTGAGCGACTGAACTAAACTGAACTGATATAATAATGGTACTGCTATGAGCATTGGGATGCATGTATCTCTTCAATTAGAGTTTTTGTCCTTTCCAGATATATACCCAGGAGTAGGATTGCCAGGTCATATGATAACTCTATTTTTAGCTTTTTAAGGAACCTCCATACTGTTCTCCATAGTGGCTGCACAATTTACATTCCCACCAACACTGAAGGAGGCTTTCCTTTTCTCCATATTCTCTCCAACATTTATTGGTTGTAGCCTTTTTGATGATGGCCATTTGGACTGGTATGAGGTGATAGAGCTACAATGATGTAGCTTTGACTTGCATTTCTCTGATAATTAGCAATGTTGAGCATCTTTTCTTGCCCATTGGCCATCTGCATGTGTTCTTTGGAAAAATGAAACATTCCTATTTAGGTCTTCTGCCCATTTTTTGATTGACTTGTTTGTTTTTTTGATATTGAGCTGTATAAGCTGTCTATATATTTTGGAAGTTAATCCCTTGTCTGATATCATTTGCAAATATTTTCTCCTGCTGCGTAGGTATCTTTTTGTTTGGGTTTCCTTAGCTGTGCAAAATGTATTGTTTAATTATGTCCCACTTATTTTTGCTTTTATTTCCATCACAGTAAGTCTCCTACATTCACACCTTTAAGTTGCAAACTTTCAAAGAGGCAAATGTGCATTCGCATGTCCATTCACATTGTTAGTTCACATGCTTGGCATACATTGTTACATGAGTGCACGTCATGGAGAGTGATTCCTCCTGCTCTCTTCTTTTTTCTCCAGATTATTTTGGCTATCTGGGATCTTTTGCATTTCTGTACAGATTTTAAATTATTTGTTTTAGTTATGTGAAAAATGCCATTCAGTTTGAAGAACCTGAATTAACTTTTTGGCTAACCTGATACCAATGGCATTTTTCACATAACTAGATGTTATGGAAAACCCAAATGAACTTTTTAGCCAACCCAGTTATTTGATAGGATTGCATTGAATCTGTAGATTGCCTTGGGTATGATTGCATGTGATTGCATTTTAATAATATTGATTATTCCAGTCCAAGAACACAGTATATATCCTCCAATCTATTTTTGTTGCCTTCAGTTTCTTGCATCAGTACCTTATAGTTTGGGGAGTAGTCTTTTGCCCACTTAGGTAGGTTTATTCCTTGGCATTTTATTCTTTTTGATACAATTGTAAATGGAATTGTTTCCTTAATTTCTGTTTCTGATATTGTTAGTATATAGAAATGCAACAGATTTCTGTATGTTAATTTTGTATTTGACAACTTTCCTGAATTCATTGATGAGCCTTAGTAGTTTTCTGATGATGTCTTTAGGATTGTTTTTTAATTGAAGTATAGTTGATTTACAGTGTTGTGCCAATCTCTGCTATACAGCAAAGTGACTCAGTTACACATACATCCTTTTTTATATTCTCTTCCATATGGTTTATCACAGGTTACTGAATATAGTTCCTTGTGCTGTACATTAGGACCTTGTGATGGATCCATTCTACATGTAAGAGTTTGCCTCTGCCAACCCCCGAATCCCAGTCCCTCCCTCTCCCTCCCCAACCCCCTTGCCCACCACAAGTCTGTTCTCTCTGTCCTCGAGTCAGCTTCTGTTTTGTAGGCAGGTTCATTTGCGCCACATTTTAGATTCCCCATATAAGTGATGTCATATGGTATTTGCCTTTCCTTCTCTGACTGACTTCACCTAGGATGATAATCTCTAGTTGAATTTAGGATTTTCTATATACAGTATCATGTCATCTGCAAACAGTAACAATTTTTCATCTTCCTTTTAAATTTGGATTCGTTTTATTTTTCACCTTTGATTGCTGTGACTAAGACTTCCAAGACTCTGTAGAATAAAAGTGGTGAAGGTGGGCATCCTTGTCTTGTTCCTGATCTTAGAGGGAATGTTATCAGCTTTTCACCATTGAGAATGATGTTCGCTGTGGGTGTTATTGGCTGTCTTGTGAAAGATGAAGTGACTCTGTGTGTCAGTTTATTTCTAGGCTCTTTATTCTGTTCCATTGTTCCATGTGTCTGCCTTTATACCAATACCTTACTGTTTAATTACTGTAGCTTCATAATATTAATATATTTTGAAATCAGAAACTGTGATGCCTCCAGCTTTGTTCTTTTTTCTTAAAGTTGCTTTAAGAAACCTTGGTGGGGGGGCTTTTGTGGTTCCATGTGAATTTTAGGATTTTTTTCTATTTTTGTTAATAATGTCGGGATATTGATGGGGATAGCACTGAAAAGTGAAGAAAGGCTAAGGGACCCAAGTTACACTTTGGGTAGTCTAGACATCTTTAAAGCACTGTCTCCCCAAGATGAACATGGGGTGCCTTTCCATTCGTTTGCACCCAGTTTCTTTCAGCGATATTTTGTTGTTTTCATTTTATGTCTCTTACCTCCTTGGCCAAGTTTATTCCTTCATATTTCATTCTTTTTGATGCTATTGTAAATGGGATTGTTTTCTTAATTTTCTTTTCAGCTAATTCATTATTAATATATAGGAGTGCTGTTATAGAAATGCAACTGATTTTTGTATGCTGGTTTTTTATTCTACAACTGTACTGAATTTATTAGTTCTAACAATTTTTTCATGAAGTCTTCAGGGTTTTCTACATGTAAGATCAGTTCATTTGTAAATAGAGAAAATTTTACTTCTCCCATTCCAGTGGATGCCTTTTATATCTTATCTATCTACCTTTCTTATGCCACAGAAATAAGAAGACTCATAAGAGACTTCTGTGAAAAATTATGTGCCAGCAAATTGGATAACCTAAAAGAAATGGATAAATTCTTGGAAACATACAATGTATCCAAGATGAATCACAAAGAAACAGAAAATCTGAACAGACCAATAATTACTAAAGAGATTAAATCTGTAATCAAAGTGCTCCCAACAACAAAAGGTCCAAGACGAGATGACTTCATAGGAAAATTCTACCAAGTATTTAAAGTAGAATTAACACCAATATTTCTCAGTTTGGGGAGATTTTTGACCATTGTTTCTTCAAACATGCTCTCTGTCCTTTTCTCTCTCTTTTCTCTTTCTGGAACTCCCATAATGCATCTATTGGTTTACTCTGTGTTATCCCTAAGTCCCTTAGCTTTTCTTCACTTTTCTTTTTTGTTGTTGTTCCTCTGACTCTAAATAATGTCAGATGACCTTCTTTGAGTTTGCTGATTCTTTCTTCTGTTTGATCAAGTGTGCTGTTGAACCCCTCTAAAAAGATTTCAATTCACTTAATTGCATTCTGTAGCTCCAGAATTTGGTTCTTTAGTTTCTCTTTGTTGGTATCCTCCTTTTGTTCATGCATCATATTCCTGATTTAATGAACTTGCTTCATTCAGGGGAAGACCTTTAATAGTCTCACTAGAGATTCTGGGGATCTCTGAAAACATTTTTGGTGGATACAACTTCTCCGAGCTTGTGTAGCAAATTTTCCAATTAGAGAGGGCTGCTGGTTTCTTTTTCCATAATCTCTTGCTCCCTCTGGTGTCTGTCTGTAGCCACTGAAAGTTCACTGGTGCTACAGCATCAAGCCACCTCACCAATCCAGATCACAAAGTATGTTGATCCTTGAGTCAGGAAGATCCCCTGGAGAAGGGCATGGCACGCCAATCTAGTATTCTTGCCTGGAGAATCCCATATACAGAGGAGCCTGGCAGGCTACAGTCCATAGCGTTGCAAAGAGTCGGACGCAACTAAAGCGACTTAGCACGCAGGTACATGCTGGTTTCTTTTCGTTTTCTTTTTTTGAAATCTCTTGCTCCCTCTGGTGTCTGTCTGTGGTACTGAAAGTTCTCTGGTTCTACTATCACGGCAGACGGTGACTGCAGCCATAAAATTAAAAGACATTTGCTCCTTGAATGAAAAGTTATGACCAACCTAAACAGCATATTAAAAAATAGAGACATTACTTTGCCAACAAAGATCCATCTAGTCAAAGCTATGTTTTTTCCAGTAGTCATGTATGGATGTGAGAGTTAGACTATAAAGAAAGCTAAGTGCTGAAGAATTGATGCTTTTGAACTGTGGTGTTGGAGAAGACTCTTGAGAGTCTCTTGGACTGCAAGGAGATCAAACCAGTCCATCCTAAAGGAGATCAGTCCTGGGTGTTCATTGGAAGGACTAATNGCTGGGAGGGATTGGGGGCAGGAGGAGAAGGGGATGACAGAGGATGAGATGGCTGGATGGCATCACTGACTCGATGGACGTGAGTCTGAGTGAACTCCGAGAGTTGGTGATGGACAGGGAGGCCTGGTGTGCTGCGGTTCATGGGGTTGCAGAGTCAGACACGACTGAGCGACTGAACTGAACTGAACTGTACCACTGTTAAGTGGTGAGGCCTTTGTTCTGCTGAGTCCCTTGATGTGTTTGCGTATACAAATTTTTATCAGAAGTTGAGGACAGCTGAACAGCTTTTTTTTTAGAGTAAAATGACCGGAGTTTCCACAGCAATCTGAGAGAAGAGTAAGGACAGTGATGGGAGGAAAGAAGAGCAAGTTAGTCCCACTCCCTGATGAGACCCCTCCATAAGATTCCCAGTCTCTCAAAGGGATTCGAGCTGTACAAATGCCTGATAGACAGAACGTCCCAGGGGACTCATGAATCACATGAATCTTTAAAAACTTAGTTCTGTGATTAAGCAAATGGGGACAAACAAGTGATGAAATAAAATTTATATTTTATGGTAAGACAAATTTTTTAATAAAATTTTTATTTTCTCCTCCTCCCTCCCCTTTACTGTGTGTTATGCACCTGCACTGACCAGACCTCATTCGGAGATAACATTTCCTCTTAATCTCATCAAGGATTATAACTTCCTGGGAGATAACCTTCCTTCTTCATCTTGGAAGGGGCCATGATGACCCATGGCCCACTGCTTGCTTTGTACACACAGATCTGGATTGTGTAAACTGTCAATAACACTTAATGTACAACCCTCTATCTCAAAAATTTATATAACTTTGCTTTGGCCTCTAATGGGTGGAACAGTTCTCAGAGCTTTCTAAGAGGCTGTTCCTGAGTCATAATCCTCAGTATGGCTCAAATAAAATTTTCCATTTCTTTCTTAGATCGCCTGATTAATTTTTTGTTGACACATTAATCCTGTGTCTGTGGATTGCACAGACCACAGGAACCTCAGGCATGAATGTGATCACGCTATCTTTTGGCTTTAAAATTCTCTACTGTCCACAACCTGAAATTCTTTATCCTGGCATCCAACACCCTTCAGGACCCAGTCCCCAACTACCTTACCAACCTCATCTTCTCACCCAGGACAACCTTCACTACCTCAAATGTTTCACTGTTCCCTAAAACACTAAAGCTTCCCTTCCATCAGAAATAGCCTTCCTCTTCTTTAACTAGTAAACATTTACTCATTCTCCAAGACCAGATTCAATCCTCTCAGCCTTCTCCTCTCCTGTGAAGAGTTTAGGCGGCCTGCCTGTGTTCCCCCAGCACCTTGTTCAGAAGGGAGGTTCCCTTCCTGAGTTCCTAGCAGGAAGGACTGGTCCTGTTCACTCCTGGGGGCCAGTGTCCAGTACAGGCCAGGTTAGGGCCCTCCCCGAGGCTGCTCCCCCAGACCCCTGGGCACGACCGTGAATGACACCGATCATCCTGCCTTGGAACTCCGGATTTAAGTGCCAGTCTCCCACAGTCAGAAGGAATGACTCAGAAAAACAGAGTAGGAATTACTTTGTTTGAAAGGGAAATTTACACTTAAAAAGGACATCTCTATTTGTGAGGGTGTCTCCCTCGCTGCACTAGGAGAAAACTACTAAATAGTAAGAAAGAGAATCTTACTGATGGGGAAGGCAGACACTTAATCCGCATAACCTCACTCTGTTTACCCTGCTCTTCCTGGCAACCTCCTGGAACGGGCTGGCTTCCTCACCCTCACCTTTATTTCGTCTTTGGCTAAAGATGGTATTTAAACTGCTGGTTTAGGCCACGTAGGGCTTCCCAGGGGGCTCAGTGGTAAAGAACGCAGGAGATGTGAATTTGATCCCTGGGTTGGGAAGATCCCCTGGAGAAGGAAATGACAACCCACTCCAATATTCTTGCCTGGGAAATCCCAGACATAGGAGCCNACTGCTGGTTTAGGCCACGTAGGGCTTCCCAGGGGGCTCAGTGGTAAAGAACGCAGGAGATGTGAATTTGATCCCTGGGTTGAGAAGATCCCCTGGAGAAGGAAATGACAACCCACTCCAATATTCTTGCCTGGGAAATCCCAGACATAGGAGCCTGGTGGGCTACATGGGGTGGCAGAGTTGGACACAACTGAACACGTTAGACCACTTAGGTGAGTTCACTCATTTTCCCTGGGTGTCTCAGGTTTGTGCGATATACACCTGAATAAACTTCTTTTTCTCCTGTTCATCTGTCTTTTGTGACATGGGTCTCAGGCAAGAACTCTGAAGGGTAAAGTGGTAGTTATTTTTCACCTCTTCCTGGAGGCTCCTCCCTCTCCCATCCCTGGCCTGCTACTGCAGGTGAAGGAGCTCTGCAGGCTGTACCCTGGTCTGGTGTCTCACATTAGGGCTGGTGAAAATTAAACCCAGGGTGGGAGCCTCGGGGCAGTAAGCTGAGGCCCAGGGCAGTGTCCCAGAGCAGGGGAAAGAGTCAGCTTCTCAGTGTCCAATGAAGAGGAAGAGCAAGCCCTGGTTGTCCCAGGGTCCCAAATCACCCTGGGGACTAGAGCAAGATGTTGTATTGCCCAGAAGACACCCTACTGGGGAGGGAGAACAAGGAGGAGCCTCACAGGGCTCCAGCTGATCCCTGTTCTTGTTCAGACCTTACTCTCAGCAGCCTGGCCTTGGCTCCGTACACCCCATCTTCCCCAGCAACATCAATTCCTAGGCCAGGCCAAATAACCATGATAGAGATGTGAAAGAACATCCTTCTGGGATAGGACCACTCTAAGGAGTAGTGGGACCTGACTAGGGAGGCGGGGTCCAGGGAGCCAGGCTCAATTACCACGTCATTAAGAAGGCGGCCTTAGTATCAGGTCTGGGTTGGTTAAAATCCCAGGTGAGCCACCTCGTGGCCACATGACCTTAAATGGGCAAATTACTTAATTGAACTGAACCTCGATTTCATCTTCGGCAAAATGGCAACAATAATTACCTTGCAGAACTATGAAGACTTAAAATTAGGATCAATAGTAAATGCTGTTATAATCACCATTTCCCAATACCCACACCTGTGTAGGGCTGGTTCCAGGCCTATCTTCTGAGCTCCATCAAAAGCAATCCTGTAATTTGCCTGGGGAAGAAGTATTGTTACCCAGATCGTAATGGGGAGACATCTCTCTGTGGACTAGAGACTGGGAAAATGCCTTGATTCCAAGGAGTACTGGATGGTAGGTGGCAAGACTGCAGGTAAAGGTGCATGTGGGTCTCTGCTTTCATCTGGGGTCTCATAGCAGAAGGAACCCAGAACTTTCAGAGCATAAGGAGACCAGGGGTGACTGCCTATCCCAACAGAAGTCAGGACCCAGGAGCTCTGGCTATGGCTGTGTTGATGTCCCTTAGATCTTTCCTATCATAGAGGGGAGTTCAGGGGTCAAGATCCTCCAGTGCTGAAGGAAGAGAGGGCCTGTGCATAGCCTATGCGTGCTCAGCTTTTCCCTTCTCTACACCTATCCACATCTCTTCCCTGCTATGGACCCTCTCAGGAATCCAGTTAGAACTCCCTGCTTCCTGACACATAATAGCTGCTTCATAAATGTTGGTGGATGGAACTGAATTGCATGCAGGCTGATGGGAGGGGAAGGGTCTTCATGCGAATTCAGTCCAGGGGCAGGGAGGCTGTCGGTGGCCACCACACGAGGATCAAGTGCCAGGTGTTGATGGGAGCCCTACCCTTCCAGGTTTGCCGGCTGTTGAAACCTAGCAGCCACCCCACACTAGAGAAGACAGAAGCCAGATCCTCACTGCCAGTACTCCTAGTAACTAGGAGGAAGCAAGAGGAACAGAGTGGGGACGGAGAGGGGAAGGGAGAAGGGAAGAGGAAAAAGGAATGAAGAAAAGAAGTTAGCAAAAAAAAGAAATCAGAGTAAAAAAATGGGCTAATCAGAACTCAATAGCCTGGACCAACACCAAAAGAAAAGGGTAAATGAAATGCGCCAGCAAGCTCAAAGCAGGTCTTACTCCAAGTCACAGCAGTTGTCACTAAGGCTCTGGGTCTGGAAGGTTAATGTTACCAAGCTCCCCAGACTGAGAGACCAGCAGACCTAGCTTGGTAGTGAGCAAAAACGAAGAGCTGGCCTAACTGGAATCCTAGTTCAGCCATTAAGTCAGGTCATTCAACCCCTCAGAATTTCCTTATCTTCAAAATGGGGATACTACTACTTTGCACACTAGTCATGCAAATCAGAAATAACTGGCGCTCAGTAGGTGTTAAGATGGCAACTTCTAAGTTTTGGTTTTGGCCACGTGGCATGTGAGATTTTAGTTCCCCAGTCAGGATCAAACCCACAGCCCCTGAAGTGGAAGCAGTCTTAAACCACTGTACAGCCAGGAAGTCCCTGGCAACTTCTATTATTAGGGAGCAAGTTATACATACAAGTTGGGTGACTATGTTTAAAATACTTTGTATGAAGATTTTCAAGGAGCAGGAAAATGTATATGAAATAAAAGTGCTTGGTAAACTAAAAAGGACCCTATAAATATCAGGGACTTGTTTGGAAATCATGTTTTACGGTTAGAAAAAATAAAGGCACATCCCCTCCTGGGTGGATGGCAGGATCCCGTTGTAGTCAGGTCATCAGCTGTGCCAGGCACATTCTGCCAGCTGGTGAGAGATGAAGAGGGCCCCTCACTCTGGAAGAACAAAACCCGAGTGGCCAGAGAGGGGGGTCTTTTGGATTTGTTGGAGGAAATCTGGGTGAGCTCTATAAACTTCAATGCAGAAAACACTGAAAACTTGCCACATGGAACCAGGCCTTCAGAAGGGCAGGTAGCCAGGCCTGACCTCTACCAAGCTGTCCCAACCTTAGGAACTAAACCGCTGCTACTAAGGGCAAAGACTCTCTCTCTAGGTTCATCTTGTCCCACCCCTCAGCCCCTATTCCAAGTTACTGTCCTATTTCCTAGGCACAGAATAGTGTCAACCAATTATTAGTCTAAAGTTGAAAAGGTTCTCATGCTTGTCCCACAGAGCAAAGGATCCGGGACTGTCTCAAGAGGCCGCGCGCTAGCTCCCACTTCCAGGAAATCCCTAAGTGGCTCCTCCTTCAGAAGCCAGCAAGGCGAATGCAGTGAAAAAGCGTCAGCTCAGAAACAAAGGGGACCCAGGTGTGAACCCCGGCTCTCCCAGCATTCCCATCATGTGACTTCACAGCAAGGGATTTCGCCTCTCCTCACTTGTCTCCTCACATACGCCCCTGCAGACTGCTGCAACACTAAATGAAGACTGGAAATGTGACCTGCCCCTTAGGGCAACAGCAGATGCTCAGTTAACACTACTCCCCTCCCTCTCCCCTTCCTCCTCACAGACCTCAGTCAGCTGCTTCCTTTCGCTTTGCAGAGCAGTCGCCCATTCTTTCTTGAAATTCAACTCCCTTCCAGAGTGGTAGCAGTGAGACCATCTCCCCACCTCTTTGATGCCCCCGAATAAGTACACAGGCCCTTTTCATTAAAGGGTTTTACTGCGAATCCTGGGGAAACAGATGGACGCTGGGCTGGGGGTGACAAGTCCACACATCTGAGGGAATGTGAAGGTCCATGGATCATGGCTCCTTGAGGGTTTCCCTTTCATTCCTAAAGTAGGACCTCAGATCTCTTCTCCAGGCCTGGGAAGCCCCTTCTTCCCTGTCCAGCTGAGGCACAGTGGGTAGAGTTAGTGGACCCCTACAGTGGGCCCTAAGCTCAAGCAGTCCATATACAATACAGAGGCCCTCCAGACAGTGATGCTTATCTCACAGGTCCTTCGTTAAAGGCCAAGGGAAGGTCACCCTAATGATACAAGCAAGTACTAAGCCTACCCTATTTCTCTTTCACCCCAAGGAGATGAAACTAAGAGTCCTCTGACTATCTACCACAAGAAATTGGCCTGGAAAAATGTAAAGAGTTTTACTCAGAGTCCCTTCTCTGACTTCCCGGAGATCCTGGCTTCAGAGGCAACAGAAAACCCTTCTCCAAAGTGGGAGAAGGGCTTGAGGTCAAGGGGGCAGTAGCAGCTCCTACGGACCTCTCTGCTCTAGGCTGGGGCCCCTTGCCCTATCCTCGCTCCCTCGGCCTCCTCAGCTGGACTCTCTCCCGGGCTGCTCTCCCCGGTGTGTCTTCTGGTGGCGGATGAGGTTCGAGCTGCGGGAGAAGTGCTTCCCGCACGCGGTGCACCGGTAGGGCTTCTCGCCCCTGTGGGTCCGCTGGTGCGCCCCGAAGTTGGAGATGTCGCTGAAGGTCCGCCCGCACTCGGAGCACTCATAGGGCCGCTCGCCCGTGTGGGTGCGGTGGTGCACGCCGAAGCTGGAGCTGTTGCTGAAGCTCTTCCCGCACTCGCAGCAGATGTAGGGCGCGGGCTCCAGGTGGGTCCGGTAGTGCACGGCCAGCGCCGCGCTCTGGCCGAAGCTCTTGCCACAGAGGTCGCAGCGGAAGGGCCGCCGGCCCAGGTGGTCCTGCTGGTGCGTGGTGAGGTCGGCGTGCCGCCGGAAGCTCTGCTCGCAGTTGGGGCACTTGTACTGCTTCTCCTCCAGGTGGATGCGCTCATGCCGGATCCGGTTGGAGCTTCTGGAGAAGCTCTTACCACACTCGGAGCACTGGTAAGGCTTCTCGCCCGTGTGGATGCGCTGGTGTGTCCTCAGGTTGGAGGTGTTGTTGAAGGTTTTGCCACACTGGACACATACAAAGGGCTTCTCATTCACCTCGGGCCTCCGGTGAGCAGAGAGGTCCTCCGGCTCTGCAGCAGAGACAGCAACTTCCTGCGTTGGCTCTTCTGGACGGGGCCCTTGTGGCCCCTCCGACGGGCTTGCTTGCCCAGGCTCTTTTTCCCCATCCAGTACCTTGGAGTCGTCCACGCTCCATGGCTTATTACCCCGTTCCCCTTCCTCGGGCAGGTGCTGTTCTGGGCTCTGCTCCTTCTCACTGCCCATCTCTGAACCCTGAGAATGAACACAAATGGCCAACACCTTTATTCCATGGGCTGGGCCAGCCCCCAGCGAATCTTCTATCCTGGGTTGATTCTGTCCCAGTACATGATCCCTATAGAAAGAACCATTTCATTCCATTAACTGGAATACTTGGAAGAATGCCTTTACTAACTTTCAAGTGACAAACCTCCACAGATACGTAGTTACCCACCACAGCAAAAGGCAGGCCCCCAGCTTTGTCCACCCCCAAAAGATGTTATTTGTGAAATTTGCATACTGTCACTTATCTTACTGCCACACTAAACCATGACAGTCTAGACTAATTCACCTGCAAGTACAGGGCCTTCCACTAGGGGGTGAGTTTGATTTCTCTGTCTAAGTTAACTGAAATTCCCATTCTGTTTAACCGTTTCTGGAAAAACCTTCCTTCCAAATATCCCTCTATCTGCCTACATTCAAACTGAAAATAACAGCGCCTCTAAGTCCTGAGGCTCCGACCCACTCACAAGGCCCAGCACTGCATCCTCTGAAGTGCTCTGCCACCCTCCCTTCCTCGTCTCACCACAGTCTAACAAATAAAGGGTGACATCTGGGTCCTCCAAGATCCACTGCAGGGCCTGCCCTGTGTCTGTTCTGCCTGGGCAGTGCCCACTTCTACTCACACATCCCAGAGAGCAGTGCCTACACACACAGTCTCACACCACACACACAGTCACTCTTACAACACACGTGCATATCATGCAGTCACACGTACACAGCCACACACGTACCAATCACACACACCATACACAGCCCTCCCATACACAGAACCACATACATGGCTACACAACCGCACACCATACACACAGCCAGCTGTACTCTCACACCACACAGTCTCACAGGCACACACTGGCCCCGTGGCCCCCTCCCCCCACACACAGTGCCCAGCACGGGGCCTATTTGTGCATATGTCAGTAGATGCTCGCTGAGCCGCACAGACTCCTTTAGAGTCCCTACAGACACGGACGGCAAATGAGGGGGGGGAAGACTGATAAGAGGAGAGTGGTATTTCCTCGGAACCTTGAGGAAATAACGGCATTTCAAAAGGCAGAGTGGATTGGTGGAAATACCGCAGAGTGACATGAACAAGGGGATGACGGAGGCGAGCCCAGGCTATGATGGGACACTGATGACGGTGAGTCAAAGATTGGTAATTCCTCATCCTTTGTGGAAAACAACAAACAATAATGGAAGGGACGCCGACCACATTTAGGGCTGGATCCCAATGGTGACATATACTGTCTTTACAACTCTGCAAATTACTCAACCACCCCGAGCCTCAACTCCTGCATCACTGAAACTGTGATACCAACCGACACAGCAGGACTGTTAGAGGAAATGCCTGTCATATGCTCAGTGGAAACTGTGGCACGTACTAGTCATTCAGTACATGACAGCTGCGATTAACTGTTGAAGACACTATATGCTAGCCCTGTAAAGAAGGCAAGAATGAAAAAGATTCCTTACATGATCTTGTTAGGAAAGGAAAAAATTCAATTAAAAAATGGTACAGTGTATATAATCTAAAACGTGAAACATGGACAGTACGTTAAACCTTTAAGGAGTGGGGTGGGGGAGTGGTTAGTAAACTTTTTCTGTAAAGGACCAGGGAATATATATTTATTAAATATTTGGGGTCATAGAATCTCTGTTGCAACTATCGGCTCTGCCATTGTATCATAAAGCAGGCATAGAAAATCCATAAATGACAGGGTGTGGCTGTATCCTAACAAAATTTTATTTCACACAAAAGAAAGCAAACTATAATCTACCAATCTCTTTTAAGAGTGTTTCTTTTCTTCAAGAATCTAGGTAAGTAATGCTAAAAAAAAAAAAAAGGCTGCTTCACTTTCAAAACTACAAAAAAAATAAGAAACTATTCCTTGATAGTCACTATTTTCTAACCATCCCTTTAAAAATTACAACCCCTTCAAAACAAAAAGTTAAGAATAAAAATTATAATCCTTTCCCCCACACTCAGTTCCCCCTTGCCCGATAGCATTTCTCACCTTCTAATGATCTGTTCTTTATGTCTATTATTTAGTATAAGCCTCCCCCTGCAAAACATAAGTCCCCTTAGGGCCAGGTTCTTTGCTTTATTCATTAATGTAAACCACACTCCGAGAGCAGTGGCAGTCACACACAGCAGATCCTTAATAAATATTTGCTGAATAAACTGAATGAAGACCAGGCCTGTCTCCATAACCCATTTCATGCTTACTTGTGTCTATTCTCACCCACGATTCCTTAGCAATCTCTTAATTCCTGCTCACTTCCTCCTTTACGCACTCACAGAGTCTTGTACTGGCTTTTATGGTGTTTTGCAATTATCTGTTTACAAGTCTGTTCCCACTATTAGTTTATAAGCAATTTGTGAGCAGGGACTGGTCATTTTGGTAATGTCTCCAGCACAAGACCTTGTGCTCGAAATTTTTTAAGTATCAGTGAATGGATATGACCTTAATTTACCTCGTACTCCTGCCCATCCCAGCTAAGGCTCCAATTTCTCTCTATGCAACAAGCTACACGGCCTCCACTCACTGCCAACCCTACTATACTGAGAATCCACAATATACCAAGCTCTGACTCTTCCCGGAGCTGAATGCTGGGTGGAATAAGAAGACTTAAGACCATAGTCACCACCCTAAAAGACTTTATGGTACAGTGCAGCGTCATGGGCCACTAACTCCAGAAACTGTCACACATGTGTAGAAGGTTAAGTTCCAGGCGAAGCAGGAAACTTGTAATTTGCCTAAGGGCACACAGCAAATGAGTGGCGGAACTGGGAGCCCTGCCCATTGCTCCAAAGCCAGTGCTTTTAAGTGCTACACCAGGAATAAATACAGTCCCATGGAGTTCTGATGACACTGGCATATCTCCCTGAAGAGTTCAGGGATAAGCAGCTTCATGGAAAAGGTAGTCTCTGAGTCAGGACTGGCAGGATGGATGAGCAAGACTGACAGAGATGGGGAACCTACCATCTACTAAGACANAAGAAACTATTCCTTGATAGTCACTATTTTCTAACCATCCCTTTAAAAATTACAACCCCTTCAAAACAAAAAGTTAAGAATAAAAATTATAATCCTTTCCCCCACACTCAGTTCCCCCTTGCCCGATAGCATTTCTCACCTTCTAATGATCTGTTCTTTATGTCTATTATTTAGTATAAGCCTCCCCCTGCAAAACCTAAGTCCCCTTAGGGCCAGGTTCTTTGCTTTATTAATGTAAACCACACTCCGAGAGCAGTGGCAGTCACACACAGCAGATCCTTAATAAATATTTGCTGAATAAACTGAATGAAGACCAGGCCTGTCTCCATAACCCATTTCATGCTTACTTGTGTCTATTCTCACCCACGATTCCTTAGCAATCTCTTAATTCCTGCTCACTTCCTCCTTTACGCACTCACAGAGTCTTGTACTGGCTTTTATGGTGTTTTGCAATTATCTGTTTACAAGTCTGTTCCCACTATTAGTTTATAAGCAATTTGTGAGCAGGGACTGGTCATTTTGGTAATGTCTCCAGCACAAGACCTTGTGCTCGAAATTTTTTAAGTATCAGTGAATGGATATGACCTTAATTTACCTCGTACTCCTGCCCATCCCAGCTAAGGCTCCAATTTCTCTCTATGCAACAAGCTACACGGCCTCCACTCACTGCCAACCCTACTATACTGAGAATCCACAATATACCAAGCTCTGACTCTTCCCGGAGCTGAATGCTGGGTGGAATAAGAAGACTTAAGACCATAGTCACCACCCTAAAAGACTTTATGGTACAGTGCAGCGTCATGGGCCACTAACTCCAGAAACTGTCACACATGTGTAGAAGGTTAAGTTCCAGGCGAAGCAGGAAACTTGTAATTTGCCTAAGGGCACACAGCAAATGAGTGGCGGAACTGGGAGCCCTGCCCATTGCTCCAAAGCCAGTGCTTTTAAGTGCTACACCAGGAATAAATACAGTCCCATGGAGTTCTGATGACACTGGCATATCTCCCTGAAGAGTTCAAGGATAAGCAGCTTCATGGAAAAGGTAGTCTCTGAGTCAGGACTGGCAGGATGGATGAGCAAGACTGACAGAGATGGGGAACCTACCATCTACTAAGACAGTGCCAGGTAAAGAAGCATTACCATATCACATTTCATAGATTTGGGGAGAAAGGGACTCGTGGGGTTTGTCTTCCCAGGAGGTTCAGAGGTACAGGGAGGACCACAGGTGGAGGGACTGAGACGGTGTGGGAAAGGATCCAGATCTAACAAGTAAGAGCCAAGAAGATGGGGCTGGTGATCCGAGATGCTGAAGGCCAAGGGCCTGGGTTAGATGGAAGAGACCAAGCTGGAAAGTGGTCTGAGGAGCCTTTAGGGTCAAGTCAAGACTTGGAGGGAGGAAGGAAAGAGGGAGCTTGGAAATATCGGGGGAAATGTGTGAAAGCACTGCGAACTGAACCGGGGTGAGGGGATGGATAAGGAGTCAGAGAGAGAAGAGGACCAAGAGAGTCAGGGGGTCTGAGGAGACTGCTCAGGGTGGGAACCCGACCCAAGAGGCTGGGTTGTGTGCAGCCGGGCGGATCTGAGGTTCGAGCGTTGTAGAGGAGCTACGTTCAGAGCTGCCGGGCAGGCGTGGGGCCGGAGAGGTGGGAGAGAAGGAGAAGCTGACCCCAAAGATATGGTCAGTGGCAGCGGGACTGGGTACTCAAAGGCAAACAGAAGGGCAGGAAGGCAGGGGCTTGGAGCCAGACGCTGGCCGTGCAGGCCGGGGGAAGGGGCCAGGAGTTGGGACGAAGGACCACAGGGCCCCGTTTGGTCCCCAGTGGGTCCGCGGAACAAAGCCGCAGCCCCAGCTGCCCGGTGACAGGAAAGCGACTAAGCTGAGAGCTCCCCGCGAAGCCACTAGCACCTCCCCACCGCGACCTCGAGCCAGACCCCAACCCACCTAGCTCCAGCGTCTCCCGGTCAGGAACAGCACCTCCTCACTGAGCCGGGGGGCGGAGCCGGAACCGGAACCCGGAAAGGATCCGCCCTACCTCTTCAGGATTGGTTCCTGAGGATTACCTTTCCTTTCTACTGGCTGCCACAGCGCTAGAATCCCCGGCGTGGCCTGCTGGGAGTTGTAGTCTTGTGGAAGATAATAGGCTCGGAGAAGAAATTTGAGAAGTTTAGAATTTAGTGGTGGAGACTGGATTCCCTCTAAGGTCGAGGGCTTCCTGCTGCGCTCCGGCGTTAAAAGCCCAAAGTCCTGGGCACCAGTCTGGGAAGTAGTAGGCTATGTAGCGCTAACCTACATGATCTCCTGCTGCTGCTGCTAGGTCGCTTCAGTCGTGTCCAACTCTGTGCGATCCCATAGACCGCAGCCCACTAGGCACCCCCGTCCCTGGGATTGTCCAGGCAAGAACACTGAAGTGGGTTGCCATTTCCTTCTCCTAGGCGTCACGAATTCAGAATTTCTTCTTCACTCTAAATTTGACACCCTTGGCGGTCCTGTAGACATCCCCCGAATCCAGAATCCCGCGCCCCACTGGAGGTTTATAATTTAAAGTCAAAGGATTGAGGAACTGGAAAGGAGTGTATTTATTATGAAGTATAGTTGATTTACAGTATGATGTTAGTTTGAGGCGTGTAGCATAGTGATAAGGGGCTAGTTGTTGTTTACAGATTATATTCCATGATAGGTTATTTCAAGATATTGTGTGTGATTGCCTGTGCGTTACAGTAAATACATGTTGCTTATCTATTTTATGGATACTAGTTTATATCTGTTGATTCCGTACTCCTAATTTATGCCTCCCTCTGAAAGGGAGTTGAAAGATCAACTAATCCGATACCTTCATCGGAGAAGCTAAACATTCCCTGGCCAAGGAATCACCTCCAGTTTCCCGAAGTCCCTGCACAGGGATTTTTTCTGAGTGCTACTTAGTTAAACTTGACTTTTGTTCATAGATTCAGACACAACAAGACCACTATCCAGGATTAAGATTTTTTTTCTTTCTTTTTTCTTAATTTTTAAAAAATCTTATCAAATATGTAGGCTAAAATTCTACAAGCCTCTCACATCTTCAAAGTATTTCAGTGCAAAGAGAAAAAAGAATATTGTCTTCAGAGACAGATACACTAGATTTATAAACCCAGTTCTACCACCTTGCATTATTTCCTTCCCCTGTAAAATCCCTGGCTGAATTACTGTAAGAATTAAATGAGTTAACATATGTAATACTTCTGCCACCACAAATGTCAGTTCTCTTTCCTGTTGGTAAGTTTTCTTGGGTGCAACCAGTGTGAACAATGTGAATCTGTTTTAAGACTGGGATAGTCACAAATTATGTTTGAAACTAAATATGGATGAGTGAAATATAAATTGCCCACATCCACTACGACTTTATAAATGGATATAAATGAAATACTGAGAAGGCAGACTCAGAAAGAAAACTGTGGCTTTATTTTTAACTGTGGTTAAACTTGATGGGTGGAATCCAGGCTCTTCAAAAGCAGTCCTGTAATGTGCCTTTTGCTTATCAGTCCAAAGCCTTACCCCACAACTTCTCATTCCCAATGAAAATAAGAGCATGCCAAATGACAAACACCAAGCTTTTATTTAAGGACTGTACAAAAGCAAACAAAAAATTCCTCTCTGAATCTCAGAGGGGATTCAAAAGGATCAGTGTAACACACGGCCTCACCCACAGCTGCCTTTTCAAGGCCACACGCAGCTGGGCTATTCTGTGTGAAGCCTTGCTTCCTATCTTCCTGACGGTGATCCTTGGGTTTTTCAAAATTAAGATTACGGCTACCACATTTAAAGTCCCCATACCTGGCTACCACCAAGTTAGCTTTGAAAACATACTCTGGTGGCTCAAATGGTAAAGAATCTGCCTGTAATGCGGGTGACCTAGGTTCCATCTCTGGATTGGGAAGATTTCCTGGAGGAGGTCATGGCAACCCACTCCAGTATTCTTGCCTGGAGAATCCGCATGCATGGAGGAGTCTGGTGGGCTGCAGTCTATAGGGTCGCAAAGAGTCGGACACAACTGAGTGACTTAACACATCCACATATTAGTTCTGCATGTCACCAAATTATGTTGTAGATAGCATCAAGGAAATAGAAAACAGTGACTTTTTTTTTAATCCCTCTGGCCCTCTGCTCTATATTCCAGAAGAAAGAAGGAAGAGTATGTGATCCAAAGAAAGTTTACTTTTAAAAAGCTGTCCTTGGGGGTTAGAGGCCTGAACTGAGACAAGGAGAAAAGCAATTCTTGATGTGATAAATAAGTCAGGACTGGGCATCCTAACTTCATAACTACAAGCCTAAGTGCAGTATGAGGCAGGATAAAGGCTTTTAAGACGCCCCTTGAGTAGACAGTCCCTATATCTCAGTGGCACACATTCCACACCATCACCTAAACCTAATCTGATTGTTCATTTGGTTTTCAAGAATTCTTCCAGGGCAATGGAAACTTCAAGTTCCCAGAAATTCTAAAACTGAGTCCTGGGAGAAAGTGGTGCAAGAGAAACCTTAAAAGGGGTTTGGGTTGGGTGAAAGGAGAGGAGATGGTCCAGAATCACTGGACCAGGAGGCTGAAGTCCAGGGCACTGGGCTAGAGAGTCTGAGAATCAGGTGATGAGGCCCATCCCTAAAAAGAAGGAACCTTGAGCCCCTGAAGGGCCGGGCCAAGGTCAGAGGACCAGGACAGGATCATATCTCTGAGTGGGATGAACTCTGATGCCTGAGCAGGGAGCAAGAAAGGGTCCTCCTGCAGGGCCACATCTCCATTAGCCTGGCCTTTTTCTTCTGTGTTGGGGACAGTTGATTCCTCTGGTTTCTGGAGTTCAGAACAGATAATCAGAGGTGCCGTGTTTTTCCCACCATCATGAAGGCAAGGTTCAAAGAAAGGGCGGAGGGGGCCGGAGAAATTGTGGGTGAAAGTAAAGATGTGGGACTGGTTGGTCACATCATAGAAGGAGATGACTCCTGCTTCATAGTCCAGAAAAATCCCCACGCACCTTGGGGGCTCCTTCAGGCGAAAGGAGGTCTGCGGGGATGTGAGGGCCTCGTACTCATTCCCTTGATTCTGTCGCAGGAGCCAGTGTCCATTGGCGGGCGAGGCGGTGACCTTCCCCTTCCTGCTCACTGACTCACTACACACCCCCAGGGCCCATTTGGTCTTGTCTGCCACAGACACCTCCCAGTAGTGACAGCCAGCTATGAAGTACTCGGAGCCCAAGACGCTGACAACGAAGTCAAATCGCTCGGGATTGTCGGGTACAGGCTGCCTTGTGTCTCCAAGCTTCACACACTTGCGGTCCTCAGACAGGATGAGTTTGGGATGCGCTGTGTCTGGGTCCAGGGTCACAGTCACTATGGAGAATCACAGAGAGGTGAAGTTTTAGGAAGCTAAGTCTCCAGCGACCTCTGAGTAGCTGTGGAGGGAATAATCATCTCTAGGTCTACAACCATGGTGCCCTCATCCCCACATGTCCTGGAACTAAAAAATATATGTTGTCCAGTCTCCTAGATCTATTAGTGGATTAAGTAAAAGAGGGAAACGTTTCTCATCTGTCTGTGAAGCTGTCTTAATCCTTAAATACTGCCTTTGTCTTTGCTGGTCCAAAGGACTCTCACGTGTGATAATAAAAGAGTTTTGATGTTAGACCCAGTAGCGTGATAGCATATCGGAGCCCCAGCTCTGTCTTACACTAGTTATGTGATACTGGGCTTGTTATTCATCTCTAAACCTTCATGTGTAAAGTGGGAATAATAGCAGCACTGATGTTGGAGAGCTGTTGTGCAGATTTGATGAGCTAATGCACTAAATAATGAGTACGTGATGCTCATTTTCTTAACTAAAATTATTCCTTATAGTCATCATCTTAAAATGTTAAAGAGATAACTTCCTTAAAATTATGGATTATGAGGGTGACAATGAATCTCCTTCCTTCCCCAAGTCAAAAAACAGGCTCATTTTGTAGAGTTAAATCCACAAAATGCACACTCAGTCAAGTAGTGGGAATGAACCAGACTAGGAGAGTGAAAAGGGTTTGTGAGTTCCCAGAGTGTCAATAGAGGTGACCCAGTGTTTTCTCAACTGGCCGACTCATGGATCCTATTGTTCCTGCCTAAACAAAAACCTTCTGAATGGAAGGAGGATGAGCATCTTGGAAAATGCAGGAAGGGCAGAAAAGCAGTGAAAATAACAGGTCTCATTCAAACGGCAGCAAAAAAATGTGGTCTAGGAAAAAAATTGAAGAGATGTGCAAATCTTTTCAAATAAAACGACGAAACCTTTTCGTAGTCTACATTGCTGGGGCTTTTGCCCAACTCACTCTCTTCTCTGAGAGTCACCACTCACCAAGGAAACGGATCTTCAGAGAAAGAAGGATGTGGCAGATGCGTAGAAAGAGATAGGAGCACTGATTAGCTGTCCAACAGTGGGAAAAGAAGGACTGCTCAGCCTGAAAGAGCAGCAGAGACTACACAGGAAAAGATGAATAGATTTGACTACAGAAAAATAAAACACTCATGCTTCAAAAGAAATACATCGAGGACATTAACATGCAAGTGTAAAACTCAGAAACATACTGTGTGAAAAATACGACCAAGGGTTAATATAGCAAAAAGTCCCCGCAAATTGAAAAGTAGCCAGAATAGGACAGGAGCAGACGAGTCACAGAGATAAAACACAAATTTTAAGAAAAATCTCAAAAATCATAGAATACCCTTAAGAAGAGTAAACCAAATATTTATCAGTGTTTTAAAAGAAAGGAGACTTTCTAAATCTAAATTTGATCCTCCCAAAATAAAAGATTTTCAAAATTTGATTAACAGATAAACAGATTAGACTTAAAATTTGTTAAAATTACAGTGTGCCTTCTAAAGGAACAGAGTCATGGGCTCTCAACTGTGGATCCATCTGACGGGTGTACCTTACCAAAGTGCAGCCGGGCCCTTTTCCAGCCTGAAAGACAGGGAAAAAAAGGCATTGTTAAAGTGACGGAGAAATAAATGGAGACTTTCTGATACAGGGTGGGGGTGGGGAATGGTGGAAGGATGAGGGGGTGCTGGATGGGGAAAGTGCATCTCACCTGAGTTTGCTGCCGCTCTTTTTAACTCTACAAAAGAAGAAACACGGAGAATGAGTTTTCACTGGAAACAGAATCAACAGGAAAGAAGATGTTATGGAAGTTATAAGAGCAGGGATACTTACTTAGTTCTCTCCGGAGTTTCTCTAGAGAATTAAAACAATTGGACAAATCAGAATGAGGGCTTCTACATGCCTGTGATGCTCCAGTCCCATCCCAACCACACTCCTAGAGCAGATCCTTCCCCCACGACAGTGTTTCAACAGCAATGACTCCCAGCCTGGGTCCCCGGTGATAATGCAGAGGGTCAGCAAGTTCCTATGGGAGCCAAAATGTCCTGCAGACTGAATGTACAACACCTCTCACATTAATGTATGCAATATTGTGGGAGAAAGATAAAATATAGATTCATTTAAAACTGTTATTGAATTTCCGTTAGATTTTCTAATGCATATTTTCTCAGTGTGAAATCATAGAGATACGTCACATGTTTGAGGATTTGGGGTAGTTGTTATAACGGGGTTCTTATACACGAAAGGGTAGAAAGGCACTTCTCCATATATTCAGTTGAATGAGGATCCATCTACCTTGGATTCCACCTAACTGAATGTCATGCCTGAGTGGTAGAAGTATCTTCCTGATGACTTCACCTGTAGGAGGTACCTCTCTTCTTGCTAAAACATGTCCTTTTTAGAGATCAGATAACAATTGTGCAGGGAACAGGAGCAGGGAATATTTGAGAAAAAAAAAGAGGCCTTTATGAAGCCAAAAAATTCCCAACCCATATGCTTTAAGTACCCTTGCCCCCTCTCTTCTGCCCCAGGAGGTGAATCTGGGACTCTTATCCTAAAGCAAAGATGTCTGCAGAAGGTTTGGAGCACAGATGAGAAGCAGAACTTACTGAGGGCTTTATGGAGTCGACCTAGAAAACAGAGAAAGAAGCACAAATGAGCAGGAGGGCTCATCATGCCACCCCCGTCCCCAGTGGAGAAGATGATGACAGTCCCATCAGCCCCCAGTCCAGTCACATCTCCCTAAGGGCAGATGTGGAAATTCACTGGTGCCCGTTCCACCTTCCAGATGACCTGGACTACCCTGACTCTGGTTCCTCTTCCCTTCCCTTTGTCTGTCTGGTTTCCTTTCGCTGTCTGTATGAATTTTTCCATATGTTTTTAACCAGTGTCCATGAGTGTATGCCTTGCTGCTCTTTTATAACTGTTGGGCTTCCCTGGTGGCTCAGATGGAAAAGAATCTCCCTGGAATGCAAGAGACCTGGGTTTGATCCATGGATCAGGAACATCCCCTGGAGAAGGGAATGGCTACCCACTCCAGTGGGTACTTACTGACATGTTCTATTATTCTCTACAGTGGCCCTCCCTGAAGAACTGTGTGTGACCCCAGGAGGTCTGGGACATGTGCATATGCTTCTGTGCTTTGGGGGAGTACCTTCAGCTTCTCTGGAAGGGTCACCCGCCCACGTTTCCGCTCAGCACTGGCCCCACCACAGAATTGAAGTGATCCATCTGAGTTTACTGTCAGGTCTTGTGCTAAGGGCTGGGTGTGCATTAGGTGCTGGGCATTGGGGCTGCTGCTGCTGCTGCTGCTAAGTCACTTCAGTCGTGTCCGACTCTATGTGACCCCATAGACGGCAGCCCACCAGGCTCCCCCATCCCTGGGATTCTCCAGGCAAGAACCCTGGAGTGGGTTGCCATTTCCTTCTCCAATGCATGAAAGTGAAAAGTGAAAGTGAAGTCGCTCAGTCGAGTCCAACTCTTCTCGACCCCATGGACTGCAGCCTACCAGGCTCCTCCGTCCATGGGAGTTTCCAGGCAAGAATACTGGAGTGGGGTACCATTGCCTTCTCCGGGGCATTGGGGCAGTGAAGCTGAATATGATACAGCCTCCCAATAAGACATTATTTTATCATTCTCACTACCAACAGCCTCCATTCATTGTGTCCTGTTCTTATGATGTAGGTCCTGAATCCTCTCAGCAATGTGAGGTACATATAATGATTATTCCCATTTTACAGAGTGGTGGCCTGGGGCTCAGAGGGACATGGAAATTTGTCTAGATTATCCAGCTAGTAAGTGGTGAAGGTGAAGAAGGCGATGGCACCCCACTTCAGTACTCTTGCCTGGAAAATCCCATGGACAGAGGAGCCTGGTAGGCTGCAGTCCATGGGGTCATGAAGAGTTGGATACAACTGAGCGACTTCACTTTCACTTTTCACTTTCATGCATTGGAGAAGGAAATGGCAACCCACTCCAGGGTTCTTGCCTGGAGAATCCCAGGGACGGGGGAGCCTGGTGGGCTGCCGTCTATGGGGTCGCACAGAGTCGGACACCACTGATGCGACTTAGCAGCAGCAGCAGCAGCAAGTGGCCAAGGAGGCAGGATTCACACACAAGTCTGTCTGACTCCTAGCTGGAGGCTTTCATCCTATCCCACACTGTCCCTTCCCTTCTAGGACAGGATGGTCATTGCATGGCCATTGCATCCTTGAGGCTGCATCCCACACTTTAACCAGCCCAAGGAGATGAGAGGGGGGGAGGGAGGAGATGCCTAAATAATTGCATGTGGAGCCATTTCTGAGCTAGAAGACAATGATTTGTCTTCCCAGATAGACTTTCAAAGGGCAGAGTCCCACCTGCTGTTTGAATCCAGGGTTCTATCTTTTACCCTCAGTGGCCCAGAGCAAGCATTTAATTAATGAAGACAAAATGATAATAAGAGAAAGCTTTCAGGAATTGTAACAGGAGGGTGGGTTGTTTTTTTTTAAGTTGTCTTTGATAATACTGAAAACAATCAAGTGAGAGGATTTATTATCACAATTTTACAGATGAGGAAACCAAACCTCAGAATAGTAAAGTGACTTAACTCAGGTCTGTAAGGGGCAGATCTGAACCAGCTGCAGCTGACTCCAGCACCTATGATCCTCCCCCTGTAGCGCACCACCTCTGTCAACGCAAAGTTTGTTTGGGTCCTTGAGATTCTCGTACATCCTATAATACCTTAATTTTTAAAAAAAATTGGGACCTGTACCACACAGCCTGCAGGGTCTTAGTTCCCCAACCAAGGATCAAATCTGTGCCCCCTGCAGTGGAAGTTCAGATTCTTAACCACTGGACCACGAGGGAAGTCCCCTATAATATCATTTTAATATATTTTTACATAGTATATAGATCTTCTTTTTAGGTGATTGCTGGAAAAGCCAATGAATGGACCAATGAATTCTGACCACAGGCGTCCCCTCACTCATAACTAACAACCCTTGATAGTGGAAAGTAAAACTCAATAATACTAACATAGGAGATATGTTTGGGTAGTGTGTGCATGTGTATACACATACACATATGTATTTTGTACATTTAACAAGTGACTGTGAGCATTTATGTAGAAGGAGATAAAATATGCTATCTGTTCCCTGCCCCTTATGTTGTACATATAATTACCTTTTTCTTTTGCATGGTCTGAGAGAAGATTTTCTAGAGGAAGGAAAAGTAAAAGAAAATGAGATTCCATGCCATTTTCTTGAGGATCCCTGCTTCTAACTGAGTTTATGGGCTCTTGAACATATCCTCCCTTATCTCCACCTCCTCCTCCCTGATCCAGGCCCTCATCACCTCCCATCAGGATGCCAGAAAGAGTGGCCCAAATTGCCCTCACATTCTGTCTCCTCCCTCTGGTCTCCTCTCAACACAGCAGCCAAAGAGAGTTTTCTGGAAGCATAGTTCTGGTCGGGATATCCCATTCACAGCTTCACCACTGCTCCAGGAGAAAGATGAAGACCTTCATGGGATCCCCAGGGCCTCCCATGCTGGTCCCTGGCTCCCTCTGCAGCGTCATCTGCTGCCACCTTTCCCCTCATGCAGGAACCACGTCTCTTTCTCAAGCTCTTCTGCTGCAGGTGGTTTTCTGTGCTCTCTTCCCCCATGTCAGTCCATCCTCCAGGCCAAACATCACTTCCTTTGGAAAATCCTCTTCTATCCCTGAAGTCAGGTTAGTTTCACCCAGTCACCATCTCTCCAGCCTTCAGAACTTCCATCTGTGGCATTTGTCTCACTATGAAATTCATGTGTACCTCCCTGACTGGATCAAAGCTTCCAAGAAGGCAAAGACTGTGTCCACGTTCATGCACCATCGTGTCCCAAGCATCTGGTGTAGTCTGAACCACTTAGTAGAGAATTATCAATTATTTGTTCAGTGAATAAACATGTCCCCTATGTTAGACCTACACGACTCTCCCAGAATCAGATCAAGCCATGAGTTCACAGACAAAATCGCCGAACACATTGGAAGGCAAGATATTACAAGAAAGAGTCATCAGAAAGTGGAAATGTCAGGCGCTGATCCCCCTCCCCACTACTGTCACCACCAAGCAGATGCTGGGATCTGCAGGCCCAGAGTTTAGATTAGTGGGTCCTGGGGACACAAAAATGATCAAAACGGAGAAACATCTCCACCCAGCCCAGGACACTTACCTACCTCCACCGCGTGTTCATAGAGAAGCCTCTCTGGAAGGGAGAGAGAGGGACGTCAGCTTAAGGAAGGGTCTTTTCTCTTTTTTTAAGGAAGGCCCTTTTCTAACACTCACTCCAGTGTTCTTGCCTGGAGAATCCCAGGGACGGAGCAGCCTGGTGGGCTGCCATCTATGGGGTCGCACAGAGTCAGACACGACTGATGCGACTTAGCAGCAGCAGCAGCTTTTCTAACAAGCAGAGCTGTCCACAGGCGGCCTGAGCAGGATTTTGCTCCCTGTCACTATGAGTGTGTGACCATTAGAAAGGATTAGAGGGTCTTCAAACCATCAGATGCAGAAAGGAGTGTTGGATTATGTGATTTTCAAAGTCCTTTGCAACCCTGAGAGCCAGGAAATGTAAGCCTATTAAGGGTTTCACCCAGTGGATACAACTGGAGTTCTTAATAATTTGAAGATTGGCATGATGTGCTATGTGCTAATTTCTCTAAAGATGAAAATTCACAGCCCTGTCCAGGAGCTTCCTATTGATCCTCTCTGCAATGTGGACTCCGAGAGCATGGCTTTACCAGTTTTCTCCCAGACAGCCTATGGATAACTGTTGAATCTGTGTCGGCATCCTCCCAGCCTTTCCCTAGAGAGTCTGCAGTACTATTTCCTGCCAGTCTGGGCTCCCTTACCACTCAGTTACCTTTTGACCGTCTTTGCTTCCAGATGATGTAAATGCCCACCATGATGAAAATCCCCAGAACAGGTAGGATCACAGCAAGAGCCACGGCTGATGGCGAGAAGCTCCCTGGAGATTCGGCTGAAACAGAAACCACCTGTGACCACCCACTCAGAACTGCTCCCATGCCAAGGGCCCCACTTTGAATGGCAGGTGTCTTAGGCACATCCCAACAGCCTTTGTCACCTCAAGAGACACCTTAAGCCAAGATGGTGAGGGTCTCTGCTTCTCTCAGCAACTCAAAGCCCAGATGACCAAGGGATGACTTTAAAGTGAGACGTTTATCTCTCAGGATTGGTTTCAATGACCCTGCCTGAGGACAATGAGTCAAACTCAGCAATTTGGATTTCCCTGGTGGTCCAGTGGTTAAGAATCCTCCTGCCAACGCAAAGGACACAGGTTCGATCCCTATTCCAGGAAGATTTCACAGGCCATAGGACAACTAAGCCCGTGCACCACAACTGCTGAGCCAGTACTCAGGAACTACTGAAGCCCGCGCACCCTAGAGCCTGTGCTTTGCAAGAACAGTAGCCACCACAATGAAAAACCCAAGCACCAAAACTAGAGAGCAGCCTCTGCTCATCACAACTACAGAAAGCTGATGGGCAGCAAGGAAGACCCGACACAGCCAATAGTAAAGCAAATTTTTAAAAAAACTCAGCATCTAGGGACTTCCCTGGCGGTCCAGTGGATAAGACTCTGTGTTTCCAATGCAGGGGGCATGGGTTCAACTCCTTATTTGGGAGCTAAGATCCCACATGTTGTGCAGCATGGTTAAATAAATTTAATTTAAAAAGAATAACAGGTGTAAGACAAGACAAAAAAAAAAAAAAAAACAACTCAGCACCTAAACCACAGTCTCACCCTACCCTGTATGGAAAAACTACCCAGAGACTTTGGAGAACTGGAGCTGCGTCCTCAGGAATCCCCTATCATCTTACGAGCACCCACCTGCTTCCCCTTCAAATCCTCACTCCAGGATAGAACAGCAGTCAGTGAACCTTTTTCCCTGAGCCCTGTCTGCCAGGGCAAACCAACTTCTATAGAGCTACAGCAGCAAGCCGAATGTCTAGGCAGGAGAGAAAGGAGAAAGGAGAGACGAAGTGGAGAAGGAAATAACAGCAGAAGAGGCTCTATGACAAGCGGCGAAGAGCTGGATGCGAGTCTTTCGCTCAGCACTGCGTGACCCCAGGCCAGAGGCAGGCTCACCAAGCCTGGCCTGCCAACTCTATTCCATTGGGAGATTTAATGAGGTCAGGCACTTAGCTCACTGTAAGAGACAGTGGCAGGAGTAAGAGAAGCGGGGGGCAGAGAGAAAAGACAAAAGAGACTGGCAGAGGTCCATGACTCCCCGCCATCTGGGACCCAAGACCACAGTCTTTCTTGGCTCTAAAACCACTCTGCTCTGCCACAGGGCTCCATGTTTCAAGAGTCTTTAAAAGAGTCATACCCTTTTGACCCATTAATTCTACTTCCAGAAACACATTCTAAGAAAACAATCAGAATCACTTCCCAAAATATGTGCTAAGATGTGCATTGCATCATTTATTATAAGGGAAAAATGGAAATCTTCAGATGTCTAGAAATGAGATCTGAATAATTGTGTTATGCTATAACCACACAATGAAATACTATGCAGCCCTTAAAAACCATGCTGCAGAGAATGCCTTAAGGGCATGGGTGAACAATGTTCGTGGCATTGTAAATGGAGGGATAAAAATAAACCCGGGCAGAAGAATACATACACGTAAACACATGAACACTCAGAGATACAGACATACAAGAAAGTCTTCAAAGAAAACCCTCCACTGTATATATAGTATATAGACATATATATGTCTATATATATAGATCTATATAAAACTGAATCACTTTGCTATACATCTGAAACTAACACAACATTGTAAATTAACTATATTTCAGTTTTTTTATGGTAAAAAAAAAATTGTCCCCAAATGTTAGCAGTTGTTCTTTCCAATTTATGAGGTTCTAGGCCACTTAGGGTTTTCTTTAAAATGTTCTGTATTTTTTTCAAATTGTCCACAATAAACCTTTGTTATTGACAGAATTTAAAAAACCCCAAAATTGCTGTCTTAAGTTTCAGCTAGCATAGGAGTTTTCTCCGGAACCACCAGGGACTTTGAGCTTTTTTTCTGCCCTGCATTTATCTCCTATGACCATGGCTGGTCTTCTCTTGGCCGAGGGGCATGCTGCAGACGGTGCAGTACACACTCCCCAGAGTGCTGTCCCTGACTCTGTGGGACACCTTTGCCCAATGTCCTAGGCAGGAAAAGAGGTTCAGAAACTCTTACCTAACATGTGCAAAGGCAGCTGGAGGAAGACCAGTGTGGTGAAGCATCTAGAGAGCCAGGAGCCTGAACAACTTGGCATCTTCATCCAAACTAGGAGGACAGACACAGGGAGACATCAAAAAGAGTCAGTGAGCTTGATGTGAGAAAGGGAACCACCCCGCAGGTGAGGAGAAGATGGAGGTTGCATAGAGTATGCTCTGGTGTCACAGAAACCAGGTGTCTAATCCCAGCTCTGCTGCTTAGCTCCGTGTAAGCTAAGTTTCTGGGACTCAGTTTCTCCGTCTTTGAAATGGGTATACTTACCATGCCTTCTGGCAAGATTATTATGAAGACTGAAGGAGGCTAGCAACACAGAGGCTGGCATCATGGTTAAGTCTATAAATGCCTTTAGTGGAGACAGGAGGGTGAGACACCAACTATGATATAGACAGCACAGGGAGGAGTCTGAAAGAATGAGAACTTATACCCAGAACTAGCCAGATAAACATGGTAAGGACTGAATGTTTTTTGCATTTAGAGTCCCAGGTCAGGCTTGGAAAGTGCCTGTTGCAAGCCAATCATGGGTCCATGATGTAGCCTGAATCACTTCCTGGACAGCTTTTCAAGTCTGACTGCTGAAAAACAAGAAACCAAGGCAGTGAGGTCCCTTCATTTCATCATGAAGGCACTAATTCTACAAGTTCAGCGTCTGGAATTAGAAGGACCTGGGCTCAAGTCATAGCTCCACCCATGTCCTAGTTCTGTGTCCCTGGGAAAGTTGTCTTTTTTTTTTATAGTGCTGTGCTGCCATGGGGAATTTCTTCGTTCCCTATCCAGGAATCAAACCCATGCCCCTCGCAGTGTAAGCACTGAGTCTTAACGACTGGACCGCCAGGGAAGTCCTGGGCCTTCAGTTCTTAACGTATAAAGGGGGGACCTTCTTCACTTGCCAGTGCAAGCGTTCAAGGAAATAATGCATGTAGAGCACCTGTCACCAATACCTGTTGTTATTATTACTAAACCGAAAGAGACCAATCATCCCCTGGAGGTGTGGGTCACCATCTGCACTTGCTATTGTCTGAAAGTCCTGTTGTTGTCGCTAAGTTGCTAAGTCATGTCCAACTCTTTGCGACCCCATGGACTACACCACTCCAGCCTTCCCTGTCCTTCACTGTCTCCCAGAGTTTGCTCAAACTCATGCCCTCTGAGTCAGTGATACCATTCAACCATCTCATCCTCAGTCTTCCCCCTTCTCCTCCTGCCCCTAGTCTTTCTCAGCATCAGGGTCTTTTCCAATGAGTTAGCTCTTTGCATCAGGTGGCCAAAATATTGGAGCTTTAGCTTCAGCATCAGCCCTTCCAGTCAATATTCAGGGTTGATTTCCTTTAAGATTGATTGGTTTGATCTCTTTGCTGTCCAAGGGACTCTCAAGAGTCTTCTCCAGTGCCGCAGTTTGAAAACATCAGCTCTTCAGTGCTCAGCCTTCTTTATGGTCCAACTCTCACATCTGTACATAACTACTGAAAAAAACCATAGCTTTGACTGTACGGACCTTTGTCGGCAAAGTGATGTCTCTGCTTTTTAATACACTGTCTACATTTGTCATAGCTTTCCTTTCAAGGAGCAAGTGTCTCTTAATTTTATGTCTGCCATCCAGAAATTCCTTGGGCAGGAAACAAATCTTTCATGGCACCCCTGGGGTTGAAGTTCAAATACAAACCCTCAAGGAAGAGAGAATCTATCTCTTACATTCTCTTCAAGATTTCAAATCCTTTCCCAAAAGTCACAAGGCCGGGTCCCTGCAGGTCTTGGAAGATGGCAAAATGGAGCTTGGAGTGGGTAGGACGGTCAAAGCAAGGTTGTGAAACTGAAGATGGACTCAAGATTTGAACACATTTCCAGTTCTGTTTATCTCATGGCAAACAGCACACTGGTTTAGGGTTCTATTGTTAGTTGTTTTTTTTTAAATTGTGACGCATGCATATGACAACTATGCATAGGGACTTCCCTGGTAGTCCAGTGGTTAAGAGTCCACCTTGCAATGCCGGGGACACAGGTTCTATTCCTGGTCAGGGAATTAAGATCCCAACAGCAGCGGAGCAACTAGGCCTACGCGCCACAACTAGAGAGTCCGTGCACCACAACTAAAACCCGATGCAGCCAAATAAATAAATATCTTTACAAAACTTTTGCATAGTCTGATACAATTAAGGGAGAAGATGCTTAGAGAAAAGGCAAGAATGTAGATATTAAGCAGTGGTTATTTCTAGGAGTGGGAGAGGAGAACAAAGATGATCTTTACAGCTTTCCCTGTGTGTTTTCTAAATTATCTAACTTGAATGTGTATAACTGTGATTATCAGGAAATAGATCTATTAAAAGAAGCAGTAGGAGGATGACCAGGAAGGAAAGGAGAAAAAAGAGGAGAAATAGAGTTCACTCTGGGCAAGGGAACACACAGTCCAGGAGGCACCTCTCATTCTTGCTATTGGTAATTTATGTCTCTTTTTTCTTGATCAGTCTGACTAGAGGTTCATCAATTTTGTTGATCTCAACGAATCATCTTTTGGTTTCATTTATATTCTCTAATGTTTTTCTGTTTCTTATTGTATTCGTTTTTGCTCAGATCTTTATTAATTTCTTTCTTCTGCTTACTTCGGATTTAATTTGTTCTTCTTTCCTTGTTGCTTAGGTCAATGATCTGTGATCTTCTTTCCTAATATTGTCACTTGGTACAATGACGTACACTTAGTGCAGATGACTATATTACTCATCTTTTCTAATATAGTCATTAGTCATTTAGTCACAAATTTCTCCTTAGGAATTGCTTTAGCGACATCCAACAAATCTTGACATGCAGCAGTTTTCATTTTCATTACAGTCAAAATACATTCTGTATTTCTGATTAAATTCAGGCATCCATGGAGCCAGTACACATGGAAGAACTGGGTGGAGAGAGGCATCTTAGGGTAACGGTGAAGCAGTAGAGCTCTGAGCCTGAGTCACCACTTACCAACCAATGGTTTAAGCAGAACTTCTAAGCCTCAGTCTCTGTCTTTGTGAAATTGTGAATAAAGACAGTGCTCATTTCAAGAAGTAAAAAAAGAAAAATGTTCTAATTTCCTTTTAATTTCTTCTTTTAATTAAATGTATTATCTAGTTTCCAAATATTTGAGTTTTTTTGAGATAACTTTCTATTAGCTTCTTTTTTCCCTTTAGTTCACGTTTCATAGAAACTACAACAGATTAAAAGTGATACCCTACTACTATATACCCTACTACTGTACACATCAGTTGGCCTGCCCCATAACGCAGCTCAGGCCATTCCCTCCAGAGGAAGAGAGGCTTGCCTCCCCAGCTCCTGCAGGAAAGGCCTGTCCTGTCCCACACCACATCTAGAATGAGTGTAAGGTCTTGGTTTTAAGCATGGCAATAGGTCAAAGGAGGTTTTGTTCTCAAGGCCCTCTACTGCAGCCTGGCCCTAAAATGGCCCAGGGCTCAGTTCTACTTGGAGAAATATTCTTTGCTCTTCTGAACATCAGACTTGATGGTATTACTGCCAGGCTTCCAGCCAGCTGGGCACACTTCCCCACGTATCAATAAACTGGAAGGCATGAACTAGTTTCAATATCTCATCCACAGAGCGGCCACCAGGAAGGTCATTGGCAGTATTCTTTCAAAGGATACCTTTATCGTCAATAGTAAGAAGGGTCTGAATGAGATGCCTTCATCAGCCTTTAAGACCCCATAGTCCTGAGCAACGCTGCCCTTGGGGTCTGATATCAAGGGAATGTTCACGGGCCCCAGTCCTCCTTGTTTCTTGGGTGCGTTAATCCACGCCGGGTGACAAGAAGTGAAAATCCGCAGAAACATCCATCACTTGGCAGTTGAGTCTCTTTTTTTAAATTAATTTATTTCAGGCTGCACTGGATCTTCATTGCTTCTTGAGGGCTTTTGCTAGTCGCAGCGAGAAGGGGCCGTTTTCTGTTGTGGTCCCCAGGCTCCTTGTTACAGAGGCGTCTCTTGTTGAGGAGCACAGGCTCTGGGGTGCACAGGCTTTGGTAGCTGTGACATGTGAGCTCAGTAGTTGTAGCACATGCACTTCATTTCCCCACAGCACATGGAATCTTCCCAGACCAGGGATCGAACCCATGTCCCCTTCTTTGGAAGGCAGATTCTTAACCACTGCACCACCAAGAAAGACCGGCAATTGAGTTTCTTCAATTCTTCTGCCCTATCACTGAAAGCATAGATCTCCATGGGGGACACAAAGGTGAAGTAAAGAGGGTAAAAGAAGAACACAGCATATTTTTCTCTGTAGTCAGATAGGTCGATATCTTTGAACTGACCATCTGGCACAACAACTATTGCTTTGAACTGAGAGGCACGGTACCCAATTTTGGCATTTCCTGAAGACATATTGCTATCAGCAGTTCTCAGGCGGGAACCACAGAGACCAGTCAAGAAGAAGACTGCTGCTGCTAAGTCACTTCAGTCGTGTCCGATTGTGCGACCCCATAGACGGCAGCTCACCGGACTCCCCCGTCCTGGGATTCTCCAGGCAAGAACACTGGAGTAGGTTGCCATTTCCTTCTCCAATGCATGAAAGTGAAAAGTGAAAGTGAAGTCGCTCAGTCATGTCCAACTCTTAGTAACCTCATGGACTTCAGCCCACCAGGCTCCTTCGTCCATGGGAGTTTCCAGATAAGAGTACTGGAGTGGGGTGCCATTGCTTTCTCCCAGGAGGAAGACACACCTCTCTTATTGATTTCTAGTTTAATCCTGTTGGGGCCAGAANAACCTCATGGACTTCAGCCCACCAGGCTCCTTCGTCCATGGGAGTTTCCAGATAAGAGTACTGGAGTGGGGTGCCATTGCTTTCTCCCAGGAGGAAGACACACCTCTCTTATTGATTTCTAGTTTAATCCTGTTGGGGCCAGAAAACATACTTCGTGTGGCCTCAACCCTTTGAAATTTATTTGCTTATTTTATGAGCTAGCATATGGTCTATTTTGGTAAATGCTTCACGTGTATTTTGCTGTCATTGGGTAGAATGTGACTCACGTGACATGAGACTTGAGCATTTTTATTGAAGGTATGAAGTTTATTCCCCATAATCTCATGTGAGAAGAGCAGAGAGTAAGCTACTTGACAACATTCCCAAACATCTAAGGTTAAATAAAACCAAGAGATTAAAGAAAGGCTTATGTCCCTAGTGAACTGAGGACTAGAGCCAGATGCTTGCTTTTAGTCTTGGCTTGGGCTCTCTATCTGTGTGACTTTGTAACTTGGAGCAAGTTACTTAAACTCTTAGGCCCTGATTTTTCATCTTTAAATTGGGAGATTCACTTCCATTTGCTGAGTACACTGTCAATTGGGAAGTAACAAGAGGTAAGGAAATGTATTGGGCTTTTGATCCAGTAAGAAATCTGGAAATCTACTCTAAGGAAAGAATCTGAAATACAGAAGTTTACATGATGTCAGTAGTATTTGTATAATAGTGAAAAACAGGACCATCCATAAGTACATCAATAAGGAAATGATAAGTTAATTACAGTTCATCGAGCCTATGCTTCAAAGGTAAACTAATGATGCGTTAAAAGCAAAAAAAGGAAGGCCTATAAAATATGCTGCTGCTGCCCCTGCTAAGTCACTTCAGTCGTGTCCAACTCTGTAGTCATTAATCATTAAGGTGGTTGGAAATATGGGCAATTTTTTCTCATCTCCATTTCCCAACTTATTAATAAAGTATAATATATTGATGAACAAATGTGCAACATGAAACTAAATTTAGCAAACATGAAATGTATTTAATTAAAGAATTTTGACTAGACGAAGTTTTAAATTCCTTTCCCCAGCTCCATTATGCTATAATCTTGCTTCCTAAAAGGAAAAACAACATATCAAGAATGTCTAATTTTCAGTTCTCCATTCAGTTCAGTTCAGTTCAGTCACTCAGTCATGTCTGACTCTTTGTGACCCCAGTTCTCCATTAGAAATATCCTCATTTGGAAATATGATACTTCAGATTACAAAATTACTGAGTTAAGAGGGGCATTATTCAAATTCTATTTTTTGAGAGAGCCTTCACTGGGCAGAGCAATGGTAAAGGAAAACTATGTTATTCGATGGACTTTTCCAAGCCAGATGGGAAGAAGAAATCAAAGAAAGGGACTGGAAAGTAAACGATGGTAGAGGGGAGACAAGGCAGAAGAAAAAGACTGAAAAAATAAAAGGGTGAACAGCTGGTGAGGAAGAGTTTGCCGTGATCAGCTGTCTAGATGTTGCCTTTGCTATAAGTCACCTGTAGGACACCAGGTCCCCAAATTGCTATATGCAAAAGAGTATTTTTTCATTGCTATACATGTGATTTTAATTTTTTCTTGTATCCACCCTACTTTAAGGAACTAAAAGTCCTCTCTCCTTACTATCTCCCCTAGTCTTTAAGAAATGCTATTGGAGTAAAGTTGATTTATAATGTTGTGTCGTTTCCAGGTATACAGCAGTGAATCAGGTGTACCTATACATACGTCCACTCTTCTTAAGATTCTTTTCCCCTATAGGCCATTATAGAATACTGAGTAGAGTTCCCTATGTTATACAACAGTTCCTTATTAGTTGTCTATTTTATATACTGTAGTGTGTATATGGGCTTCCTGATGGCTCAGACAGTAAAGAATCTACCCGCAATGCAGGAGACCCAGGTTTGATCCCTGGGTTGGGAAGATCTCCTGGAGAAGGAAATGGTAACCTACTCCAGTGTCCTTGCCTAGAGAATCCCATGGACAGAGGAGCCTGGCGGACTATAGTCCATGAGGTCACAAAGAGTCGGCCACGACGGAAGTGAATGAGCGCACACGCACAGTGTGTATATATCAATTCCAATCTACCTCTCCCTCGTCCTTACTCTCTGGTAACTGTAAGTTTGTTTTCTACATCTGTGACTCTTTTCCTATTTTGTAAATGAATTTATTTGTACCACCCATTTTTTTAAAGATTCCACATGTAAGCAGTAGCATGTGATATTTGCCTTTCTTTGTCTGATTTACTTCACTCAACATGACAATCTCCAGGTCCATCCATGTTGCTGCAAACAGCATTATTTCATTCTTTTTAATAACTGAGTAATAGTCCAGTGTGCATATATGCATCTTTATCCATTTCTTTGTGGATGGATATTTAAGTTGCTTCCATATCCTGACTACACTAAATACTACTGCAGTGAACACTGGGGTGTATGTATCTTTTTGAATTATGGTTTTCTTCATGTATATGCCCAGGATTGGGATTGCTGGGTCATATGGCAGTTCTATGTTTAGCTTTTTAAGGAACCTCCTTACTGTTCTCCAGACAGCTTTATCAATTTACCTTCCCACCAGCAGTGTAGGAGGGTTCCTTTCCCTCCACATCCTTTCCAGCATGTATTGTTTGTAGAAAAAATTTTGGATAGTGGCCATTCTGACCAGTGTGAGGTGATACCTCATTGTAGTTTTGATTTGTGATCACAATAAACTGTGGAAAATTCTGATACCAGACCACCTAACCTGCCTCTTGAGAAATCTGTATGCAGGTCAGGAAGCAACAGTTAGAACTGGNGGGGACGACAGAGGTTGAGATGGCTGGATGGCATCACGGACTTGATGAACATGAGTCTGAGTGAGCTCCGAGAGATGTTGATGGACAGGGAGGCCTGGCGTGCTGCGATTCATGGGGTCGCAAAGAGTCGGACACGACTGAGCAACTGAACTGAACTGAACTGAACAATTACTGAGGTTGAACATCTTTTCATGTGCTTTTTGACCATCTATAGTTCCCTTGTCTTTGGCCTCAAATTCACTCAGGCTCTGGGAACCCTTCACACTGCCTTCTGGAAATGGGTGGTCCCTGCCCTGACAGGCAGCCATGGTCAGCCAGCTCCAGCTCACCTCTAGCATAGCCCCATGATATTTCAGCTGTTTTACATTTTTTAATCAAATAAAATTTATCACTTNTGGGAACCCTTCACACTGCCTTCTGGAAATGGGTGGTCCCTGCCCTGACAGGCAGCCATGGTCAGCCAGCTCCAGCTCACCTCTAGCATAGCCCCATGATATTTCAGCTGTTTTACATTTTTTAATCAAATAAAATTTATCACTTTTTCTATCCTAGTTATTTTAGAAAATCTGGAAATTACAAAGGAAAAAAAATGACCAAAACATGTGAGTGAGTGAAGTCACTCAGTCGTGTCCAACTCTTTGTGACCCCATGGACAGTAGCCTATCAGACTCTTCTTTCCATAGGATTTTCAAGGCAAGAGTACTGGAGTGGGTTGCCATTTCCTTCTCCAGGAGATCTTCCCAACCCAGGGATCGAACCCAGATCTCCCACATTGTAGGCAGATGCTACCTGTAATTCCTTTACCTGAAGATAATATAGTTCTTCAGATATTTTTTCTGTGTAGGTGTATAACTTTTAAAGTAGGACTATATCCTCTGGAGGAGGGAATGGCAACCCATTCCAGTATTCTTACATGGAGAATTCCATGGACAGAGGAACTTGGTGGGCTGCAGTCCACGGGATTGTAAAGAGTCAGACGCAACTGAGCAACTAAGCACAGCACATACTGTATGTGTTCTTTTCATACCCAGCATTTTTACCAAGAACTACATTATATAGTTTTTCCATGCCATTAAATATTCTTTTAAGAATTTCAGTATTCCATCATGAATAAGCAAGAATTTTTAAGACAATATAATAATTTAAAATAATTTTTAAAATAATATAGAATATTCAGGTTTTCCCCAGTGCATTTCTATTATAAGCTTCACTACAACTGACTGTGGATTAAAGGTCGGGTTATAAGGCTTAGTGCTAATCTTAGTTTGGTCTCTAACTATGTGACTTTGTAACTTTAAGGAAATCACAAATTCTTAGGCCTTGAGTTTCCCATCTTTAAAATGATGAGACTTTTAATTTGCACTGCCAAATTGCCCTCCAGAGAGGTCATATCAATTTACCAAAATGCATCGAATTGTTTTTCCACAATCTTGCCATCACTGGGTTTTATTTTTTATTCTTTGACATTTTAATGAGTAAGAAAATGGTATCTTGTTAAAAATAATGATGTGTCATTTTAATTTGTACTTCTTTGATTATTCCTTTGTCATTTGAACTTTGTCAGCTACCTATCTTTATACTTTGTCCATTTTTCTATTTGGACATTTGTCTCTTAAACGATTTCTTTAAGCAATATAATTCTTCATAGAATAACATTTTTTTTCTATTACACATTTTGGAAATATTTTCCCCCACAGGAAATCATTCACCCTTAAGTTTGAAGCAGTTTAATTTCAAAAACTTCTAAATCAGAAAAAAATATGCAACCAAAGCTCCCCTAAGTTCAAGCAGCTTAAGACGACCCTGCATATATACAGATGTTCAGTCTGAAAGCACACAGCCAGGACCTGGCTAAGAGTAAGGGCTAAGTAAGTGTTAGCTGTCATATTTAACAACGATGACAGTAATACCTAAAGGAGAGTCTTTTGACAAAACCCACTAGGTCTCCTCGTCACTTGCTCCCTTTTGTGTTCCTCATTTCTCCATTTCATCCTCTAAAATGTTCTTGTGAATATGGAGAAAGGAGATAGTTTCTCCAACGAACCTGAGGATCCCGAGAAAGTCACAGAACTGAAAAGAATGAAGAGAGGGGAGAGGGAGGAGGACTCACCACCTTTGGCATTGGGGGCCCTTTGTCCCTCACTGGCTGCACTGCAGTCTCTAAGCTGGGAACACCCTCCGCCCGTTCAGGGAGACCAGGCATCAGGCAGAGCAGCAGGAAGACTCCGGAGATGGGTCTGGGAAAAGTTTGTCTTTTATTCCAAGGCCTGAAGCTCTCAGCCAAAGCTCCCTCTGCCACACAGACTCTCTTCCAGCTGTTCCTAAGCACCAGCAAGCCACACCCTGCCTGTCAGCCCCTGATAAGGGAACAGAGCAAAGAGAAGGTTCCTAAAAGCAGGGTAGCCTCCCAGCTGCGCCAGGTAAGGAATGGGACCTCTGTCCCTCAGCTCCTTCTCCCATTCAAGCTAATGGCATGCTGATTGCTTTGACACATTTTGCTCCTATCACACTCATGCTGAAAAGCTTGTTCCTCTTTACTTTCCAATTCAGAGTCAAATTGAAGACTGGTTTCAGACACCCACCAATTAGCCACCTTCTTTAACTCGCTACTTTTATCTCCAACTGCACTCTGACATGTGCTTTCTGACAAACCTGCTGACTGTCCCCCAATGTGTGATAAACCCTTTCCCGCCTATCTTGCTCCCAGAATATCCATAATTTTATGTTCATAATATACATAATTGCATTCTTACCCACACGTTATATACTGTTACGTATTTTTGAATTTTACAAAGATGGAGCACATTGTACATGAGTTCCTGTGATTTCCTTTTTTCACTCCACATCGGTTTCTGAGTCTAGCAGCACCTGCGGTTGCTCACACCATGTCCTCTCAGCCCAGTCAGTTTCAGAGTAGCTGAGTGAGACTTGCGGGCAAGCTGCCAGCGTTCCACCTCACAGGAGTTCTTTGCCTGCTGAACTGGGAGCCTTTTCACACTTGAGAAAGCTGTTCAGCCTGTGAATAGCTTAGAAGTTCAGGAAAGTTAATGCCCCAGGGGGTCAAAGGGGCTTAGGCTGTCAGGGATGGAAGTCAGTGGAAAATGGTCCAGCCCCACATCTCCAGAGGAACAGTTCTAAGCTGTATTCTACACGATTTTCCTCAGGGAGTTCCCAGCAGGAATAAGGACAATCCCCACCATCATCAGTAACTCAGTAACGCACATTTTATCAGTCTGTCTTCCTTTTCTTCTCACTCACCATTTCTGATTCCTGGGATCACCACCTAAATACACTCTTGCACTGAAGAATTTATCTTGCACTCTGATTTTGTGGAGTACAAATTAAGAGAGTGAAATCTATCCCTACTGATGGATAGAGCTTTCATATATTCACCCAACACTGTGGTGTGTGTGTGGGGGGGGGCGGTGAGTGTAGTCAGTCGTGTCTGACTCTTTGCAACCCCATGGACTGTAACCTGCCAGGCTCTTCTGTTCGTGGAATTTTCCAGGCAAGAATACTGGACTAGGTTGCCATTTCTTTCTCCAGGGGACCTTCCCAACCTAAGGATTGACCCCAAGTCTCTTGTGTCTCCTGCATGGCAGGAGGATCCCTTAGCCACTACGTCACCTGGGAAGCTCCACTATGTGGTAAATCACTGTATTTAATATGAGTATACCAACAGTCTGCCCATTTCCTCATTGATAACAGCGAGGGTTACTTCTGGGCTTTTGCTTTTACAAATAGTGCTGCTATGAACATTCTTGACCTGTGTTACCCAGTTTATATTTGCAACAATTTCTCTGAGACAGCAGTTCTCAGTGTGGATCCATGAATTCTGAGAGTCCTTGAGATCCTTTCAGGGGGCCCCTGTGCGATCCTGTTCACCGAGCCATCATTTGTCTTTTTCAAAGGGTTGACATTTTCCCTGAACGTGCAAAAGCAATGATGGGTAAAACTGACAGCATCTTAGTACAATCAAGGAAGTGGCACCAAACTGCAGTAGACGTTGCTGATTTTAATGAAGCTCAACCACTGAGCACATATCTTTTAAATATTCAGTGTGTCAAAATGGAAGTAGACTTAAGCAGTTCTGCTGTGTATCAAGATACAATGACTTTCTCCAGGAAAAGCACATAAATGATGACTTGTGAGCTGAACTAGCTCTTTACTCATGAACTTCATTCCTACTAAAAAGTATAACCAACAAAGTATGATTATTCACACTTGGGGACTCGGCAGTTGTTTTCTTTAAAAGGAACAAAGGGCACTTTGTCACTTCAAGGAAAACAAGTGACAGTATTTCTTGCCAAAGAGATTTGATATTTTGGCTGGAAATTAGAAGTTTGGAAAACTTTTATCTGCTACTGTGAGCTTAATGGTTTCCCACTAAAAGAAGATTTTCCCGATGAAATCGCTAGTGACGTTACTGAATATGAAATGTGTCAGCATTTGAAAGATCTGCACAATTCCGTGAACCAGTAAATTCAAACTGACTAATACATGTGTTGACAACCATGCATGAGTAAAAGATAAAATTCAAGATAATCTAGTGTATTTTACTGTAACAGTATGAAAAGTTCATTGGTATATAATATATTTGAAAGTTGCTAAAAGATTAGATCAAACCAGATAATCCTAAAGGAAATGAACCCTGACTATTCACTGGAAGGATTGATGCTGAAGCTGCAGCTCCAATACTTTGGCCAGTTGATGCGAAGAGCCAACTCATTGGAAAAGACTCTGATGCTGGGAAAGGTTGAGGGTAGGAGGAGAAGGGGGCGATAGAGAATGAGATGGTTGGATGGCATCACTGACTCAATGAACATGAGTTTGAGCAAATTCAGGGAGATAGTGAAGGTCAGGGAAGCCTGGAATGCTACCTTTCTTGGGGCCTCAAACAGTCAGACACGACTTAGTGACTGTACAACAAAAGAGGAGATCTTAAATGCTCTCACCACAAAAATGAAATGGTAATCTCATGTGATGTGCTGGTGGCGGTAGCTACCTTTATGATGGTTATCAGATTGCAATCTGTAAGTGTGTCAAATCAACCTATTGTATACCTCAAACTTATATAATATTATAAACTTATACAATTATATCTCAATAAAAACAGGTGAGGAAAGATAGGAAAAGTTCACTGGTATAGTTTTAGATTCTATGTGGCAATAACTTTTAAGACAAGTGGTAACTTGTCAAGTTTCTTCTAGCATCAGAGAAAAAAATCCACAATTATATGAGGTGATTGAAATGCTCCTTTTCCAGAGAACCCTCCTATACCGTTGGTGAGAATGTAAATTGGTGTAGCCACTATGAAAAACAGCCTGGAGTTTCCTTAAAAAGGTGAAAATAAAGTTGCCATATGATCCAGCAATCCCACTCCTGGACACATATCCAGAGAAAACTGTAATTCAAAAAGATATATGCACCTCAGTGTTCAAAGCAGCACTATTTACAATAGCCAAGACATAGAAGCAACCTAAATGTCCTTCAACAGATGAATGGATAAAGTAGATGAACACATACACACAATGGAATACCACTCACCCATTAAAATGAATGACATAATGCCCCTTGCAGCAACATGGATGGACCTATAGATGATCATGCTAGATGAAGTGAGTCAGAAAGAGAAATGCCATATGATATTACTTATACGTGAAATCTAAAATATGACACAAATGAACTTATTTACAAAACAGAAACAGAATCACAAACAGAGGGAACAAAGTTATGGTTAGCAAAGGGAAAATGGGGTAAGAAAGGAATAAATAAGGAGTTTGGAATTAGCAGATACAAAATACTATAATAAAATAGATAAACAACAAGGACCTACTGTATAGCACTGGGGCCTAGAGTCAATATGCTATAATAAATCATAGTGGAAAAATATAAAAGAATAATAAATATATATCTATATATATAACTGAATCATTCTGCTATATACTAGAAACTAATACAACTCTGGAAATCAACTAAATATTCAATTTTAAAAATACATTTTTATTAAAGAAAAAGAAAAATATCCACATATAAGTGAACCTGGGCAGTTCAAGCCATCATTGTTCAAGGGTCAATTGTACGTGAATTTCTTGATTGAATGCAGTAGCTTGTATGAGGATACAGCTGACTTCTATTAAGCCAGACACATAAAAAGATTTATAGAAACAGAAAACAAGTCCATCTTTCTCACTAACTTGTTTCAGAAAATAATTGTTTTCCATAAAATATGTTGTGCATGTTAACATGTAATGTGTTTATTATTTTTACTTTCAAATGAAGCAATAATTGTAATTTAAGTATCGCTGTTTTATTTTCTAATATGGTAAGTTTCAAAAAACATAACCCACAGAAACTGAAGCTCTTGGGAGTTCTCAGTAATTTTTAACCCACACACACAACTACACCCTTCATGCCATCACTATACCTATCAAAATTGACAATCAGTTGATTTCAGTCACTCAGTCGTGTCCGACTCTTTGCGACGCCATGAATCGCAGCATGCCGGACCTCCCTGTCCATCACCAATCCGGAGTTCACTCAGACTCACGTCCATTAAGTCGGTGATGCCATCCAGCCATCTCATCCTCTGTCATCCCCTTCTCCTCCTGCCCCCAATCCCTCCCAGCATCAGAGTCTTTTCCAATGAGTCAACTCTTCGCATGAGGTAGCCAAAATACTAGAGTTTCAGCTTTAGCATCATTCCTTCCAAAGAACAACCAGGGCTGATCTCCTTCAGAATGGAGTGGTTGGATCTCCTTGCAGTCCAAGGGACCCTCAAGAGTCTTCTCGTTGGAGAAAAGCATCAATTCTTCAGCGCTCAGCTTTCTTCACAATCCAACTCTCGCATCCATACATGACCACTGGAAAAACCATATCCTTGACTAGACGGACCTTTGTTGGCAAAGTAATGTCTCTGCTTTTCAATATGCTATCTAGGTTGGTCATAACTTTCCTTCCAAGGAGCAAGCGTCTTTTAATTTCATGGCTGCAATCACCATCTGCAGTGATTTTGGAGCCCCTTGTTTCCCCATCTATTTGCCATGAAGTGATGGGACCGGATGCCATGATCTTCGTTTTCTTAATGTTGAGCTTTAAGCCAACTTTTTCACTCTCCTCTTTCACTTTCATCAGGAGGCTCTTTAGTTCTTCTTCACTTTCTGCCATAAGGGTGGTGTCATCTGCATATCTGAGATTATTGATATTTCTCCCAGGAATCTTGACTCCAGCTTGTGCTTCTTCCAGCCCAGCATTTCTCATGATGTACTCTGCATATAAGCTGGTTTTAGAAAAGGTAGAGGAACCAGAGATCAAATTGCCAACATCCACTGAATCATCAAAAAAGCAAGAGAGTTCCAGAAAAATATCTATTTCTGCTTTATTGACTATGCCAAAGCCTTTGACTGTGTGGATCACAATACACTGTGGAAAATTCTGAAAGAGATGGGAATACCAGACCACTTACCTACCTCTTGAGAAATCTGTATGCAGGTCAGGAAGCAACAGTTAGAACTGGACATGGAACAACAGACTGGTTCCAAATAGGAAAAGGAGTCCATCAAGGCTGTATATTGTCACCCTGCTTATTTAACTTCTATGCAGAGGACATCCTGAGAAACACTGGGCTGGAAGAAGCACAAGCAATCCCTTAATATTATTTGGTGTCCAGTCTATGTTCATATGCTTTCAATAATGTCAAACATGTCTTTTTATAATGGCTTGTTCTAACTTGGATCCAAACAAGGAACACACATTGTATTTTGTGGTTAAATTTCTTAAGTGTCTTTATTCCATAATGATTCCTCTGACCTACACACTTGATTGTTGGTATATTGTCTTATACAAAGGGACACATTGTGGATTTGGCCAATTACATTCCTGTGGTAACATTTAATGTATTTCTCTATTTCTCAGATTTCCTAAACTGGAAAGCTGGAAGTTTGATTACATTCAGGTTCACTTCTGAGCTGTGTGACCTGGGTGAGAGTCGTAACCTACTGTATCCCAGGTTCCCTACTAGTAAATTTCTTTTTCTGGCCTCACCACACAGTATATGGGATCTTAGTTTCCCAGCCAGGGATGGCACCCATGCCCCCAGCAGCGAAGGCTCAGAGCCCTAACCACTGGACTGCCAAGGAATTCTCCTTACTAGTAAAATCTTTTACATTTCTTTGTAATTTTTTCAGGAAAATCAACTTTTAAAAATTTTACCACAGCCTCAGACACCAGAATAGTAAATAAACCAAACACTTTTTTTTAAAAGATTATACTCCATTTATAGTTATTATAAAATATTGGCTATATTCCTTGTGTTGTACAACATATACTGTAGCTTATTTATTTTATAGGCCTTCCAAGGTGGCACTAATGGTAAAGAACCTGCCTGTCAATGCAGGAGATTCAAGAGATGAAAGAGATACGAGTTGGATCCTTGGGCCAGGAAGATCCCCTAGAGAAGGAAATGGCAACCCACTCCAGTATTCTTGCCTGGAGAATCCCAAGGACTGAGGAGCCTGGTGAACTATCCACACTAATTTGTATCTTACTGGTAAATTGAGGATAAGAATGGTAACTCCTTCACTGGGTGTAAAGATCAAATTAGTTAAAACATGTAAAATACTTAGAACTGTGCTTTATACCCAATGAAAGTGTTAGCCGCTCAGTCGTGTCTGACTCTTTTCGACACCATCAACGGTAGCCCACAAGGCTCCTCTGTCCGAGGAATTTTTCAGGCAAGAATACTGGAGTGGGTTGTCATTTCCTTCTCCAGGGGATCTTCCCGACCCAGGGATCGAACCCAGGTCTCCCACATTGCAGGCAGATACTTCACCATCTGAGCCACCCAGAAAGCCAACTTGAAAGCCAAGGACAGAAATAAACAGAGGCAGTCTAAGAAGAGGGAGAAAGTGGCAGAAAACAACAACTGATACCCTCAGAAACATGAAATAAGATCCTGAATCAACAACACAAAAGCAAGAGGCTACCAAAAAGAAAGCCAGGGAACCAGGAAAAACACTGGGAATTAAAATTTTATAGCAAAAAAATGAGCAAATTCAACAGAAAAACTAGAGGGTAAAGTTCAGAAAAATCTCTTATAAAGTTAGAATAAGCAAAGCCAGGAGATAGAAAATAAGAGAAAAAATGATGGGAAAAAAAAACACAAGGAAATCTAACACAATGAATATTTCCCAGAATTGAAGACTATATGTTTCCTGATTGAAAGCGGCCACTGAGTACCTACTGTAATGCATGAAAAATACTTACATTATTATTACTTATCATGATAAAGGTTCAAAAGATCAAGCAGGGAAAATATATGTCCTAAAAGCTTCTAGAAACAAGTGAACAAACAAAACAGAAATCAGAATAAATCAGACTTCTCAAGAGTCTGCATGCGTGCAAAGTTGCTTCAGTCATGTCTGACTCCTGGCAACCCTAAGGACTCTAGCCCACCAGGCCCCTCTGTCCATGGGATTTTCCAGGCAAGAATACTGGAGTGGGTCGCCATGCCTTCCTCCAGGGGATCTTCCCGACACGGGGATCAAACCCACATCTCTTACATCTCCTGCATTGGCAAGTGTGTTCCTTACTACTAATGCCACATGGGAAGCCTTCTCAGAGTCTAGCCACATGAAAACCTAGACGACAATGGATCAATGCTTTTAAAATTCTGAGGGATATAGAGTATTGTAAAGTAAAATAAAGTAAAAAAAAAAAAGTTAAGAAAAATTAAAAAATTCTGAGGGAAAATGATTTCCAACCTGTACCATGCCAAACTGTCAATCAAGTGTGAGAGCAAAATAAAGCCATTTTTAGACAAGCAAGATTTCAAAAATTTACCTCCCGTGGAACTGTCCTGGGGAAATGACTGGGGAATGAACTCCTCCAAAGTGAGAGAATAAACCACAAATAGGAAGATCCAGGAGACAGGGGATTTGGCAAGAAGAGGAGATGGAAGTCCCCAAATGTGATTAGGGGAAGTCTCAGGACTAGAGTGGGACAGCAAAGCCAAGAGTACAGCTTGGAGTGCGAAGAGGATAAGCCTAAGGAATGTTTTTTTTCTCCAAGGGAAAACACAGTTGAAATATATTGGATTTTTGTGACCAGATTACAAGACATTTTACAGTCCTGATGGAAAGTTTATGGAATGATTACTAGTAGATTCATAGATAATTACACAAAGGAAAAAACAGACAATTTTTGACTCCAGGTTAAAAAAAAAGTTGCTTAATAAAATGAATGAAATATTAATACAATATACACTGTAAAAATATTCTACAGTTATATTCATGTAAACACTGACTCAAGCAACCAGGGAATTGGTAGACTGGGCAAGACTGTTGATAGTCGAGAGACAGAGAGAGAGAGAAATCATAAATTCATGGATGAAGAACAGAAAGGGGATTTTCACTCCCTCCTGGCTCCAGCCTTCACCTTCCTGATGAAGAATCCCAAACCAGTACCTCCACACCTATGACTCTCTGGAGCCCTGTGCTTAATGGACAACTCTTGCCTATTGCCATCTGTAAGTGTAAACTAGCTCTCTCTCTCTCTATTTCTCTCTCTGTCTCTCTCTCACGCACACACACATATACACAAACACAAATCTCTGATTTATCCTCTTCCTCATCCCTTCCCAAGTCAACTCTTCATTCCTTCACTTTTTATCAGTGGTCCACTGTTTCTCCAACCTTCCAGTTTAGCTTTTCCACTCCTGAATACTCTATATATCTAGTCTGTTTCCATTGGCTTTATAAAGCCTTCCAAAGGTCCCTGCCCTACCTCCAGCTATAATCTAATCCAGAGTTTATATGAATTTTATAAACTGTACAATGTGATAAAAGTGTAAAAAATATATAAATCTTGCTGAAGTTTAAATGTTCATTGAAAAAAATTTGGAAAATACAGAAAAGCACAGAGAAGATAAAATAATTTCCACTCAAAGTAATTTGAATATGCAATTTGATGTGTTTCTGTCCAGACTCTTTTTCATGAAATGAAATGATAAAACAAATATTGTGACTATGTTGTATATTTAATACACTAAATTTATATTTAATATACTTGTCATATTCAGTATACTAAAAACATTTTAAAAATATTCTTCTATGTCACTATACTGGCTGCATAGAATCCCATTTTAGTTATCCTGTAATTTACTTAATCAATCTCTATTTATAAATATTTTGGTTGTTTTGGTTTTTTACTCTTAGGAATAGCACCCACTGTGATTATTTAGTTAGGATAACTTAAAAGTGCAGATGTTGAGTCAAAGGTTGTGCTAATTTTTTTGTTGTGATTTGAAAAACCCACATAACATAAAACTTACCATCTTAAATCTTTTCAAAAAATTTTAAATTGAAGTATAGTTGATATAGAATATTACATGTTACAGGTGAAAAATGTTTAAAGGTTATATTCCATTTATAATTTCTACAACATACTAGCTATATTCCCTGTGTTGTACAATATATCCATGTAGCTTATTTAGAATTTATACCTCTTAATCCCTTACCTCTGCTTGTCCCCTCCTCATCTTCCCACTGCTTACCACTGGTTTGTTTTCAATACTTATGAGTCTGTTCCTTTTTTGTTATGGTCACTACACTGCTGCTGCTGCTGCTGCTAAGTCGCTTCAGTCCTGTCCGACTCTGTGTGACCCCATAGAAGGCAGCCCACCAGGCTGCCCCGTCCCTGGGATTCTCCAGGCAAGAACACTGGAGTGGGTTGCCATTTCCTTCTCCAATGCATGAAAGTGAAAAGTGAAAGAGAAGTCGCTCAGTCGTGTTTGACTCTTAGCGACCCCATGGACTGCAGCCTACCAGGCTCCTCCATTCATGGGATTTTCCAGGCAAGAGTACTGGAGTGGGGTGCCATTGCCTTCTCCGGGTCACTACACTAGTTCATTTTATTTTTTAGATTCCACATATAAGTGATATCACACAGTATTTGTCTTTCTCTGTCTCACTTATCTCACTTAGCATAATACCCTCCAAGTCCATCCATGTTGTTGCAAATGGCAAAATTTCATTTTTTTTTGGACTGAGTAGTATTCCACTGTATGTATGTACCACACCTTCTATATCCATTCTACATCCGTTCATCTGTTGATGAACACTTGCTGCTGCTGCTGCTAAGTCACTTCAGTCGTGTCCAACTCTGTGCGACCCCATAGACGGCAGCCCACCAGGCTCCCCCGTCCCTGGGATTCTCAAGGCAAGAACACTGGAGTCGGTTGTCGTTTCTTTCTCCAGTGCATGAAAGTGAAAAGTGAAAGTGAAGTCACTCAGTTGTGTCAGACTCTTAGCGACCTCATGGACGTAGCCCACCAGGCTCCTCCATCCATGGCGTTTTCCAGGCAAGAGTACTGGAGTGGGGTGCCATTGCCTTCTTAGGTTGTGTCCAAATCCAAATTGGCAATTGTAGACAATGACACTATGAACATTGGGGTGCATGTATCTTTTTAGTGTTTTCATTTTCTTTGAATATGTATATCCAGGAGTGGAATTGCTGGGTCAGGTGGTAGTTTTATTTTTAGTTTTTTTAGAAACTTCCATATTGTTTTCCACAGTGGTTGCACCAAGTTACATTTCCACAAACAGTGCACAAGGGTTCCTTTTTCTCTACATCCTCAATAACATTTGTGTCTTTTTGATGATAGGCATTCTGACAGATGTGAGATGCCATCTCATTGTTGTTTTAATTTGCACTTGATGAAAATGAAAGAGGAGAGTGAAAAAGCTGGCTTAAAACTCAACATTCAGAAAACTAAGATCATGGCATCTGGTCCCATCACTTCATGGAAAATAGATGGGGAAACAATAGCAACAGTGACTTTATTTTGGGGGGCTCCAAAATCACTGCAGATGGTGACTGCAGCCATAAAATTAAAAGATGATTACTCCTTGGAAGAAAAGCTATGACCCACCTAGACAGTATATTAAAAAGCAGAGACATTACTTTGCCAACAAAGGTCCATCTAGTCAAAGCTATGGTTTTTCCAGTAGTCATGTATGGATGGGAGAGTTGGACTATAAAGAAAGCTGAGCACTGAAGGATTGATGCTTTTGAACTGTGGTTGAAGACTCTTGAGAGTCCCTTGGACTGCAAGGAGATGCAACCAGTCCATCCTAAAGGAAATCAGTCCTCAATATTCATTGGAAGAACTGATGCTGAAGCTGAAGCTCCAATACTTTGGCCCCCTGATGCAAAGAACTGACTCATTTGAAAAGACCCTGATGCTGGGAAAGATTGAAGGCAGGAGGAGAAGGGGACAACAGAGGATGAGATGGTTAGATGACATCACCAACTCAACGGACATGAGTTTGAGCAAACTCTGGGAGTTGGTGATGGACAGGGAAGCCTGGAGTGCTACAGTCTGGAGTCTCAAAGAGTTGGAAATGACCGAGCAACTGAATCGAACCGAACTAATGATTAACGATGTTGAGCATCTTTTCACGTGCCTGTTGGTCATCTGTGTATCTTCTTTGGAAAAATGTCTATTCAGGTATTCTGCCCATTTTTCAGCTGAACTGCTTGGTTTTTTGATATTGAGTACATGAATTGTTTATATATTTTTTATATTAACCCTTTATTGAACACGTCATTTGCAAATATTTTCTCCTATGTCTTTTGATTTTGTTGATGGTTTCCTTTGCTATGCAAAAGATTTTAATAATTTTCCACTTGTGTGTTACTTTTATTTCCTTTGCTTTAGGAGACAGATCAAAAAAGTTGTTACAATTTGTCAAACTTGTTATGCTCATGTTTTCTTCTAGGAGTTTTAAGGATTTTGGTCTTATATTTAGGCATTTAATCCAGTTTATTTTTGTATATAGTGTTAGGGAGCATTCTGTTTTGCATGTAGCCATCCAGTATTCCCAGCATAAATTATTGAAGACACTGTCCTTTCTCCATTGTATATTCTTACCTCCTTTGTTGTAGATTAATTGAACATAAGTGCATGGGTTTATTTCTGGGCTCTGTATACTGTTCCATTGATCCGTGTATCTATTTTTGTGCCTATACCACACTATTTTGATTCAGGTTTGCAGTGTCAAGTCAGAGAGCATGATTTCTCCAGGGCTGTTCTCCTTTCTCAATATTGTTTTCACTATTCAGGCTCTTTTTTGTATCCATGCAAATTTTAAAATTACTTGTTCTAGTTCTGTGGAAAATGCTCTTGGTATTGTGATAGGGATTGCACTGGATCTAGATTGCTTTTGACAGTATGGTCATTTTAATAACAGTAATTATTCCAGTCCATGAACATGGTTCATCTTTCCATTTGTTTGTGTCTTCAATTTCTTTCATCAGTGTTCTATAATTTTCCAAGGGCAGGTCTTTACCTCCCTAGGTGGGTTTATCATCTTAACTATTTTTTTTTAAGTGTGCAGTGCTGTGGTATAACTATTTACACACTGTTGTGCAGCTGATCTCTAGGACTTTTTCATCTTGCAAAACTGAAATTCTATACCCATTGAACAGCTTCCCTTTCCCCCACCCCAGCCTGTGGCAATTACCATTCTACTTTTTTAAGAATTTGAATACTTTAGATATCTCACAAAAACAGAATCAAGCATTATTTGTTCTTTTGAGGGGTTATGCTCATTATCAAGGCTTTTGCTGTGCAGTGATAAGCTGGCTTCTCAAAAGGTGGTGATAGTTTACAATTTGATTGAAAGTGTATGAGTGTCCATCTGGCTATACTTTCACTGCTGCTTAGAATCTCCCTTTTGTTTCGATTCTTGCCTCGTCCTTGAAGGAACAACAGGAGTGGACATGCCTGGGATTTCCCAGGCAAGAATACTGGAGTGGATTGCCATTTCCATCTCCCTGACCCAGAGATGGAACCTGCAACTCCCGCATTGCAGGCCGATTCTTGACTGCTGAGCCACCGTCGAAGCCCAAAATTACAGTATATAGTTATAAAAATGTAATTTTTTTAAAAAGTAACTAAAATTATCGATTGTCAGTGAACTTGAGCGTTTCTCGTTTATATTGGCTACTTAGACTTCTGTCAGGATTTCCTTTCTTCAAAGCATCCCAGTAAACGGGGTCTCACTTCATCTTCCTAACAAGGTTCCGAATCCAGAAGACAGCAATCACCATCCTTCAGCGAGTTACAATTCTAGCCCCAGGTTTCAGATCTCTCCTTTCAAAGCCTAGTGGCTGTCCCAGGAAAAATCCCCAGGAAAAGTTTCAGCTATAGGCACCCAGCCGTCCCCGCCCCAGCCCCAGCCCCAGCGCCAACTCTTGAGCTTTCTGCGCCCGCGCAAGCTAGCCTGTGGGCGGGGCCTAGGCCCGCCGACCCGCCCTTCGTTTCCTTGCCCCGCCCCAGGCCCCGCCCCATCCGAGGCGCGGCAGGCTCAGAAGCTAGGCCAGGAGGTGGGGGAAGGTGAGGGTCCGCGCGTGGGGCCTTGTCTGCGCCGCGGCGGGGCCGGAGTCCTGAGGCCAGGGAGGAAAGGCGCCGAGTCCCGAGCGCCGCCCGCCTCCCGCCGCCATTTTGTACCGGGAGAGGGCGGTGGCAGCGGGAGGGGAGCTCCCCTGGGGCCGGGCTTGGGCCCCTGGCGGGGCGGTGGCGGAGGGCGGGCCCGGCCGGCTGTTAGCGTCTGGGAGGACAGAGGTGGGGTCCCGAGGTTGGCGGGCGCGTGATGTTCGGGTTCCCCGCCGCCCCGCTTCGAGACTTCCTCTTGCCGGTCCCTCTGGGCCGCGGTGTCCCGCAGTGCCGCGCTGGATGCAGCCCGCGACAGTGTAGGACACCGTTCACTGGGCTCTTCGCGTTTGGTGCTCAGACCGCAGCTGGTGGGAGGGGCCAGGGAATGGACCGTTGTTCTCTTGTGCAGATGGGGAAAACTAAGGCTCGGAGTGGGGATGAGATTCGCCTAGAGACACTCAGTGAGGTGGTGGCAGTAGGACTCAGGTCTTATTCCTCCAATGCAGCGCCCTTTCCTCCGGGCCCCTCTGCCTCACCTGCCAAAGGAAAGAGCTGAGGTAGGGCCCAAGTTTCTGGAAGTTCGTTCGTTCTTTGTTTTTAGATCAGCCTTCCTCTGTACTTTCCAGGTTAGAGCTGACTGAGAAGTATACGGAAATCAAGTCATGGATCCACCTGCACGTAAAGAAAAGCCCAAAGTTAAAGAGCCTGTCAGCAGAATCGAGAAGGCCAAGCAGAAATCAGCCCAGCAGGAGCTGAAGCAGAGACAGAGAGCAGAGGTGAGCGAGGAGGGCCCTTGTACCTGTGGTTTGCTGGAGGTGATGCTGGAATAGGGAGAGTGGAGAATGGTATAGGAGAGCCCTGCCTGCCTCCAGCCAAAAACAGGGTTCTCCTAGGTGTCCAGAGATCACTGAGGACCAGATGGTGAGGTGGCAGACCAGAGTCAGGTGCCAAGTGTCAGGAATCCCACCCCCACCCCGACCAGTCCCACGTGGTCTCCTGATGACCCTGGTGCAGAGCTTTTGTGGTAGGGTCCTGAGGGAAGGAAGAAAGGAGAAAGAGAAGGGCCATGTGAGGGAGGGTCCTGTAAGGGAGTCCAAGAACAAGTGTCAGACACCCTAGTGCAGATGTCCTGGATTTGGCCTGGAGAGTAGCTGCTCCTAATTCAGAAGTAGAGGCCCAAGCTCTACACCCACCACTGTGTTCCTTTGTTCAGTCTGCCCTTAAAAGTCTATTTGACTGTTTACATAAATATTTTACTTTAGTATTTAATATCAGGAATAAGCGTACTCTGGTCTTTCCCCTTTCTGTTTCTTTTGTTTTTTTTTTTT